>PVJO010000633.1:5442-221620 GCA_004026905.1 Hystrix cristata | reverse complement strand
ATGTAGAAGACTGCAAGGGCTCTGTCCATGTGCTAGAGATCCGGAGAATCCAGGTGAAGGCCTGGAGCCCACGACACTGTCCCCTATGAGTCCACCTTGGGAAGCTCAAAGATCTGCGATGGAGGACGGAGGGGTCTGGCCGGGAGGTCTCAGGGTCTGTGCTGGAGCCTGGAAGGCTGGTGCTGGAAGCCGAAGAATCTGCGCTGGAAGCCAGAAGACAAGGCTCAAGGCGAAGACCCAGACCAGAGCTCCTCCGAAGAGAACAGCAGCCATCCCTGGTGGTGGCGTGGAAACTCAGCCACAAGGAAGCTCCCCTGAGGAAGGTCAGCAGCAAGAAGCTCTTCCAGGGAAAATCAGCTGCAGTCCTTCCCTCCTGTTCTCCTTTTATCCGATTGCAACAACAATCCTGCTTAAGTGAGTCTTCCGTACCCAGAACTACACTGACTCAATTCATCTGAGCATCCCCACTCAAGCTGACTGTTAATTAACCACCACAGATACCATAGACATACGCAAGAGCAAAAGTTATTACAGTATTTATAAAGTGATGTTTTGAATATGTATTATCAGTGTTTTTAATATAACATGTTTAAATTTGTATAATTTAACTTTAAATATGGTTGTATTTAAAGCTGATTCACAAAATTCCTGCAGATTTAAGTTGTATTTGTGAACGTGTGTACGCTGCGCCAGCTCAGTACTGATTTCTGCTTCATGATTTTCCAAACAGTAAAACTCACTACTTTCAGTACTGTCCCTCGATAGTGCTGAAGGTTGATAGTGCAAAAACTTTTCAACTCCAGTCATTTGAGTTTACATTTTTAATAGAGTGGATCTGATGAGCTAAAGTTTCCTTCTTTTTTCCTTTTTTAAGTTACAGAAAAGCTTGACTTACTATATGTGAAGTATGAGATGTTAGCAAAATTCTCTGATTTGACTTCACATTAAATTCTGTGATTTAACAGATTAATTTTTTTTTTTTTTTGCCCCGGGAATCGAACTCAGGGCCTCATGCTTGTGAGGCAAACACTCTAACCACTGAGCTAAATCCCCAGCCCAGATTAATTTATTAATCTGTGATTTATTAATCACAGAATCATTTAATTGGAATGACCAATTAAAGGTTGGAATGACCAGGAACAGAGAGCAATATCCCATGGAAAGCTGCATTTTATCTTCTAATGATAAAACAGTTTTGAATCTGGTGTGCTCAGACATAACTGGACTTTTGGGTTTAATTTTATTTTTTTCAAACCCTTCCCCTAGGAGAAGGATTCTTTTTTTTTTTTTTTTTTTTTTTTTTTGGTGGTGCCGGGGATCGAACTCAGGCCTTTGTGCTTTCAAGGCAAGCACTCTAATCACTGAGCTAAATCCCCAGCCTTGGGTTTAATTTTAAAATTACTTCCAATTTTTACCTTTTGGTTCCAAACTTAGTGAAATGCAAAATAATAAAATCCTCTTTCCGAGAAATAAATAACCAAAGACAAAGTCACGATAGGGTCTATTCCCAGGGTTGTCATACTAGAATTTCAGTCACATCCTACCGATATCCCTTTGCCCACTGAGTTGTGCTTCTTGTTCCTTCAGTCCAGTGTGGAACAAGGAGCACATTTTATCCATAGTTGTGTCCTTGCAATACTCCATTTCTTTTGGTGATGTTTATTACAATGCACTTATTGCTTCCTTTACTTCTCACTCTGCTTTTCCTGAATGGCATTCTTTTCTCCAATGAGACTTTCATAAAACAAACTCTCTTTATATTTCCAAACTGAATATCCATTTGAACTGGGTAGAATTTATATGGCTAGAGACTCGGGAGGTGTCCACTGCAGTGACGAGGTCTTCCCTGAGATAGTGGGCTCGTTTTGGTATAACGCGTTTCACCTCGACAAGGAGGATGACACTGCAGTTTCTCCACAGCATTTTGCTTTTTATGTTTTCATTTAATGGTGTGACATCCTATGACAATTATCATTATTTTTGGTTCAATTTTCCCTCTGCAGCAGCTTTGACACAGATCAATGCATCTCAGTGTCGTTTTTTATGGAGCTGCAACATTAGAAAGTGACAGCTGGAAATCTTAATTGGTCCAGTGACAGAGAATATAATGACTATTCACAGTGACTTCTTTTATCTGACCTTGTGTTTAATTCAAAGGTAAATTTGAATCTCACTTTTGGAAAAGAGAAAGTTTGGTGCTGTAAGTGTGGTAGATGGCACAGAGAAGGGCCCTCCATTTGGAAGGAAATCACTGGTTGTAGGGTGTTGTTAAATTAGGTTTTAATGCTGGCCTTGAATGATGGGTACCGAGGGTCCCCATGTTAATTTGAACTGCCACCCTTTCTGCCATGCCTGTCATTTTGCCTGGCAGCAGGCATGGAATGCAGCATGGAAAGTTGCCGACAAGCGATTGGCTTGAGGCCTTATCACTAAGGCCACCAGACAGCTGTCAGACGACTGGCATTCGATCATTACTGACTTGGTCTGCAGCCCAGTGACTTTGACCCAGAGGCAAAAGGTTTCCTGTCATACCACCACCCAGTTGCCTGATCTGTTGGGTCCTATAGAGAAAAGGACTTCTAGGCTAAGATCGTCAGGTTTGTCCCTCTGAATCCAGCTATTAAAATAAGATTTCCAGTGTCCTGATGGTAGTTTATGACATCTTTAATTTATCTAGGGCTAAGACATACAATAGAGAAAGAGGAGACATACTGGTGTGAAAATAAATGCTGGACTTAGATTAAAAAGATATCTCTGAGATGTATTTCCAAGATTCGCCTAATTTACTGGCTATCAAGGGCAGCTTCTGTATTTAAGTATTTGAATAACTTGATCATGAAGGTAAGAATGGTGACAGTCCTGGTGATAGTAATATTGATGGTGGAAAATGAAATGTGTTCACTACACAAATGCATGATTAATATTTTCTTATGGTATAAGAATATACCAAGAGCATTGTAGCTTAATGGTATAGTGAAAAGCATAGACATAAAGATTAAAGCAAATAAAGTTTAAAAAAAGAACTGGCTTTGATTTTGACTCCAACAATCCTGAACCAATAAGCCACGTTTTTCTTATAAATAAAGAACCTACTACGAAGAAAATTAAATACTATTCAGCCTTTAAAAAGAGAAAACGTCATCGTTTCCAACAGGATGGATGAAATTAGAAAGCATTGTGCAAAGTGTTAAGAACTGTTTCTGTTCAGATCTAGATGTCCCTCAAGAGCCTCATGTCATTAGAGGTGGGGATTTGGGAAGGCGATTGAATTATGGGGATGCTATAGCTGACTTGCTATTAGGAAATACAGCTCCATTGAAGGAGAAGGGTCACTGGGGTCATGGCCTGGAAGGGTGTGTCTCTCTCCCTGGCTTCTACCTTCTCTCTTCTTCCTGACAGCCATGGTGTGAGCAGCTTTCCTCTGCCAGACTCTTGCACCATGCTTTGGAGCCACCAGACCATGGACTGAAAATGTGAGCTCAAACAGACGACTCCTACTGTAATATGTGGGTGTTGGGTATAGCATCACAGCAATGAGAAAATAGCTACGATATAGCATGTTTGTTTGCAAGATGAATCTTTGTGGCATAGTCCTGGTCTTGCATGAAACAAATCCCAAGACTGAATATTTAAAAATAGATAAATAAGGGCTTTTGAAAAAAGATGGAGATTGGTGGAATTTAGAAGAACTACCAGGCCAGGATGTAAGATTAAAGTTCCTGGCCTTGCAGAGAGGTGTCACCATGCTCAGTCAGTAGCTTCAAGTAGCTGAAGGGGAAGCTGGGCATTGCTACCAGTGTGGCAATTTCAGAGCCGGCAAGCTGGGAGTTTTGGTCAGTTAAATGCTCTCATGTTGGGTTCTGTGAGGCATTCCCATTGGCACCAGCCTCTCTATGCCTTTGAATCCTCTGATGCTTTTATACCTCAATTCATCCAATTATTCCACTTAAAAATAAATCTATTAATCATATTTGCTACTCTGCTCCAGGTGCTGGCTTGTGTTTACTCTTTATTTATTTGCATGCTTCTAATGTGTTCAGCTCTTTGTAAGTCATTAATAAGTAAACTCCAACTTTATTTATCTTCCCCGAACATTAAACTCAGCAGAAGTTCATCCAGTATCCAGACTCAATACTTGATTCTTCAGTTCTTTAAGGAATGCTGCCCACTTTAATGAGAAAGCCAAGCACTGCTGCGGGCGCAGGGTGCCTCTCTAGTCTGCACCAGCTCTGTCCCTTGTGGCCTTGGTGATGTTTAAGCCCCTCGTCAGGCCCATCAGTATTCTTCTCCTTCTCTACTAGATCCCATGCTCACTTCTGTGTCAATGGGACTGGTTTTTATTAGTGGAAGGCACAGACCTTGTTTTGTGTGGGAAGTTTTACAGCTGTCTGACTTTGCTCTTTTGCCATGGAAAAGTCAAAGTGAGGAAAGTAATCACAAGAGTCACACATCAGAATTTATTCTGAAGGGTGCTGGCATTATTACTCCACATTGCCACAGCACTGGCTCTGCTCAGTACCTGCATCCTGATTCAAAGTGGAAATAGATTTGTTTTTTACCGTCTTGGAGTAGCAGATAAACTGTAAGCCATGTTTTACTGCCTCAAGGTCTTCCCATTTCCAGGCATGAAGATCATTTTATCATTTTAGCAGGAGACTTCTTGCAGGCACATAGTACACTTCTCAGAAAAGTTTGTCAAAAACATGAATAAGGGAGCAAGCTTGTTTGAGGATTTTGGGACTTCAGAATTGCATGTGTCGTATTTTGTGTTTCCTCTCTGCCACAGAAGAGAAGCTTTGTGTAGAATCCATTCTTTGTCAAACAATTCCCAGAATAATCAAATTGTGATATGTGAGAACAGGAAATAACCTCACATATCAGGTTTTTATGCCATTAAATGGAAAAAAAAAGGAAAACTGAAGGAAATTCACCAGTCCAAGGCCATATAAATAAAAAGGCAAAGTCTATTTCCTTCCTACTTATTTTTTAATTAAACCACACTGCTGTATTTTTCACTTCTTACAGTCTACGTGCAAAGCAACATTTGGTGGTTCTCAAATTACACAAAAGCCTTACCTGAAATCTCAATAATGCATTCGACATCAAGAAGATGGGGTGAATTTTCCAAATAATAATCAAGTCATCCATTCATTCATTCAGCAAATTGTGAGAACTTATTATGTGGTCTATCTCACTTTGCTTTGTTGTTGGAGGACTGAACAATCAACGTCAGTATAAGTTGATATAGTGTGAATTTGGTTGTCATCGAATGTGAGCATTCCTCTTGTGCTCAATCCAGCTCTGTGATTTCTCCTCTTCTAAGAGAAGGAACATGGTGTTCCCGCACAGCCCTGCAATCCACCCCCACTTACTAACTTGCAATTACAGTCTCTGTTTCACATCATTCCTGGTTCCTTCCCTTAATATCTTTGTGTCTGTACTGCTTGGAACCTCCCGCCCTCTCCGCTTTACCTTTATCCTCTATTGCTTTCTCATCTTTTTCCCTTTTGCTCATCTTTCTCTCTCAATTTGATTGTCACTTGGCAAGACATTCTTAACTTCCTGAAGTAAGTTCGATCTTTTCATATAACATCTTAAAGCCGGGCAGATACATAGTTTGTGGAGTTATGTGGAAAATGAAAATATTAGAACCCTCCTTTTGCAACGTTAAACAAAAATATTGTTAAAGGTATTAAATTAAAAAGATTTTTCCCTTTTTTCCACTATATTTTTCTCAAACTGTCCTGCATTTTGTTTGCTATTTGAGGTTGTTCGGAATAATAGATAAAAGTTTTCAGTTAGCACGGATTTTTACTATGCATCTTTATACTGTGCAATGATGGTTTTAATGCAAAAGTAAAGAAGCATTTAACACATATGTAAGAACAGGAATGCTAGCTATCATTTCATAGCTCCTACATGCATATGCATTTCATTTGTACCAAAACAGTGTCAGTGCCGCTCAGTGATAACAGATATTTTGATTTCACTTCTTGATACACACACATCCTATTGAAATTCTACCTCTTCTCCCTACTGATTAGTAAGGGAGTACTGAAAAAAAAATAAACTGTGGGATTTTCTATCTTCACCTTTGGCTCAATGTCATTTTTGGCCTGAGTGACTGGCTATTACAGAGAAGTAACATGAGTAAGAAAAAATATGATAGGGCTCCTTGATCATTCCGGTGTCTTTCAAAACCTTTACTTTCTTTCCACTCAAAGTTCTCATTGGAACAGAAAATGTTGCCTCTAGGGGCTGTCAATAGTGCTTCTTCCTCAGTCGCTGATGTGACACATTCATCATGTACTCATTTGAACTCTTACTGAACATGAACATTGTAGGTTCACTGGCATACTGTGCTACATTTGGATGGGGCAGGGAAGAATGATAGGCAATTTTCTCATACTGTCTCCTTCTGCTTGTGGACATATTCTGTTGTACCAGCATATGTCACATATAAAACACAATTTCAAAGATAAAAACTATTGGGAATATCAAGATAGCAAGACAGGGCAATTAAGTGAGCTCTCAACCCTTCTGAGCTTGAGCGCCATGTACATGCATGTTCTACTTGTGAAGCTGGAGCTGCTATTTGCACCCTGCTCTTTTTTTTCTACAGTCGTTACAACAATTTTCATTATATATTTGTGAAGGTATCTATCTTACGCTCCTCCGTAAATGTTTTTAGTATGTGAATGGAGCCATAGATACGTGGTGTGAAGATAAGGAGTCTAAAATCCTCATGAACAAAGTTGTGAGGCATGACTTCAAATTAATGACTGAAGTTAATAGTTTTGTGTACAGTTGGAATGTAGAAGTATTTCATAAACCCCGTGGCTGTTTATGCCTTTCCTCTTTGGACTTCTGCTTCACCTGCTAATTGTACATTCTCTGCTTCTACAAACCTTAGTCACGAAAACAGTCAATGAAATTGCCATCCATTCTGAGAGAAAATTATTTCTTTTTCCACTGTGTGTGTGATAATGAATGTTCAACTCACACGCATAAAAAGAGAACCTGCCCATTTCATTAATAATGGATTTTTACACTGCTCGTTATGAAAGAGAATACTTTTTTCTATTTTTAAAGGTCTTATTTTACTAGCCACACAAAAAGAAATAGCAGTTCATTTAACTACATCAAAACCAATAGAGACTCACTGTTATTTACTTTCTTTTGTATAAATTTTAATGCGTTTTTAATTCCGACTCACTGCTTGGTAAACCAACCATTACAGTTACTACTGCCCTCTCATGCATTGCAGTCATTTCTAATAAGCCCAGTCTTTAAGATTGCTCGTCATTATGTCGATAAGCTACTAGACGTAGATTTTCCTTCTCCAAACTTCTGGATCCTGCTGCATTCTAGCTAATGAAAGTGGATTTGGAGTATTGCACTTTCGAATGCTCCCTACTCATCGAGTAGCTATCTATCATCTCCCTTCTCCCCTTTTCTTTCTTTTTTTTTTTTTTTCTGGTGCTGGGGATCGAACTCAGGCCCTTGTGCTTGCCAGTCCCTTCCCCTCTTTTCACCACTCTTAAATAAATTGTCTTTTAAATAAAAAAATAGAAAGTGGATTTAGAAATACAAACAAAACTTCTGAGGGTTTTTTTTGTTTTTTTTTTTTTGTTTGTTTGTTTCTTTTAGCTCAACATAGTGATCAACAAAATCTGTAATCTCATAGCTGGACTCTCTTTGTAGATATTATTCATTTAAATGCCTATCCCATGGAGCCTACTGCCTTTGTATCATTTCTTTTAGAACATGATTTCAAAGAATACCATACAGTCATGTAAGTCTGGAGTTTCCATGAACTTTATATGTTAAAAAAAAGTTTAAATGCAAATATGTTTTTGTTGTTCCATAGCCATCAAATAACCAAGATCCATTATGTATACAGATTGATGTGTCATTGGCGGCTATATAGTCTCAAGGAAATAGGTTATTTAAATACAATTAGCATACAGTACATTTTAAAATAATACGGAATCGTGGGGCATTTGGATAATGCTAAGATTTCAAATAATAATAAAATGTATTATTTAATGAATAGAAGTATAATCTTGAATTTTCAAAGTTTGTATTTTGTTCATTGATTGTGCCACCATATAAATGACTAATGTTTCGAAAGTATTTTTGGTGTATTTATCAGCCATATAGTAATAAACAAGACTAACATAATTTCTGTCTTTGAGCGTGTATAGATAATGTCAGTGACTGGAGAAAGTCATTTTTCCGTTCTGAGATTCTGTACCTTTAAATCATTTACTTAATCACATATACATTGTCCACATACTTGCTAGAGATTCCCTAATGTTACAATATACTCAAAAAATAGATATATAACTCCTAATTTTAAAGAACTTATATTCTCTAAAATGTTCTTATGAAATCCACATTTCCTTGAGGATGCAGTGTTTGAATTAGGCTTTAGAGGATGTGAAATATTTGTAAACATTGAAGGAAAAATGGGACTTTTCAGAAGAAGAATAGATCAAGTAGGGAAAACTCAGTTCTAATGAATACTACAGTCCTATATGGCTGAGTGTAAGATGCATGATGGCTTTGTGTGTCCTCTTCATCTTTCCTTTAATGGCACAGTCTGGTGACTCATCGACAGGGAAGACCAGGCCAAACACTGCCTTCTTGGTGAAGTTTTCTCTATCTCTTTCCAAAGTTTCCAAAGTGCTTTTTCATGAAGAAACCAGTCGCTTCCTGCTATGAGCCATGGCGCAGCATATGTTATACTATTATATGGACATTTCTTTGTGATTCTGTTAGTCTTCCTATATCTTAATTTTCTGCAAGGCAAGTACTATCTTTTTTTTTTTAATCCCTTCCATCGTCTTGACTAGCTCTGTCTAAATGAATGTTAAATTGAATTGATTTGGAGTCAAGAGAAAAATGCAAATGCAAAAATGGATTGAAACTAGATACCAAGAATCTTAAATGTCATGTTTAGAAATTTAGAACCAATGAAGCCCCTTTCCTGAGAAAATAATAATAATAGCTATCAATTTTTGTTTGGGGCCCTACATAAAACTGTATATTTTTGTTTTCTAAAGTCTAATTTTAACCACAACCCAGCAACATAGCAAATAGGATAACATTAGCCCCACATTAGAATAAGGAAACTGAGTCTGGTGTTTCAGCAGCCTCCCCCAAATGGCAATGATTCCGTGATGGAGCCAGAGTTCAGACTTTCATAGGTTGACTCCAGATGACTCTCTTAACTGCTAAGCTCAACCGAGGTTCTAAATTAATTCATTAATTAACCAAAAACATGTATTGGTACATTTTATACATAAAGATCACATTCATCATAGTTAATTTGTACCTGTACATGACATATCTTGGTTTCTTCCCTCTTTCCCACCCCTCCCTCCCACTCCCCCTCCCCTCTTTATGTACAACAGCTCTATTGAGGGAAGAGAACTAGAGAGGGGAGGAAGAGGAAAAGAAGGAAGAGAAAAAGAAAATAAAGGAAAAAGGGGCAAAATGGAAACATGTAAATAAAGCTGTCGGCTGTGTTTTAAAAGAAATAATCTGGTAGAAATATCCAAGATGAATCACAGAGTGGGGAGCCCAACTCAAGCACTTCAATTTGCAAGTAAGTGAAAGAAGAAATACAAAGAATTCCTGTGTCATGGTGAAGGAGATAAAAATTAGAAAGAAGACTGCATTTGTTGTTGGTTCAGAGTTAAGAATTGGTGAGTCATTACGTGTAGTGATGAAAAAGCACTAGAAGCAAAAGAACAAAATTTTGAGCACATATAACTTGGAGGAGGGCAGTGTCATTCACAAACACACACACACACACACACACACACACACACACACACACACACACAAATGAAAAGCTAGAAAAGAAGCAGGTAGAGTAAGGAAGATGACAGGAATCCGAACACGCTATCCTTTAATGATTTCTATTCCATAAGAAAAAGGACTGTTTGCAATAAAGCTTCTAATATGTACCATTGTTGTCATTTTTATCCTGGTTTTACAGATTGTTTTCAAGGCCAAATTGACTTACATGTTAAAAAGAAGCAGCATTTGTAAAAGTTACTTTGTGTGGTTTAGAAAGACATCTAAAATACCCCCCCCCCAAAATGCACTTTTAAAATGGGCAGTCCATCCTGGCCAAATAAGGGTTTTTCACTATCACTTGCTCAGCAGACAACCTCCCCCCAAAAGTGTATTATTTCACAAGTATCTATAATCCTGAGAAAATAACTCAAACTCAGTAAATATGTAAGATAGAAACAGTATCGGGACTAAACTTCGAAATTGTTGAGAAGATTAAATGAGATATTGTATGTAAAATATTTAACATGTCGTGTAACTGAGAGGTCCTCAACCTACAGGCTACAGACTGATCCTGGCCCTGTCCACAGCCTGTTAGGAACCAGGCCACACGGCAGGAAGTAAACAGAGGTTCATGTCCTTCAAGATAGCTCCTTATCACGGGCGGCACTGCCTGCACTCCACATCGTGTCAAATCAGCCGCAGCAGTAGAATGAGTAGGAGCGTGAGCCTTACTCTGGACTGTACGTGTGCTTGGGAAGGATATAGGTTGCACATTCCTTGTGAGAATCGAATCCCAAATCCTTCCTTCACCGCCCCCACCATCTGTCCACGGAAAAATTGTCTTCCACAAAACTGGTATCTGGTCCCGAAAGGGTTGAGGACCACTGATATAACCCATAAAATGTCCCTAAAATATTAGCTGTCACTGTTAGAGTGTCACTCCAAGTTTTCACTTTCATCACCTTTTCTGATAATCTGTGCCTGACCGGAGAAATAATCGTAACAGTATCTAATATTTATTGTAAGATAATGTATGAACTACAGTTTATAACCAGAATTTAAAGAAATCTTAAATTCTTTTTTTTAAACCTGCAACAGTAAATATTTGCTTTATTTTATGGCTTGAGATGGCGAACAATAGGAACTAATTTGCACATTTTTTATAATCACAATTTATTCCATCCGACCCACTAGGCACTCTGGGTTTAGAATGGAAATTATAAGGAAAGAAAAATTAGGTGTTGTTGACAAAGAAGAAAAAAATACACATTGTGGAGAGATGGATCTTCAACATGCTCAGACAATGGAGTACATGCGAATATGATGCCATTATCTGAAACATCCAAATGGAATTTTTTAATGACATACATTTTTGATGTGTTTAATTCCATCTCGAAATCTGGGAATGATTTTGTTATATTAAAACATTACTGTGCAAATTGAAAATGCTCTAAAATCACAGCTCTGTGAACAAAAGTCTGCAAAAGTAAGTGAACCAAAATAAATATAGTGACTTTTTTTCTGAGTTTTTTTCAGCAACATTTTTGCTACACCATTATCTCTTAATGCCAAGGTCTTCGACAACAATGAAAATAAAAAAAAAAGATGTAAAATAATATTAATTTGAGTCAATATTATCAATCAGTTAATTTTTCTCCCCTACAAGATGCAAATAGTGACACGGTTATATTGCAACTTGTTAATTGTGACTCCTGTTTATCAGCCATCAGGTTCCCTGTGAGGATCCTTCTGAATCACAACACAAAAGCAAGAATGAAAGGAAAGCCCTACTTAAATAAGATGGGCTTGTTTGGCTTTAATGGGAACACTTTTAAAAAAAAAAGACATAGAGGTGATATTTTCTCATGCATGTAATAAGAATCCATGGTCAGATGGGGC
Organism: Hystrix cristata; assembly: GCA_004026905.1. Lineage (NCBI taxonomy): Eukaryota > Metazoa > Chordata > Mammalia > Rodentia > Hystricidae > Hystrix > Hystrix cristata. The sequence goes on along the minus strand of PVJO010000633.1, from coordinate 209,911 downwards.
TGCCAAGAAAGTTGATTGGACTTAGACTATATTAACAATAAAATTATCTCTCAAGCAAAAGAGATGACATTTCTCTCTACTCAAAAATGGAAATGTGAGACCTAGATTACAGGATTCAGTTCAGAAGTTGGAGCTTTAGCTTAGGTAGAAATAAACAACAGACTTTCAAGATGTTTCCACCAGTACCCTGAACAGTGATCACACTATGAAGCAAAGGGCAGGGCTGTCAAGGATAACAGAGCAGAGAATATGAACACAATACCATGCAGACATGCTATTTTGTGACTGGAGATTGAATTGAAGGTGAAGACACCTATCACTGAGACATGCAGAGTTCCTTGTGGTTGATGCAAGCACAGCTGATTATGGGAAATTTGAAATGTAGATTGAACGGAGAGGAGCTGTACATGTAAAGCACACACTGAATTTTGAAGACGTCCTGTGTAAAAAGGGAATTTGGAATAGTTCACTTGCATATTTGTATTAACTACATGTTGCAATGATATTCTTTAAGGTACTTTGTTAAATGAGATTCATTATTACAACCAGTTTTACCCACTATGTTTATAGATTTATAATATGGACACTAAAACTTTAAAATAAATTTCTGCCTTATATTTCTTGTCTAAAAAAAGGAAAAGTAGTCAGAAAATTGTATCTGTCAGAAGCTACTTATTCAATATTTTAGACTGTGCTCTTGTCACAACTACTCAACTCTGTTTGCAGTGTGGTAGCAGCTACAGGCAATATGTAAACAATTGCATGTGGCTGCATTCCAATAAAACTTTATTTATGTGTGTTGAAATTTACATTCCTTTCTCGTTTCCTTTATGAGTGACAAATAAAATTTGCACATATTTGTCATGTATCCCAAGATACATGACAAATCACACTGAAATAGTGTGAAATATGTACACACTGTGAAATGGTTAAATTGAACTAATGGACATACGGTTTCTGCCCAGGCTTATTAGTTTCTGTGGGAAGAACACTTAAAATCTACTCGTAATTTTCAAGAATACATACCATTGTTATAGTCATCATGTTGTACAATAGATCTCTGGAACTGATTCTTAACTAGATGAAATTTTGAAACAAAATCTCCCTAACTCATTCCCCTTTTGCCCCTGGTCACCATATTCTACTAATTCCACAAATTCAACATTTTTGGATTCCATATATAGGTGAGATCATGAATTTATTTTTAATAGCTGGCTTCTCTTCATTTTTCTGTGGCCAGCTTATTTATTTCTCTTAGCATAATTCCTCCAGACTCCACCATTTTATTTTATATGATAGAATGTCCTTCTTCTCTGAGGCTGACTAGTAGTGCATGGTGTATGTACCACAGTCTCTTTATCTGTTCATTCACTGAATGGACACAGATTGATTTTATATGTTGGCTGCAGTGAACAGTACTGCATTAAACAGAAAGCTGAATACATCTCTTTGACATACTGATTTCATTTCCTTTGGATATATACCCAGTAGTGGGATTTCTGGAACATATGGTAGTTCTATTTTTAATTTTTCTAGGAACCACCATACTGTTCTCCATAATGGTTCTACTAATTTACATCCCCACAAGCAGTGTGCAACCATTTCTTTTTCTCCATACCCTTGCCAATACTTCTTTTTCCTCTTTATGATAATAATTGTTCTAACAAATATGAAGTCATATCTCATTTTAGGTTGAATTTTCATTTCCCGGATGATTAGTGATGTTGAGCATGTTTCCATGTAGCTCTTGGCCACTTGTATGCCTTATTTCAAAGAACATATTAAAGTCCTTTGCTCATTTTAATCAAATTATTTGTTTTTTTGCTACTGAGATTTTTGTATTCCATGTGTATTTTAGATACTAACCCTTTATCGGATCTGTGGTTCGTACACATTGTTATCCCATTATCAGCAGGTTGTCTCTTCATTCTTGCTTATTGTTTCCTTGGTTATGAAGAATCTTTTTCATTTGGTAGAATCACTTTTGTTACCATGATTTGGGTGGTCATATCCAAATTTTAATCCTCAAACAAATGTAATGAAATTCTTCTCTATATTTTATTTTTACTGTTTTATAGTTTAAGACATGTGTGTATTTAAGCACTTAAGCAATTTGAGATTTTTCTAGACTGTGTGAGATAAGGTCCAATTTCCTTCTTCTGCAGATGGATACCTATGTATTTAAATACCATTTATTAAAGGTGCTGTCCTTCTCCCATTTTCTGTTCTTTGCAAGTTTGTCAAAAGTTAATTGACAGTAAATGTGTGGATTTACCGTATTTCTGGGTGCACTTTTCTGCTCCATTATTTAATATGTCGGGGTTCTTTTGTGTGTGTACATGTGTGCCAGTACAGTATTATTTTGATTTACGATAGGTTAGTAAATTATTTTAAAGTCAGGTTGTGTGATGCCTCCTGATTTGTTCTTTTTACTTAAGGATCTTTGGTTATTTCAGGCCTTTTGTGACTCTATAACAATTTTAGGAATGTTTTACCTATTTGAGTGAGAAGTGTGATAGAATTTTTGAAGCAATTGTGTTGAATGAGAGCGAATAGACAGATTGTTTTTTGGAAAGGTCAATACTGTATGCAAACATCTCTGAATTCTTCGGGAAAAGTGGGGAGTACATTCATCAAGAGAACTAAAGAAAGGGCCTGTGCTGTTTTGATTATATTAGAAGTTTCTAGATTGTTTGATTCCAGTTATGACCTAAGAAATTAAGATTTTACTACTGGTTTAGAATTCTGAGATATAAATATACTGGACCATATTATTTGGTGAATTTTGTCTCCTAGAAAGTGTTAAACTCTAGGAAAGAACTTGCTCTTCTGTAGGTCTGGCCTGTTACTTGGTGAAGCTGAAGTTTAAGACTATAAAGGGAAAATAAAATAAATAATTCCAGCCTAAAAATAAAAGAAGTTTGAAAGCAATTGCATTCTATCTGTAGATAGCTTTGCATACTAAAGACATTTTAACAATGTTGATTTTTCCAGTTCCTATACATAAGTTATCTTTCCATTTCTTTGTGCCTCTTCAATTTCTTTCATCGATGTTTAATACTTTTCAGGAACACTAACGTTTAAATGTCATTAGTTTGAACATGTCACAAAGTATTTTTAAAATTTATTTTCAACAATGCAAAATGTAAAAAGGCATTCTTTGGTATACAAAAACAGACTGCTGGTGGCAGTGGTTCGTCAGCCTCTCTTTTTTTGCATTGTTCTGCATCTGTGGACTTTAATTCTTAGTAAAATGAGTTAATATATTCCCACTTGGACAAATCTGTTTTGTATGGTTTTATTATAGAAATGTTTGGTCTCTGAGAGGTTCAAGTGAGAGAGCATGTAAATAGCTTTATAACATAATAAAAAGAAAAGGTAAATTTGCCTGAGGGTAAAGTAGGCTGCTTCTAAAGATAGTAAGTTTCTTACTACTGAAGGTATATATATGTAGATGACATTTTACACAAGGATTCTATTGTGAAAAAGTGAAGAGAGACGTGTGATTTAATTAAATGTACCACACCCTTCCAAACCCTAAGCATATGCGTTTGTTATATGTTAAATCAGTTTCTTTGAAATGTAAGGGAAAAATGAACAAAAGATCTCAGAATAAATTTTATAACATTTAACATAAAAATGGTTTATTATCTTGAAAATCATCAATTCTTTGAAGAACCCTAATAGGAATCTCAAACTATACTTTTTGTATGTTGTTCTATAGCATTTTAACACAAAGAAGTGAGATCATGGAAACATTGGTATAATTTTTCCCTTTAGCTATCAACATACTAATAATGAATATTCTACAATCTGAGTACAAAACCAGTGATTGGAAATAAGTTGATAATTAATATTTAAACTGTACTTTAAATAAATACTCCTCCAAAGTTTTCATCCTATTTGCCAATTCCTTTCATATTCTTCACATGAGTTATAACTACAGAATGAGTTAAACAATTACACTGAGTTTACATTTCTTTCTTTAACAAATTGGTCTCAATCACGAATGGGTTCTTTATACTGATTGAATTTGTGTGTTGAATGGGTTTAAATTGTCCAACCATATTTCAAGGTTAAATAGGAAACCATGTCAAGCTATTAATTTTGTGTTGCTGCTACTGCTTGAATGACGGAGGTAGTTGAAGCTAGAGCAGAAGATTAAATTGATTTCTGCAATTCCTTTAGTCCAGATTTTCTCTATGTATAGTGTACCTATGACACTTGTCCTCATTCCAGAAGATGAAGAAAACTTACCAGAATGAAAGACCAGTCTCCATTAAACTGATGGCTCACAGGGGGACTTCCTTTGATATCCATGCACTGAAACATGACCTTCCTAAAGAAGGAGTTCAGCAGTGAGAAATTCCTAACTGAATACACACTAACTAAATCGATCAAATCAACCTAGCTATGCCAAAGACAAAAAGGAGGCAAGTAGAGAATATCTTCCAGCTTCTGACAGAGAGATCCACGTGTCCAAGCCACAGTCTGGCTTGTGTGTCAGGAGCCGATTCTTCCAAGAGATGTCTTGCTTTCTGAGATCCACATGGGCTGCACCTTGACAACTCTGTTCTGGAGCATCAGAGAAATTTTTAAGTGTTAGAACATAAAATTCAATCCTATGTAAGTGTCATTGGAGACTAGACCATCAGTTTCCCCTGCAATTTCTCCAGAAGACAAAATTTCAGTTGCAAACAATCATAATCCTCAAAGCTTTTATGAAAACCTAGCTGGGAGGCAGGACAAAATAGCTTTTGTGAACAGGAGCTCAGGGACTACATGTAGTCCACATTGTTCATTCTCAGTGTACCTTTTATTACACATAAATTTACCTTCAAGAAAGAGAGGAACTGCTTATATTGATTTTATCTGTCTGGAAATAGAACTTCAGAATTGGTCAATTACAGCATTTCATATTTCCTTGCAGTTAGCCGGAGTGTATAATAATTGTCATAATTAGTAGTTATAAATATATTTCATCCCATTTAATGCTTATGTTCCTGGCTATAGTCAATCAAATTTGTAAGTAAACTTTTATTTGTAATATACAGTAGTTTACAAAATGTATCTCGCATTGTGCTCTTCAATTACACAGAATGAAGACACAGAAAATATTAAAAAGCAATAAAGTAGAGTAAGTGTTCGTAGTTACACTACCCACAGGTTAATATTGTTTATTTTAAAATACATTTCCTGATTAGAGTGCTTGCCTTGCAAGCACAAGGGCCTGAGTTCGATCCCCGGCACCACAAAAAAAAAAAAAAAAAAAAAAAAAAAAAAAAAAAAAAAAAAAGATGTTTAAAATACATTTCCTTCCAGATTTTTTCATATTTTACATTAACTTTTAAAATCATTATCTATGGTGATAAATACATATCAGGCATTACACTGTAATTAGGAAATTAATATAATTATGAATGAAAGTGACTTTTTTTCATTCACAGAATTTATCACTTAGTTTAAGAGATAAACTAGTGCAAAATAATGTTCTTTGTGCTTTGCTAGAACGAGTCACAACAGCCACTTGTGAGGGAAGGAATAAAATACGGAAAACTTGATAGGAGAAATATTGTTTAAGCTTATGCTGAAAACTGAGTAGTTTCAAGTGAGGTGAACAGGGAGAAAGGAAAGGAAAACCCGGGCCCAGAGGAAAAACTAAAGTCAAGGGCCTGGTGGATGTTCTGAGAAACAAGCAGTGCTGTATTACAGCTTTAGAAAATGAACAGAATGTATGAAAAAAGGAGGATTGTGGCCTTGACTGTGGCCCTTGCCCAGTAATCTGTGGAAGTAATGTGTATTAATTGAGCTGTGGGGCACGATGCTGTCAAAAGAGACCTTATATGTAGCATTGCAAAGAGATAGAAGTTGAATTTTTCTCATGTATCCGTATAGAGGAAGGCGAGTGGCCTGCTGTAGAAGGGCAGTTCTGTCTGATGTGATCGCCCAGGAGCCAGGTTCTTTGTTTCTTGGATTCCCCTTCCTTGGAGTGTTTTAGTTTTGTCTAGATGGTCACGTGGTCCAATTTAGGTCACCTGTACTACAACTGGCTTCTAAATTGTAAGAAAATTGAGGAAGAAGAAAACATACTATTTTGCTTTGAGGAGCTAATATAACATTGCTTGCATTGTGTTGTTGATGCCTTGGTCATCATATCCACTTTGGAAAATACTATCTTTATTTGAACATATGCCATTTAATTTAAATTCGGGGAAAAATTGTGTGTGTGTATGTGGGGGTGTGTGTGTATGGTACTAGGGATTAAACCCAGAGCCTTTTCTAGGAGCTGAATCCCCTGCCCTTTTTACTTTTTATCTTGAAAAGTGTCTTCCTAATTCACTAAGATGCCCAGGCTGGGCTTGAACTTGTATCCTCCTGCCTTAGCCTTCCAGAGTGCTGGAAGTACATGCAAGTACAATCACACCCAGCTCAGAAGGGAAAGTCTTTACAAAAAAAGAAAAATGGGAGAACATTTGCTTCACCATGATTCGAAGTCTGAATTGTACTTTAAAGACAATGAAAGTCTATCAAAAATGTTAACCAAAGGAATGTTATATCAGATGTGCATTGTAGAATATACCTTTGACTGTGAAGCAGAGAAGGCATATAGCCTAGCAGAACAGGAGAGAGGACCACTAGATGGGAGGCTGTTGCAAACATTCAGAGAGTAAAGGCATCATGGGATAGAGCAGAGCAATTACAGAAAAAAAAAAAAATAGTTCCTTTATAAAGGCAAATGAATCACCCATATGGTAGAATTGTAGAACTAGACACAGTTTAATATAGATGATGATCATGAAAGAGACTGAAGAGTCAAGATGTCTTGCTTGGCAACTGGTTGGATAGTGACATTCTCTGAGAATGCCCAGGGATTTGCAGTATTTTAGAAATCACTACAAGATCTAGTGGCTTAAAATAACAACTCATTATTTATCTCTCCACTGTGTGGGTCAGTTGCATAAGGCCTGGCTGGCTTGTATCTTGCTGACCTCAGCTGGGCTCATACATCTTAGGCCATCTGGGGGTCAGCTAGGATTCTGGGACTGCCTGTTTGTGAACTTGGCATGACAGGGGCACCTTAGCTAGAACTCTCTTATCAGCCAATAGGTTAGCTTGGGCTTCTCAACATAGTGCCAGCAGATTCCAAGAGCAGAAAAAATAAAACACGCCTGTGTACAAAGAACCCAAGAAGCTCAGCTTGGGTCTTTCATGCATCAGTCTAATTAAACATGATAAGGCAAGTCACATGGCCGTAACTCACAGTGGACCAGGGAACCAGGAAGGTCTTGCAGGCGAGAGTATCAAGAAACTCTTACCTTAATTAGGAAGCTATGCACAAAAGACAGTAGAGAGATTACACAGGACTCAAATTTCGGAGAGAGGGAGTATTAAGTTTCTTTCAAATGGCAAGTCTGCACAATTTTAAGCCTCAATTCACTTCCCTGGACTTCATTTTCTGCCTCCATGGACAATGAACCTGATGATCCCTTATGTCCCTTTCCTAAGATTTATTTCCAGTGGCATAAACAAAAGGCGATTTAGTAACTCAGACTGTCATATGTAGTTTCTTTGAACAAGGAGAAAAAATTAGAGCAGCTAAAGTCTTTCTTTTGTTTACATGTTCTGATCTGTTGACCTGTGATTCCTGAGTTTGGCACTGTTGGTTAAATTGCAATATGTCACACTGCCCTTATGTTAAAGTTTGATATAAAACATAGTGCATCAGCATTAGTCAGCACATACACCATTTTATTCAGTGTTGCTTTCCATTAAAAAAAATTACTGGGTAAATGACAGTATCCGAAACATATGGTCTTTGCTGTTCAGTATGACTTCGGAAGTATGTAAAAGAGGATTATTTTCTCACTTATAGTTTTGTTGGCTGTTTAGTAATTTTTACTATAAATCTTTTACTAGCTTACTTGTTTTGCCTAAATTTGGCATTTAATTCCTGAAACAAAATGATATCAGCTGCTATGAAAACATGCGCCACTGTAATGACTCTCCTGATGCTGTTGAGTATAAGTTAAGGAGCAGTGAAAGAATCACAGAATGACTTAAGAGCTAAAAGGAACAGTGCAGATAATCTTATTCAAATTACTCATTTTATAAAAAGAAGGCAACACTCAGAATATGGAGGTATCTTGGTCATGTTTTAAAATGGGAAGGCCATATAAATTATAATTCATATCCAAATTCAATTTTATCTAAGAAAAACTTCTATTAGCACTATCTAGCTCCTAAATGAGGCATAGATTATCTATCGTAGGCAAGATGTTTGCATAAATGTTTTCTGTCAAGGTCATTTAAGGAAACTGGAAGTCATGTAGTAGTAGAATTGGTTTTGTTACTACAGACTCACTACCTACTAGCTTTTTGGACAATTTATTTAATGTGTATGAAATACCTTTATTTTTCTATATGTAAAATAAAAGGAAATATTTTCTGCCTCTGAAGATTTTTACGAAGATTAAATAAGTTAACATGAAGAAAAAACCTGGAATTAAATTCAGCCAATAAAAGTTTCTCAGAAAAAAGTTACTTCCGGGGGCTGGGGATTTAGCTCAGTGGTTAGAGTGCTTGCCTTGCAAGCATAAAGCCCCGAGTTTGATCCCCAGCTCACACAAAAAAAAGTTACTTCTTTAAATTCTGATGTCTTTAATTATATATCAACTCTGACTCAATGAAATGGTCTTAGATTATTGTTTTGGGCATAGTATGTAGAAATAAACTATTTGTACTTGATGCACAAGGCTTTCAGCTCCTAATTTGACAATCACCCATGTAAATCCATGTAATAACTTTAAGTAGTATATTTATCTGCTGGAAAAAAATTCATAGTTTGGGCACTGAACTGGGTCTAGAGCTATGAACTATAGTTTCATTTTGGCATGAGTAAAACCTATAGCCCTAAATTTCAACTTGTACTTCCGCAATGAGAATAAAATAACTTTGCCTATACAGCTTCATAGGATTATATAAGGATCAAATAATTTTTTTTAACTTCTCTGAAATAGTTTTCAAAATAAAAGTACCAAATACTCTATAAAAATGTGAACTTACTATTAAAACATATCTAATAAATACATTTCAAGCAACTGGGAAATTGTGTAATATCAAATTTTGGTTTGACGAATGGAGACAAATATATACTGAAATCCAGTTTACCATTAAGGACCAGAAAAATAATGTTCTTTCATTTTAGATGTGCCTTTTAGCAGGTTTTCCTGTTCAGTCTTCTCTTCCCAAACACTTATCTAGAGTTTCAGAAAAAAAATGATTTTAAATTCTATGCATACTGAAACTCTAACAGATACTGTTTAAATGACTACACTTCCTTTTCCTTCTCTCTCTATACTGAATTTTCAATATTTTCTTTGAAAGTCACAGCAATTTATTTCAGAAGGTATATCATATTTAAAATGATATAGATAACAAATATAACAAGAAGCACACAAACATAACACAAAACAGTTCTGGTGGTAGTTCCAAATGAATTACCAGTCTGTGTATTAACAAACATCATCCTCATAAACTGAAGGATATTTCACAGCCTTTTCTTTCATTATTTTTTCTTTTTCTACTAGTGGGCCACAGAGGGTGAAACACACCCATGTAGAGTATTCCCCAGCTAGAAGAAATGAACTACCTGTCTTGCTTTAGATTTGATGTGCTACCCATTTGTGATAGATTCATTTCTATTTCATTACTGGGAAACCAGAATGAATTGACAGAGAAAGCAATCAACACATGATATGCCCAGTGGAACCTCTAATATGAAACGTTGGATGTTTCTGTCAACATGGCCAATTACCAGAAGTACTCAAAGGGTAAGTGACAGCCAGAATAAGTCACGTGGTTCCGTGGACCACATCCTGCATACCTATCAGTGAATTCAGAGCCTGCACAGGATGACAGTGTTTTGTCAATATAACATTTCAGGTAAAGGCCCTGTCTGCTCTGCATTTCCAAAGCAGATACAGATGTTTGTGGCAAGATAAGAGCTTGCTATATGTATTTGTGATTGTGTGTGTGTGAATGTGTACATATGAGAAGGAGAGAGAGACAGACAGACAGAAACAGAGACAGAGAGAGAGACAGAGAGAAACAGAGTTAGGAAAAAAAAAATATCGATTGGTTCCACACTAATGCCAGGCTACAAATATACATTAAGAAAAACAAACAAAAAAAATCATCTAATTTTGTTCACCGTGAGAATTGCTTCCTATGCTAGAGAGTGAGGTTTAAAAAGACAACGCAGACTCCAACTCCTAAAGGTCACTGATTCATGCTTTGCAAACAGCAAACAGCCATTTATTTTACAAATATTTACTGAGCGTTAGCTACGTGCAGGCACTCTTTGCTAATTAATGGAGTTATAAAATTAAACAAGACAGATATGATACATATCCTCATGGAATTTATACTTTGGTAAGGGAGAAAGAAAATTTGGAATCTGAACTACTGTAGTATGGGATAAGGACAAAACAGGACACTATTGGTGCTCCTTATCCAGAGTCTGTAATCAATAACTGTTTTTCTTCTCTTTTTAGACTTTAGCGAGAAATGATATCTAAAATAAGACATAAATTATGTGTAGGAGTTACCCAGAAGAACTGAAAAAGTAATGTGTACTCCTTCTAGTTAAAATAAAAGGTGTGAAGGCATGATGATAAGACAACATGGAATAATTTAACAAGGTAGAGCTATTTAGAATCAGCATTATGAGGTGGGGATTGAGGAAGGGTGGGAAGAAAAGGAGCTGAAGAGGCAAGGAGAGGACAGGAGAGGACGCATGCCAAATGATAATGCAATTAGCTTTTGTCCAGGGAGTATTCTGGAGATAATGAAGGATTTTGACGTGTGATAGGCTTTGTCAGAAACGCTATACTAAAATCTAATAACAATTCCTGTAAATAGGTAGAGACTAGATATTTCAAAGATAGAGATGCAAACACACATACACCGTAGGTAGGTTGCTTGTTTGTTTTGGTGTTGGGAATCGAACTCAGGGCCTTGTGTTTGCGGCGAGCTCTCGAACCACTGAGCTAAATCGCCAACCCCAATACGTCGTATTTTAAAGTAATTAATAGGAATTCAAAGGTGAGGGTAAATAACTCTTTGGCGATTTTGGACTATTAATAGAAAATGGAACTTAATTTTTAATATAGATCTTGAAAGGAGACCGCGACCCCTCTTTGATTCGGCCCTGGATAAAATCGCAGCATGAGTTGCAGCAGCATCCTTGTGAGGAGAGACCTGTGCAGGCGCTTTGAGTACTGCGTGCATTAGAAAGGTGCTAGGTACTCTGCTATACTGCCTGGAGAAGGCCAAGGTGGATAAATACGTGTTTCCCTCCCTCCTTTCTACCTACTGAGCAAGACATACCAGTGGTGTCCTGTTCTCTGTGACAATTCAGGGAAGTTGGACACTGGGCATTTGTAGACAGCTCTGACTATTAGAAATTGCCCTTCAGAATGAGTTTGAAGGTTTCTTTGGGACTTCCATCCTATCGGCTATTTTCTTGTTGTCCTGTAGACTAAATTGCCCCAGTTCTTCCAGCTCTTTTTCATGTGACATGAAATTTTGCGCATCTGTTTCACTTTCTTTCCTTGTGAAAAGTTGACACAGAAAGCTATCAGCACATGGTGTTGCCATTGTAATTCTAATTGAAATTATTGGTTGTTTCTGTCAATCTCCCTACCATCCTGGCTATCGTGCTCTGAGCACATTCTTTGTGTATAATTTTCATTCAAAAGTCTCATTCCTTAAAATGCTCTAGTAAGACACAATTTCAATAAGGACAATAGCTCTCCCCCCCATTATGTTAATTGGTGGGCTATCTGAAAGAATAAGTGTTTCTAAACACTTGGATCTGCGAAGAGAATTGGCTTAGAAATTGTTATTTTGTACATCAATGAAATATTCACAACCAGTGACAGAGTTGTTGATGATTTGTTAGAACAGCTAATTAGTGGATAATTTTCTAAATCTTATTTCTCCACTACTATTTGTTCATTTTATTATCTTTTGTTTAATAGTGTCATCCCTACAACCAAGTTCATCCACCTGTAGCCAGACCTTGCCTTGACTCTGATCACATTTTCTCCATCACATGTCATTATTATGAGAAGTCATTCTTATATAATATGATTAAAGAAGTCAGAAGATAAAAGTGATTTAAAAGAAGAAAACCAAACATCAGTTATAGCCCTATGCTTCCTATTTGGAATACAATGTGATCGGTTTATTCATTTGTTTAATATAGTTCTAATAAGCATTTATATCAAAACAACAAACTTTAACTGATTTATTGGCATACACTGTACTAGGCACTGAAGCATAGTGTGTAGTGGTAAGTCGGGCAAATGCAATCATGGAACTCATGGAGCTTGTTTTCTGAATGTCAAGATAGATAATATGGAACCAAAAAAATAACATTTTCCACAGCTGATGGCATATACTATAAATATAATAAAATATGAATTTATATGATGGCTTATACATCTCTGAATAATTTCCTGTGAGGAATATTTTTATGTATTTAAAAATTGTATCATATTCTTCACATCAATAAGTCATCTTTTTGTCTCCACTTGGCAAAATAACTTAAATGTCTTTATAAGTAAGAAGTTTCTACAAACACATTATAATTATCTCATTTTCTGTAGTGGCATAAACTTAAAATAGTTACTCAGAAGATTCCATCTTTTCAAAGATTCAGATTCCTATCTTCTAATATGATAAATATCCACGTGAAAGCCTTCCTTACAATTAAATCTATATGCACATCTTAACAATTGCATTATATATTCTAAAAGGAAAAAATTATACCGCCATAAATTATCACACTGAAAATTACAAAGATGTCCTCTAGAATAATTATTTTCCATTAGATCTTTATAGAAGTCCTTATTTTCCTACGACCTAGCCCACACCACTGTTGAATTTTATATTTAATTTTAATTGTTAAAAATTCTTTCCATCTTATCCAACACTTTGGGCCATTTATCCTTTTCACAGTCCTTTCCCCATGTTCCTTTTTAGCCTGATGCTTTCGGTTTTGATGATTGGCGCATGCAGATGCTACTGATCGTTGGTGCAGTCAGACACCCTCACCCTTCCGCCCACATAGAATCAGAGTTGCTCCCAACCCTCAGTCTTCCTGAATGAAGTTTCCATGACTGATACAAGCCATTTTCCACCCCCTATTCATGATCTTCTCCCTTCTCAACAGTCACCCTTGAACAAAAAAGAGGCAAAGAATATTTCATTTTAAATGCTGCTGAATTACCATGGAAACATGATGACATTGTACAAAGAATTCATTATCCAGATCTGTAAATTTCAGTCTCTAACTACTTAAAACTTTTTTTTTTCCTTTTACTGCAGAAGTCTTTCACTTTCTTTGCTTTTACTTAACTTCAAAATTGATATCTAGGATGACTGCCAATGATATTATATCATCCCATATGTTTTGCTTAATTACACTATTTCCTGAATTCATTTTTTGAAGTTAAAATTTTTCTCCACCTCGTCATCAAAACATTATGAACACTTTTTGTCACACTGAGATTAGAGGATAAAACATCTTTTAAATTATATCTGAAGTGCTTCCAGAATAAGCGAAGAGTCTGATGTAACACCGTGATCATTTAAATCTATGTTATAAATCACAGGATATCAAAATCTTATGGTAAATGGGATTCAGCTAATCTAAAAGGTAAATCCAATGAAGCCTTAGCAAGGTTTAGATTACTTTTGGATTCGAAGTGCGTTTTCAATGCACAGTACATTAAAACCCATCTTATTTTTTTTAAAAAAATGATAATGATTCTGTACATTATTGGCACCAACATGTCAATATATGAAAAACATCTGAATCTTATTAGTACTTGGATTATACTGAATATTAATATGCATTATAACTCAAATGGAATGCCCTCTTAAGTACTATCTATCTATATATATTTTTTTAATTTGTACATCTTTGACAAATAATAAATGATCTTGAGGTCACTAAAATGTGTTTGGATAGAGATACTTAAAATTCTGTTTTGAAAGGCAACTGAAAAATTTGCTAACAAAATCACTCAAATTTCTCTTCTTTAATTTATCTCATTTCTTTTATCATTTAAAAGAAAAAGATAAGCACCTCGTAAATATGACCAATCTGTCATATGCAAAATGTATGACCCATTTTACTACTATTTCCACGCTAAATATTCTATACCCTCTCTAATATTTTGGCATAAATCCTACTTGTTTTTTATAAATCCTAATTTTATCTTTAGAATATCCCTTTAATTCATCTCCTTCACCCTTTTTTCCACTCCAAACTCTTTCTACTTGATTTACTATAGGAACGCTACTAAAGGGAGTATAAGAATAGTAGGAAACCTATAAACAAATCTTTCATTTGAATGTAAAAGTAAAAGGGCATTACATACCAATGGAGTAGTGATACTACAGTTTCTTAACAGTAAACTATACGATAAAAGGAATAGATAAGGAAAAGTATAAAATTGATTACTCAAAAATCATTCCGAGATTACAGAACTAATGACTCTGAATAAGTGTTATCATCAGTGTGGAACTAATAGAAGCAGAGGCAGGAGCAATTCTCAGGCTAAAGGATGGGCAACTCCTATGTGGATATTCATCAGTTTCAGACCAACTCTTAAAATAGTACGTGAGCGGGGCTAGGGATTTAGCTCAGTGATTAGAGTGCTTGCCTTGCAAGCACAAGGGCCTGAGTTTGATCCCCGGCACCACAAAAAAAAAAAAAAAAAAAAAAAAAAAAATAGTACGTGAGCAAGAGTTTCTTAGACAAGAACATGGCATAGGACCCTTTCTCCTGGGTCCTAGAAGTGATTAGACAAAATACCTTAGAAATCTGTATTTTTTTTTTTTTTGTACCGGGAATCGAACTCAGGGGCTCATGCTTGTGAGGCAAGCACTCTAACCACTGAGCTAAATCGCCGGCCCAGAAATCTGTATTTTAACAAGTACTTCAGAGAATTATGGAAAAATACAAACCCATATTTGGGCTGTAGTATTTATAAAACATAGGTTTAAAATGTTAAGTAATTCTTTAATGTTATATATCTACATAATCTAGTGAAGTCTGAAAACGGGTCTTTGATTCCTAATCCATTGATCTTTCTACTGAATACACATTCAGATTTTCTTGGCTTTACATTGAAACCCAGTTCTTCTAATTTATACCATCCACTTATAAAAGGTGATATATGTGAAAGAAAGCACCCAAAACCCAGAAGACACCATCAATATAGCAGCCAAAACTGAGTGGCTGACCAGACCTTGGCAGCATGCAACTTTATAAAGTTGGGACTTAAAGGTTAGTGTCACCTATTAGATTGGTAATTTTAAACAAACAGGGTCAAAACTTCGTAATCAAATATCTATGCACAAAAGGTGCAGTGTGGAGTTTAAGATATTTGAATTAAATACAGCAGGCTTTCATGACTATACACATATAAGCCTTGGAACACACCTCTGGTTTTAAAAAAGTATGTTGGGGACTGCCTTTTTAAAGTCATCTGTTAATTTTATCCATTTCCCTCATATCATTATAGACCCCTAATGAAATAATGAGAAAAACAAAATCAATCACTTTGTGCCAAAGTTAATTTGGAAAGACTCACATTTACTGTTGAGGTCCTTGTGGTTAACAGATATGTTGAAAACAGAAATAGATACACTATAATCTTATACTTCCCAAGATCACAGTTTCATGTAATGTACATACTGCTCTGATCTTGGGATTATAGTGAGGCACATTTCAGAAGATGAAATATGCCCAAATTTCAATAAAGCACTGCTTTCTTCTGCCTCTCCCACTCTTTCTTCCTATCTCTCTCTTTTACCTCCCCTATTTTCATGTGTTCTGCATTGCTTAGTCACAGGTCTAAAGAATGGCCATGAACCACAGAGTATCTTTTGGATTGTTGGAGGTGGCAGGAAAGATGAGATTTAGGATAGATTAATGGATTCACCTTGTATGTTGTTTCCATTGTTAATTTTTCCTGGAAGTATCAAAGATATTCTAAGCAAGTATCTGACGTCAGCTATTGACAGACTGTATAGGAAAGCATCTATGACAAAGAAGAAGAAGAACAACAACAACAACAACAAAAAACTCTCAAAGGAGAATTTTGTCTCTAATTCATCAGATCTTCAGCTCTTACCTGTCTCTAGATTACTCATTTGTCCTAACTCTTTAAACATAATTCTTTTTTTTTTATTTTTATTTTTACCAAGAACATGCATTGGTACATTATATACATAGAGGAAAAGGTTATTCTGCCAAGAAGATTCATTATCTGGACATAAACAGAAGCTGTGCCCTTCCTCTAGCAGACTAGTATGTGCCTTGGAACTTAGTTTTCTAATATTTTTATTTTTTATGGACTTCATGCTCTAGAAGTCTCAAGAAGTGGGGTCCTGAACCTCTCTATCGCTATGAGTCCATCTGCTTCTATAGATATTCCCAGCCCTATCCATAGAGGGTCATCTACTCATTCTTTCTCATTTTCATGTTTATTCTTCTGTCTTTCCAATTTGCCCTAATTTTATACTCTTCAAACTCTTTCTGGTCTTTATACTGCTGAAAAATATTAAATACAGTTCCAAATTAGATATATGATTCAGTTCTTGCCCTTCTCCCGGGGACACGGGTGAACCTATTTTTCCTGCTGTATGTCTATATAGAAATAAAATTCATTTTAGTTTCCCTCTGAGTTGTTAGGAGAATCTCTAATCAAATCCTGTAAACTCCCATGTTCTGAAAACTTTGGTTTGGAGAACAGAAAGCAGAGCCCTGATCTCATGTAATTCCAATGATATGTGACAGATACAATCTAGAATTCATTAAAGGCCAATTGCATCCTGTCATGTTAATCAACTTTGCAATTCTCTTTTCGCTTGAGTTATGATGTTACTCTTTGGACATTGCTTTTGTTGCTGAAAGTTCAGAGTCAATGTTCACATTTTTCGAAATTAAATACTCTATTTTTTTCTATCACTGCCTTGTTATTTTCTCCAGAGATATTGCAAAGGTATTTGTATGTGTGTGTTTCCTTTTCCTTTTTCCTTAGTCTCTGTCTATTAAATCATTCATTCAGAAGAGAGCAAAAGCTGAAAGATTCGTAGTAGAATCAAAACAGAATGCATCCTTACTATGTCAATATTCCTTTCAGTTTCCTCATGAATCTTCAGTATCTCTTGAGAATGTCTGTTTTTCTTACCTGGATATTTTAAGCAAAATGCTGTTGAATTAACTACCTAAATCTTATCTAACAATATTAGTTCAAGAAAACCATCAGAGGTAAAATGTTATATGAAAGGTGGCAAAACATACCTCTTATTTATAAAGTTTAAGCTTTCATTTATTCCTAGAATATTCCTATTCCTGTTGAACCAGTTATGTATAGGATGGCTGCATAATCTAACAGTGGCTAACACCCCATCTTGGCATTATTTTCTGATTTCTGTCTTCCTTCTTCCTAACGGGGCTACATGCTCTCTGAAGGCTCTTTTTCTCTACTGTTATATCTCTTTATAAATGTCATTATTTTAATCAAGTGCTTACAGTCGACAATGGATTACTTATTGATACCATTTTTCAATTTATGATGTGATGTTTAGATACTGTAGGACATGAACTGAACATTCGTCCTTTTTCTCAGCACTGAGCACTGAGCTTGACATTTTGTGAGTACTCTGCAAATAGTTCTTATCCTAAAGCTACATTAATGAAAGCAAGGAATCATTATTTCTTTTTAATTTTCCAATACTGCATGATACATAATAGGTATTGGACTAATAATAGTGTGCATAACTTCTTTTTTTGTCTGTGTTTATTTTTCAGGACAATAAATCTAGATGCTATAGATTTTAGTATTTAAAGTTGGAAATTTCTATAAGAAATTATAAACTACGTATTTATAATAAGAGCTCTTTAAAGCCCTTATGAAAATAAGATTATCAAACAAGGGGTTGAGGATTTAGCTCAGTGGTAGAGTGTTTGCCTAGCAAGTACAGGGCTCTGAGTTCGATCCCCAGCACATCCTGAAAAAAAATTGTCAAACAAAAAAGTCAATGTATTCAAGAACACCTGAATAGGTTGTAATTTCAATGTCTTAATTCTTTATTAATCTTTAAATTTTAATTGATTTATCTTAGTGAAATTTTATTTATACAACAAATTTATGCAAAATGTACAGAGTTCTCATATTCCTCCTTCCCCACCATATAAGAATTTTCTCTATAATTCATGTCTTACATTAATATAATATATTTTTCATGATTGATAAAGAATTGAGAAATAATAGTGGTACATGAAAATTAACTAAAGTTCATAGTAAGTAAGTTTGCATTGGGGTTCACCTTTGTGTTATATATGCTATGGCAGTTGCCTAATGCATGATGCCATGTGTCCACTCTTGGAATATCATAACAAAATAATCTCATTGCCCTAAATGCCTTTGTCCTCCCATGCTCCAAACATTCATCTCTCCCTCTCTACCTCTACTCCTCCCTCAAACTCTTACCAACCACTGATTTTTTGATGTTGTACAATTGTGTCTTTTCCAAGTTGTCAAATGTATAGGCATAATACTGTATATGGTATATCCATGCTAGCTTTTTCCCTTTATCAGTGTGCATTTATGTTTCCTACGTGTGCTTTCAGGGATTCACATATCCTCCCTTTTCACTGATTTATAAACATCTCACTGCAGAGATGTACAATTTGTACATCCCTCCCTCTTAAGAAAGATAGCTTGATTGTTTTCAAGTTTTGGTAATTATAAATGAAACTGATAGAAACGTTCAAAAACAGTTTTTGGTGTGGGCACAGATTTTTACTCACATAGGTGAATTGTTTTTCATTTATTTTCCGTTTTTGCTATGCTAATATACAGTAAGTGGTGGTAAGTTCTGTAACTTTGAATATAACACTTTATATTTGCCAAATGGAAAGAGCGAGATTGTGAAAATGGAAAATTCATTAACTGTAGATTTTACTTGGGAAAAAATAGCTTGCAGTGGTTGAATATATAGGCTTAAAATATAGATGCACTGAATTCAAATACTGTATCTTTATCTCCTCATTCCATGATCTTGGAAAACATACTTAACTTTGCCTGAATTCCTACATCTCATTTCAGAATGGGTATGATAGTGCTATATCACTTAAGATAAAATGAGCTAAAATGTTTAAAGTGTTTACAGAAGTATGTGATAAAATTCAGTTGTTACTATAGGGATTATTATGTAGGTGTGAGTCTTCCTGCAGAAATCAAATTTGTGAATTGAAGAAAATTTAAAAAGTAGCATACTGGTGAGATTGAAAAATAAGCAAAGTGCATCATCTGTGCATGCATTTTCATAAGTTAATTTAGGCCAGAAATTGTGTTGATATTAGAGGTATTAAAAGGAAATACGGAACCCCTATCACTAAGAAACAGAAGTCTACAAAAGAGAAAGGGCTATTTCCATACAGTGTGAAGGTGACCTGAATCTTCCCAAAGGGACAGAGACACTTTCCAAACACTTGGTACATACAAATTTGTTTGGGGAGGGCAACCTTTAGACTCAAATCACAGTCAGGTCCCCAGTTTCTACTAGAGACTTCCACAATTTCTTTATCCATTCCAAACCTCAATTCAATTTTTCAAGCTGTATAGTGGCATTTTTCTTCTGATAAAGATGTGAAGATTAGTTGGCATAACTTAATAGGAAATAGCTTAGTATGCCACTTAGCACACAGTAGGTGCTAAACACAGTTTAGCTACTCATTACTAATCCAAGGATTTTCTTCAGGTAGATAGATTTGGGGATATGAGAAGTGACTGATTTTTAAAGTTTCATTTACTAGGAGCCTAGCCTCAGAGGACAGGTGTAGAATACTGTGAATAACTGCGAACTGGAGACCAACAGATCAGAAGTCTATTTTGAATTTGGTTAATTCAGTTTAGCACTCAAGATTTAACAAATTTCTTGCTTTATTTAGGGTTAGGGTTAGGGTTAGGGTTATTTAAAGAGACTTGTTTGATGCTTCTATAACTGCCTTGTACAGCTAAACACTGACAAAAGTGTGATGTCTAAATTAATGCCAGCCATAGTAATCAAAGGTTATTTGCTTTACTGTTTAAACACAAATTATCCGTGGCATGAGCTGATGTGTTTTGATTTTTCAACATGTCAGCTATAAGATCAGAGTGGGTATTTTAGCCTTATGATAACTCCCTATAAATAGAGACATAAATTATAAATGCTCATTGATGCATTTATAAATCATCAGTTAGGATCCTTTGATCTTGGCAAAATATAATGAACCTGAGTTAGAATATTGCGCTAAGGGTGACTTCTATGTTTATAAACCCAGAATTTTTGCTTCTAGGAACAACTATTTCTTTCCTTATGTCCTTGTACCAGAAATCTTTCTTGATCACCTGCCGTGTTCGATGACTCACTCTCCTCCCAACTATACTTGGTCCAGCTACTTACAACTAGCTTCTTCCTGACCCTATCTGCTAGCTTTTATCAGATGTATTCTAGTCCTTGGAGGTCGATACTTAAAGGTTTAGCCAGGGGATTGAGCAATACCTATTAACAACTCCTTGAGCTTTTACTTTTGCTGGAATAAAATCCCTTCAGAGTTGCTTACAAGGCGAAAGCTTGTAAATATCCCACTCTCCAGGTATAAATAGCTTACTTTCTAGGTATTTAAAGGGATTGATAATGGTGATACAAAATTAAAGGTGTTCTTGTTTTATTCTTGTTTTGCTCTTTTTGAGGTATACCTGGGACTATTTACGAACATTCAATAGATGAAAAAGGAAGCTTTTTTTCGCCTGTAATTCCATGAGTTCTTGATGAATTGCCTACCCGCCCCAGTACCCTAAGACAAGCAGAGAAATGCAGGTGTGGGGTGGAGTATAAAGTTAAGGATGCCCCCTTCTGTTTTCAATAGCCTAGAATTCTTTTCCACTGCACCCTAGGACATCACTATTCTTTTGGGTTTTTTGGTAGCAATGGTAGTTCACCCAAGTTCGTGTACCTGCTGAGATCTCTGATTTATCCTCTTTTTTAGAAATCCTCCTTCTGCTCCACATTCTCCCCTGTATACCTTCTGTTTACTAAATAATAAATGACCCATTCTTTCTTTGCCCTTCCCTAAGCATCCAGTAATAAATTGTCAAAGTACATGTCAAAGACAAGGAAAAAAAAAAACCACAAACTGCAGCTCTTCTCCTTCCTCAGTCTCCTCCTTCAAGGTCTTAGAATGTTAGTATAAGAATGATGCAAATCCAAATGAACATATGAATAAAATTACAAAATAAATGTATTGAGCAACTCTGGATCCCTCAAAAAATAGAGAGGCTGGACTCTGCACTTTGCACTACATTGTACTCTGAACCTCAGGAAATGTGTCAATACAGTGTTCCCAAAACTGAAAACACAAAAAGAGGACTTGGTGACGCGACTAAAAGTCAGAGTGTTGAGTCCACGTTCAATATGACACTATATTTATTTGGCTAATTTTTACAGTTCTCTACAATCAATTCAGATGTCTTCCCAGCTGGTCTAGTTAGTGCATCGTTATGAGTATGTTAATAAAATTCATGCAGACATGGGAATTTGGTATCTAGGATCAGCCCCTTGGCTGGATCAGCCCTTTGACTGATCCCTTATGCCAGAATGATTTTTGTCTTACTCAGCCATGAAATTGCCAGTTGGGGCATTAGGCCTCAAATTAATTCTCTCATTCACATGTTTGGCCACCCCAGTGATTCTGAATAAGTACTTGTGAGTATGGGGACGATCTGTCAGGAAGAATGTCTTCAAAGTTTCCATCCCTGTAAACATCATCTGAAAGTCCAGATTTTGGCCCAAGTAATAATTACTGTTAGCTCAATAAAGCCAGAGCAACTGAAGAATTCTTCTTTAAAGAAGGCGTTGCATTGTGAAAGGCTCTAAGAATTACCAACACATTAAGAGACAAGCAGCCTGGTAATACCTTTTAACTAACATCCCCCAGACCAAAAAAAAAAAAAAAAAAAAAAAAAAAAAAAAGGAGAGAATGCACCTAATTGAGAAAAATTTCCTTTTTTTCAAATGAAGGTTTAAAAAGTCAGCAACACTTGGATAGAAGCAGAAACCTTGTAGGCTGCTTTTCTCAATGCATATTTTACTATATATATAAAATCAGATGAAGGGTTGAGGAGGTTTATTGGGGATAAAAAATACCTTTATGAGCTGCCATATTTCACCCTTGAGTCAATCATGCTGTAATGAGCAGCCAGCATAGGCAGCAAAATGAGATGGAATGTTTGAAGCAAAAGGAAATCTCGGTGGAAATTAGGCTGGCCTCAAAAGAGCCCTTAAAAAACAAAACGCTGTCAGCAGCGAGCCCGTGCAACTGCAGATTTGAAGGTCAGGATTCAAAAAGGACAACAAATGCAAATATTACTGCAACCATTTACAAAGTTGCTGAGGTGAAAAGAAAATTTATTCATTCAACTTGCTTTAGTCCTGTTGCTACTAGTAAAAGTCACTAATTTCCTTCCCCCCGTCTTTTCTTTTTGACATAAGCAATATCGCTTTTGATCCAAATATGATCCTTGCCCTGGGAAACCATCACCTTCCTAGAAATAAATGGTCCTAGGTTTGCTTCCGTGTCTACAGCCATAACCACGGCATGACCCCCCTATTAAAGAGTGAATAAGGAGTTAGAAATTGAAACAACATAAGGGGAAAGTGAACCAACCTTTACATACTATTTTTTTTTTCTTCTTGAAATGTTAGTTGCGAGTGCTGTGAATACAAGGTGAAAGGGTACATCAGTAAATCTATCCTCAGGTTGCTGGTTTGTAATTCCTGTCAAGAAAATGCCAGATGAAAGTGAAAATCACCACAAGAAATCCATAGGTATCTAAACCAAAGTATTCTTGAAATGAGTAACCATATCAGAAAATGGCAATGCCTGATAGAGATTGATGACCCATTCAACTTTAGATAGAAATTTTTGTCCTTTTGAATATTATTAGATGCTTTTAATACTCTTAATATTATTGTATACATGCTGTATATCTGTAAAAACTGGCAAACTGTTATAAAAAGAGAAATAATGAAAATCAGGAGAGAGAAAGTAAAAACGAAAAAAGCCAATTTAAATACTCTTCTTTTTCCAGCTCTCAATTCATTTTTCAGACAAGTGCAGAATTATATCTTGAAACAAAGAAGAATCCAAATAACAATATCCATGATGTCTTGAATACCAAGAAAGTGCATCAATATTAATTGCACATTGAATCAAATCAATGAGTCAACAGACACAGATATATATGACATAATGTAGAAGAGTTTAATTAACCCCAGTGGAAGTTAAGGGCTTTGTAGAATGATTAACCCAAGGAAGAAGCCCAAATTAAAATTATATATGTGGGCTTTCCAATTAAAGGAGAGTTGAAAAGCCCCATCTGGTAAAAGACACTTTGCTATTATTACCACATCTTTGTTTATTGCATTTATGTAGTATTTTTACTCCAAAAAGCCTAGAGTGTTGTACTGAGGATTTGGCACATCTGAGATCATAAAAATAAAAGGAGTGCTAAGAGAGAAAAGAAAAATAGAAAAAAAATGAAAGAAGGAAGGAATGATGGAAGGATTCAGAATTGCAAATAAACACTAATTCAGATTCCCTTTTGGGTACCTTTAAGATCTTGCAGACCATCAGAAGTACTAATGGGAAAAGTAAATAACTTGATGTTTTTGCACAGGCTCATTACATTATTTTAGAGGTAATTCTTCTAATCTTCACAATATTCCCATGACGTGGGGATTCTTACCTCCGTATTGTAGATAAAGAGCAGACTCAGTAATGATTGATGGAGTTAGCAGAAGCCAAATACCTATTCAGTGGAAGCCCTGGAGTTGGACCCCGTGTGAGCCTGATATAATTATTTTTTGGGGGGTGCTGGGGATCAAACTCAGGGCCTTGCACTCGCTAGGCAAGCACTCTACCACTGAGCTAAATCCCCAAGTCCTTGATTTAATCTTAAGAATTTTCTATTATATCCTTCTTGCTCCCAACAACAGTAGCCTATTCCAGATTTTGTCAAATGAAAGGTCTAAATACTGAGAACATATTAGCGGCCATTTGGATATGCCTATTTATTGCCTTATGCCATAATCATGCCTTTAGTTTTGAATTTTCAAGTTGTTCCTTAATCACAGTCCATTTGACATATGTTCAGCATCACCTGGGCTAAGCGTACAGGACTCCAAAACTCGAATGAGAATTCCCTGCTAAGCAGATGAAATGTTTTCTGTCTTAATCAGCGTTTGATTATTAATGCAGTTCTCCTTGAGGTGACTTAATTTTTACCTCAGTAAGAAAAATGAATCATTGTTCTCTTAGATTTCCCGCTCAGTGTCAGAAGACTTTGCTCACTACTGAATGGCAGAAGCACATTTGCTGCCCACATGAGCAGGCATGAGAAACTTGTTTGAGGAAGGCCCCGCTGCCTCTGAGGATGTCTGAGTGTGTCTATATTTAAGTATTGTTAGATGACATTATTCAGTGTATTTATTTACATTATGCTGACAGTTTTGGGAATTATACCTAATTAATACACAAACTATTACATAAACTATTACACAAACTATTGCACCAAAGGAATAGAGCAAGAAAGAGTTTAAAATAAGATTCCATTAACCTGGGAGGATTTACCACTAATGGCTTTCCTTGGTGTGTGAATTTCCAGAATTTATTAAAAGGTGCCCAGAGGAAATCTATTAGGCAATGATTTCTCCAAAAAGTCACATTATTTATAGAAAAATATAATAAACCTGTCAGAAGTGGATTTCTAATTTGATTAAAACAATCCCTTCTGATGAAATAAAGAAAGCCTGAGAATATATGCCTTAAAATATTCTGACCCTAGAAAGATCCACATATGAATGATGAAAGAAAAAGTCAAGCATTAGGGAGTCTTTTTATTTTTTTTTCCATCTTTGCTGGTGCTGCTGTTCAGTGTAGGTTTTAGTTTTTATGTTTAGCCAGAAAGTCCCTAAGTTGCCCCTGTCTTGAACTCATGAGCTTAAATATTTCTCCCCTGGGATCCTCCAGAATGCTAGGACTAGAGGTGCACACTATCGCACCAGGTGTAGGAAGCCAATTCCTTCAGTGGGACCCAGAGATCTAATTTGAGCAGACTCCTAGCATGCCTGTCAGATGGCTCTCTGAGAGCCCAGCGTATTGAGAATAATTAGAGTGAGGAACCCAACAACCGTGAGTTTTAATCCTGGCTCTGCTGTATGTGTGTCAGGAACATAACCTGCAAATACTACTTGTCTGTCTTAAACTATTTAGTCTTCAATATAATGGAATTAATAAGAGTATCTACCTCATGGGGCAATATTGAATGAGATCAAATACACAACTATCAGTACAATTTTTAGCACTTATCAGTGAACGTTAACTATTGATATTTTGGGGGGATGCTGAGGATCGAAGTCAGGGCCTTGCACTTGCTAGGCAAGCACTCTACCACTGAGCTAAATCCCCAACCCCAAATATTGATATTTATAATACTTTCACAATAAAGATTATTTCAGCATAGGTTTTTTTTTCAATCTTTGTCTTATTCTAATTTTAATCCTAAATTTTCCTGTTTCCTTAGTTACATCTCTTCTTTCTTATGCCACTACACAGCAAAGATATCCCTAAGAGATTCTCCTGTGGTATCGCATAACTTAATTATAAAAGTATACAATCTAATGATTTCTTGGATAGGCCACCAAAAACACAAGCAATAGAAGCAAAACTATACAATGGGGAGTAAATAAAACTAAAAATTTTTTCACAGCAAAGAAAACAATTAACAAAAGGAAAAGACAAACTTCTGAATATATCTATAGGAGAAATATTTGAAAACCATTCTTATTAATGGTTAATATCTAAAATACAGAAGGAGCTCATTTGACTCATTGAACTCAAATTCAAAAAGCAAATAATGTGATTTATAAATGAGCAAATGATCTAAACAGACATTTTTCTAAAGACACAGAACAAGCCAATATGTATATGAAGGAAGTTTAACGTAACAAAATCATTGTGGGAAATCAAAACCACAATGAAATATCACTTTATAGCTGTGAAGATGGATATTATATTAAAAAAAAAAGCTAAGTGTTTGCAAGGATGTAGAGAAAATGGAATATGTATACATTGTTGGTAGGAATGTACATTGTTGGTACAACCACTGTGAAAAATCATATGGAGTGTCCTCAAAAATTAAAAGTAGGATTAGTTTATGATCCAGCAATCTCTCTTCCTGGTACATAGCCAAAGGAATTCAAATTGCTATCTCAAAGAAATACCTGTGCTCCTGTGTCCATTGCAGCATGATCAAAATAGCGAAGGTGTGGAAACAACCCATGTCTTTGTCATTGAGTGAGTGGATAAAAATTATTTAAAAAGAAAGAAGGAAATCCTGCCATTTGTGGTAGCAGAGATGAGCATGAAGGACATGATACCAAGTGAAATAAGTCAGACCCAGAAACAGAGAGAAGAATGTTGCTTTTTCAGATACTGGGGGAGAGGAAGATGGAAAATTATTAGTCAAAGAATATAAAGCTCCACTTCTGTAACAATTAATTCCTAGAGATCTGCTATACCATGGAATGCAGAGTAAACCATACTCTACTAAACTGACATACTTAAACATTTTCTAGGAAAGTAAATCTTATGTTAAGTACATTTCTCACATAACAATAATAATTACAATTAGAGTATGGGAGGAAACTTTTGGTGGTGATGGATAATTTCATACTGTAGATTATGGTGATAGTATCAAAAGCATATTCTTCTCTCCAAACCCAACACATTGTATGCATTAATTATGGGTACCTTTTTATGTCCATTATACTTAGTGAATTTCCAAAGGCCATCTATAAATAAATGTTGAATATACATAAGCAATTACAATTTTAAAAATAAAACATAATATTTGCCAATCATTTTGTTCATGTTATGGTTGTTTTGATATTTGTTCCCCAAAATCAAATTATTTGTTCCCCAAAATCAAAGCAGAAGTCTCAGGAGCTGAATATTTGCATAATAAATGATCTGCAGTCATGTATATTTGCAAACCAGCAAGACTTTCAGCAAGAGACCCAATGCCCAAATGAATTTCTGCACTGTGGCTAGATTCACTATGATGCCTGAAGATATTGTAGTCAAAACAGTACAGAGAAAGAGTTATCAGTGACGTAGGAATACAATAGGTCACCCCACATGCAGCATATCCTTACGAGCTCCAGTTGACCAGTTTATACTCCTGAATATTGATATTGGCTCTCCTTCACTATTTGCTCTTGTGAAAAATTTGTTATGACATAAAATTTTCCAATCAATTTTTAAGACCACAGACAATGTTTTTGGACAGTGATAAGAAATGTGAAAGGTTGATGACAAATTTCAATGCATAGCAGCTCCCCATCATAATATTAAACATACTGAGGTGTTAAATAACACCTAGGCTGCAGTTGTTCTACTTAGGGCTTAGGAAATAGAATTTAAAGACATAGCCAATTGGTTAATGGTAAGTTTATGAGGCATATTTGCCAAATCAATTAAGTATATACCTCCGATTGGCCACACTGTTGCTTTTTACTACTTATTACTAAGGTTCCTTTTGTTCTTCTTAAAGTTCAAATATCCCAGCACATCACTAAATGGTTAACGCTTTACTCTGCAGAGACCAATTCCTCTCCCAAATCAAATTAATCCATTGACTCATAAATATGAGTGTTTGTTCTTTTAACCATGGCATTAAATGTGTGTTACACAATCATACAGAGCCATGAGGTATTTAAACTATGTATGAGTGGCTGTCAAGGAAATGCTGTGAATATCTAGCCTGCTGCTATATAGAGCTAAGTTCACACACACACAAACACGCATACAGACATGCACACACACTTATTTGCAAAACAGCTGTCAACCAGCTTACTAAACATGTGTCAGGTGGAGAAGATCTTTTTTTCTTTTCAAGGACACTATTAATTATGCATATTAATATATATATTTGTGTGTGTTTGTGTGTTCGTGTGTGTGTGTTCATACACTACTATCCCCTCAGAAATATTTATTTCTGGCTGTGTAAGGCAAATCTGAAACATATACATACATGCATATTTTATTTTTAATCCCATATATTTATGAATGGTAGCCCCATAATTTTTCTTCTCCTATGAACGTTGTGTCTTGCACCTGGTTTCATTGAACCGTAAATGTTTCCACAACCTATGTTTCCAGACCCTATGAGGGGTGTGCTAGGCAGCTTTACCATTGCTGGTACAGAATACCTGACAGCAAAATTTAAAGGAGCACATTCTTTTGTCTCACAGTTTCAGAGTCTGGGTCCATATTTGGTAAGTCCAAGCAGGAGGGCATGGTGGAGTGAAGCTCCCGACTTAGGGCAGCTAAGGAGCAGAGCAGAGGGACAGAGTGCCTACACAAGTGACATGCTGTAGAAAGTCACATACTCAGTGACCCACTTCCACATCACCCTCACATTCAGCTATGAACATCAGTATATTAATCCACTGATGAGTATCGTGCCCCATAGCGCAATCGCCTCTCTGGAGACTCTTCATCTGCTCAAGTGGACAATTAAAATTAACTGACATCAAGAGTGTGAGACCTCATTGTTCAATCTCCATACCACAGTGATTTCTAAAATTGCTGTCTGCGGGACTCATCATAACACAGATTGCTGAGTCCGCCTCCAGGAACGCCGATGCAGCAGGTTTGGAGCAGGGCCCAAGAATTCGCATTTTCAAGAACTTGGTTAGTGTTAAGATGGCAAGCCAGGAACCATTACGTGTGAACCACTCAACTACATAAAATGGACCTTACTCTGAGCTGGATTTTATTTCTTAGAACAAGTTTTGATAGATAAATGTTTTCAGGATTAAGTGTGATAAACTTCTAATTGTGAGGTGTGATACCGATTCCCCGAGACAGAGAAAGGGAACATTCAGAGGATGATGAAGGAAAAGCACTTCAGCCTTTCTCTTTGCCTCCAACCTTCCTAATCAATTATTTAGAACCAAAAGTGAAGAGGAGAAAAGTGGAATTTCAGCTTTGAGAGAAAAAAGGAACTTCAGATTTCTGTATTATTTTCTGGCTTGAGTCTTCAGGTATTTTGATGCGTTTATCAAAATACAAAAACTAACATCCAGGGGGTGGGGATTTAGCTCAGTGATTAGAGTGCTTGCCTTGCAAGCACAAGGGCCTGAGTTCGATCCCTGGCACCACAAAAAAAAAAAAAAAAAAAACCCAAAACAACTAACATCCATTTTCATTATTTTGGTATTGGTAGATGTCATAGCAGAACTTTCACATGAATTTTAACCCTTTTATGTAAACATTAAATATAAACCAACTTCTGGCCTATCATGAAACTTAAATAATTGGTAATCATTAAAATAATTTTATTTATATTATAATTACACTGGTATGTTTTATTTAAGTAATCAAAATGACTGAATCAATAGACATTATTTAGAGTTAACAGGAATTATCCTTTTTAAACTTTGTGTTAGTGTCTAATATAACTTCCATCCCTACTACTGCATATCTTTTTTTTTTAAACCAAGAACAAGTATTGGTACACTGTATACATAATGTTCACATTCATCGTGGTTATTTTGTACCTGTACATGATGTATCTTGGTTCCCCCCCTTTGCTCCCCCTTCTCTATTTACAGCAGGTTTATTTATCTTTAAATTACCTTGGTTCTTCATACTTTTATCTGCTCTCTGTCAAAATGAATTTTTACTGAAGATCCTTATATTAGTCATTCTCACTTTGATGTGTTTTTAAGTCTTATTGCATCCCTTAGTATTTGTTTGAAGTTTACTTAACCATCCACAATATTAGAATGAATCAATGACCTACCAAATATCTATCAGTAAAGAGTAGGACATACACACATGCACATACACACACACGCGTGTGCATGCACGCACACACACTTTTATTTTTAAATCCTTATATAAGACACCCAGCCCTTCATCAGACTTGCTTTTGATTCCACTAAAGGAAGTATGAAGGAAGATCTGTAATCAGTTATGCTATAAGGGTGGATTTCGTGCCTGAGGTTTATTCCGTGTCCTTTCACAGTGAACACAGTCACTAACTCCAGCTCGGAATCATGTTTGAGTGTATAAGGTAAATCTGACACCGAGGAGGATGGATGCAGTTTCTGGACAGTGTGTGTGAGGACACACTCAGTACTCCACAAGGCGACTCAGTCTGTGCTCAGTCATTGCTTTTAGCAACATGTTTCTTTAAATATTAAAAAAAAAATCCACCCACTAATGTAAGTTCTCCACTACAGAATACATTTACCTTCTATGCCACAAACACTGCCTTTTAAAAGATAATAGTCAATATTAATAAATCATTTTTTGAATGAACCTACACTATTCTAATAGGTCTGCAAGGTTAAAAGTCATAATTTAATTATTCATGCAAGTGAGAATTTTTAATCGGGTGCTTAAATTCTTCTTGTGATAATTCTGTGATTATTCCTAGTGGTTTCTCTCCATGAGTTTTTACCGAAGAAACCAAGTACATGATGAAGGTAACCATTATATGTACATTGTACCAATACATGTTCTTGGTTAAAAAAAGAAAGAAAGAAAGAAACCAAGTACAGAAGTTAAACAAGTGAAACACACCATCCATTAAACAAACAAACAACAAATTCAAACTCTTCATCTGTCAGTTCATTTTATGATCTATGATCTCAATAGGACTGCTTCATAATGGGATATCTATAAAGTGTAATGTCCTACAAGTGAATTGGTAGTATAATTCTCAAGGATATAGTGGGCCTAGATTAGCAAGAACTCTAGCTCTTATTTCTTGTGAAATTCATTGTATGTCATAGTAACTCTAAATTACTTCATTAGATATTCATAACTTTACATTGTAGCAGTTTCTAAATCATGATAGGATTTACATTGGTACTTGTTTTAGGAGTGTCTTATACACTGTAGGCTGTTTATAAGTGTCACTGCCGCCTACCCACTAGAGACCAATAATACTCTTCAACTATAATGACTAAAAATGCTTCCAGATATTGAGAAAGCTTCCTAAGAAGTCAAAAGTGCCACTAGATGGAAACTCATGCGTTAAAAAATGGGTTGTCCTCATTTTCTTTCCATCAAAAAGCTTCTGTATTCTTTTTAAAATTATTCATTCTCTCAAGAACCTTAAGAATGTATATATCAGACTTAATTCCAGAATTTAAAAAAATCCTACTATCGGATATTCTATTGTAGAAAATAACAGAAAGGTAGACTCAAATCACCAAAATAAGAAATAATGATTTGAAGGTAATCAAACTTAGCATTCTTCCTTATTCTTTACCTTTTCCACAATGTAACAATTTTTCAGATAATAAAATTTAAAAGAAATAATACATATATTTATCATGCATTGAGAAATGTGCATTGACATTATATACAAGTAACCCAAATGTCAGTGGCAAAAATATTGCTGGTAGTATAAAATAGTCAACACCTAATGTAGTGCCAATATTCAGTTTCTTCATAAGGGTACATACTACATAATATATACATCATTGCCTTCCCCATTATGAAATAACAAGCTACTTGTTTTTCCCTATGGAATCATTCATGGCATGGAGAGACACAAGTAGGAATCAGAGCCTCTGATGGGCAATCCTTGTGAGTTATTAAACTCTGTTCAGAGTTTTCAAATAAATTTTGCATTACTAGCCCCAAAGACCATTATCTAGCCCAAAGCCATGAAAGAATGACTTCTAATATTCTCCATTCTTAGGCCTTCTTGTTGGCTTCCATTCTCATTGGTGTCTCTCATGCTAGGATATTTATGGAGCATTAGGTACATGGTGAGGGTTTTTAAATGTTATTTTAGAAATATGATCCATTACTGAATGTAAGTTAAAGTGCATCCAACAGCTACAGTCATATTTTTTAGAAAATATATCATGAGCAGAGCATGATCATGCATGGGGTAAGAACACTCTCTAAGCATGCCTTTCCTATGAATGCACTTATTCTCTTCCCCAGGGTGTCTCCCAATTTTCTCCTGTGGCTCCTTTTTTAGCGACAAGTTTGTATTACAGGTTGGAGTAAGGATACTGAGCACTGTGTAGGTAGAAGATCTGCCTACCACTGAAATGCTCAAACTGTCCCTGTTTTTTTGTCTCTCGGTGCTAACAAATAGTTACAAATTCCTCTGGTCACTTCTAAGTTAGTAACTTTATCAAGTCCGTATATGCCAACACCAGGCTACTGCATCTGGCTGCAAAGCTGTTTAATCTCTCTGGGAGTTTATTGGTTTAAATCCATGATTAACAGCCATATAAGAATATGGCAAATCAGATGCCTTTAAACTCCAATAGTTATTTGAAACTGCAGTCCATTTCTCTACAGTTTCTCAAATTTTCTTACATGCCAAAGAAAATTATAGATTTCTCTGTTCTACTCCACTCCTTTCTGTGTTTCTCTATAAAAGCACCAGAGAATAAGATCTGTAAGGAACATATCCAGTTTCTTGAGCTGAAAAACTTTTAAAAAGTTACTGTACTAGAGGCTGTTACCTATAGCTCCATTTCAACCAGAGAAGGTATCTTAGTTATTTTCTCATCACTGAGACATAGTGCCCAACACCCACAATTTAAAGGAGGACAGGTTTATTTTGGCTCACAGTTTGTAGAAGTTTCAGTCTGTAGTTGACTGGCTCCAAGGCAGGGTGACATGGCAGAGGGCTCTGGCTGAGGACAATTGCTCATGGCATGGCAAGCAGGAAGTAGATAGAGATCATCAGAAGAGGCAGGGAGATAGACCCTTCCAGGCCATGCGTCCAGGAACCCACTCCTCCAACCAGCCTTCACTTCCCAACATCACATTTAGCTATAAACTCATCAGTGGACTAATCCCATGATTAAATCTACTCCCATGTCCCACCTATAAGTACAAAAACCTTTGTAGAGAGACATCTAGCTACAAACTGTAACATTCCATGCCTGGCCCCTAAAAGACTTGTACATATTTCTTTATGCAAAATGCATTTAGCCCATCTCCAAGAGTTGCCAAATTTCTAACAGTCTCAGTATTGCTGAAAAGTCCAAGTCCAAAGTCTCCTCTGAAATTTAAGCAAACTCTTAGCTGTGAACTCCTGTAAAACAAAAAGAAAGCTAAGTACTGAGGACACAGAAAGGCATGGGGGAAACATTCCCATCCCAAAAGGGAGAAATAGGGTAGACAGATCCCGTTTAATGCCAAAAGTCTGGAGGTCACTGCAGAATCCTGTATCGTCCTAAACTTGGATTCTACTGACAAAACATATTTGAGACTATACGAAAACCAAATACAACAAAACATACTCTTAATTTCCCTTACTATATTATTGATTATTGCTTGGTTTATATTTCTATTTTCTGCCTCAGAGTATTGGTTGATAACAGTAACAGTACTAGGTATACTCAAAAATCATCCGGGATTGTCCTAAAAACATTAAACATATTGAATTCTTCAAGTTTGAAAAGAGCTCTTAGGTAATAAGTTGCATTCCACCCCCCATTTTAAAACCAACTGAGAATCCTAAATATTAAGTGACTTGACAGTCCTTCATGCGTAGGTAATGAAGACTAGGATTTGAAACCAGTCTTCCTGGCCGTAGAGATCTTGTGTGCAATTTCCATATTATTCTGTCAATCTAGGCTCAACAATTGTCCAATCCATTGAGAACAGGAACCGTGTCTGTGGCTACATGTAGGTCTGTCTGTGTGTGCTGTTATGTATGATCAAGTAAGAGATGAAAGTATTCCTGAAACTTTATGTCACTGTAGTGTGGTCACAATAAAATATTTTGTCTTAAATATTGGAACTTCCCTAGAACCTGGCACATTTCAAGTCTTGACTATTCATGTGCACCTGGCTCTAGTTTGGTGGTATGCCATAGACTGTTATATTTTGGCAAAAAAATATTGCATTTTACTGGTAGTAAAGCTGGAGTTTCTTAAAAGGAGTGGAATTAGCTGTTAAACTAACTTTGTGGCTCTTCTCATCTCATCCAAATTCAAGTGTCAGGGAAGTTGTTTTGATTTGTACTTTGCCATCATTCCTCTCCAGTTGTTAAATAAAATTTACATTTTCTACTTTTTCTACTCAAAAAATACCCAAGACTTTCTGTATTTGAAGTTGTATGACCTCTGCTTTATTCATAGAGAGCACTTTGGTGTAATTACTGCTGTTGAGAAAGGGATAATGGAATCTATTTGTTGGAGCTATTTTTCTCCTTTTAAGGTGATATGTTGGTAATAAAATGGAAAACGTGTTACCATGTATGACTACAGAGTCTTAAAGTTAATATTAAAAAACTCAGTCAGCTTTAGAAACCGCTACCTTACCTTGATTCTATTACTAAAAAACTCTGTACAACTGAAAAATACTTTTAAAACCTTGGGGGATTCATTGGGATACAACCTACCGTTTTTAAAACTTAACATAAAAATAGTGTAAAGATTTTATATACTGTTGGTTGCTGGTTTTGTGTTTTCAGACCATTCCTTCATCTCCATTGCACTTCAGGTTCTTCTTAGTGGGAAAATGAGGGATTTGAAGAAGTGAACTACAAATATTTGGGGCTTTCTTTTCCCCATCATTAAAATTCAAAGCGTGTTGAAATTCACTGCCTGATGATAAATGAACTATTTAGAGAAGTAAAAATAGTACCCTGTTTCATACCATGATAGTGTTTTGTACAGGATGGAGAGGAGTCTTAGAGAGAATTAACAAATTTTCTTCTTTCTAATTCCTTTGCTTTCTGGGGTTGAGGTGAACTCCTAAGGATGTCTGCAATCTCAGAGTAGGATAAAATAAGAATGTGAAAGAACTTGGTAAGAATTATTAACGCTTTCTACTTCTCCGGAATATTTGTTTTTTCTCCTCTCCTTTCCTGGTACATGTTAACTACTCAATACATTTTGGTTATTGTTTTTAAGGTATGACTATGTGGAAAACATTTAAGTACAAAAGTTAACAAGTTATTAAACTTACTAATTATAAGCAACTTGTCATAGGAGCTACATTTTCCTGCCTTCCGTGTCACATCTAATCCAGTACCTTGTATGGAGTATGAAATTAATGCATGTAGGATAAATGAGTGTGGCCAACCCTGCCCATGGTGGGCATAGCAACCACAACCACCAAACAGTAACATCAAACACTTACATAGCAACTTTTGAGTATTAGGCTGCATACTAAAACTTATATACTCATTATCACAAAAGTGATGTGATTTTTATTCCCAGCAGCAATAAATGAGAATCATACTTCATTCATTTTCTTTCCAATTCTTAATATTGTTAAATACTTGGCAATCATGTTAAGGAGTGATTACGTATATTTGTGGTTTTATTTGAATTTTCTTCCATATTATTATGGCATCTATAATACCTATATTGATTATTTGATTTTTTTTTTTCATTTGGAAAGTGTTTATTAAACTCATTGACCACTTCTTATTGATTCTTTTATATACACTTTTTAAAAAGTTTTTGTTTCTTTGTTTATTGCTTTCTAGTTTTGTTCTCTCTTTGGTGCTAAGGGATTGAACCAACCTAGGGCGCCATATGTGCTAAGCATGTGCTCTACCACTGAGCTACACACCACATCATCAAAAATTTAATACATTCTGCATTTTAATTCTTTATTAATTGTGCGTGTCACAGATGTCTTTTCTCATTTCACCACTTGATTTTCACTCACTATCATTTATCTTTGTTTTGGACAGAACTTCTTGAATTTGATAATCAAATAATATTTCATGGTGCATGCTTCCTATATACAGTTTGGTCAAAGGTCTTTCATTTTATCCTTAAAATGTAAATTTTTGTCTACATTAAATTGGGTCAAGACTATGATATAAGGTAGATCTTGGCATTTAAATGTGTACATGTAGTCACGCAAATTATTTGCCCCCTTTGCTGAAGAAGCTGTCCTTTTTATAAAAGTCAGGCATGTATATGGGGATAACTAGCACACTATTCTAAGACAGAGTGGTCATCCATTCACAAATAGTAGTTTCATACCTACGCTACCAGCTATCACTGGCTAGCTTACTCAACCTACTTGAGTCAAAAAATCCCAAATTCTCTGGCTTAAATGGAATTCGTTATGGTCCTGGAAGGTGTTTCTGCTAGAAGTGGTCATATGCCGTACCTAACCACATCAGGACCAGGTATTCAGTCCCATTATGCAATCAAAGTTCAAAAACGCTTTGGGAATAGGTCTAATGACTAAGCAGTCTCCTTTGCTGATCAGCAAATACTTAGCTCAGTATCTCGTCTGCTACCAACATATACTCTCTCTGGGAAATAAACCAAAGTCCCCATCCAGCTATGGCATCCTGCACAGAGTACAGGATTGCTGGTGGGCTGGGCTCAGTTCTTCCTCTCTCCTCACCAGGTATGTCTCTTCACCTCAGAATCTGTGAGCCAATTAGTTACATGACAAAATGTAATTTGCAAATATAATTAAGATTGAAAACCTTAAAAGATAGAGATCATCCCCAATGATCTAATGGGTCACAACTAATCTCAGAAGTCCTTAAAAGCTAAGCAGCACAATGATTGCAATGGTTGTGTGTTTTTCTACCATGTGTTCAGCTCCCAGCAGGTGTTCTTCAAATCTCCCTGGACAGAGTGAGCAGACCTCTAATGTCCTTTGATATCCCAACATTTCTATCAGCACGGGCTCTTAACTCTGCAGTTCACTCAGGTCTTATTTCTAGATCGCCTTGCAAGGCCATATTAGAAATAAGGATTGAAGAATTTTACCTCATTTGGAATGAGCAGTTCTCCATCTTGTTCCTCCTCGTTGCACCCTCAGAGTGGTTGTTAGTCTCAATGACAGATATTTTTAGTCTAAAGTGATAGTTTCCATGATAGTACAGCTATCTTAATAATCTATTTAATCCTGTATTTAATATTGTAAAACAAAGCCACAACCCCAAAACCATGGCTCTTTTTTTTTCTTTGTTTGGCTCTTATTAATATATGATTCTTAGATTTTCAGATATACTTCTAAATCATACTTGCTCCTTCCTTGTTTGATAATCCTAGATCCTCAGCATCTACCTAATTGTGAATTCCATAAACTATTAAGTACAAATAAAATTGTACCTTATTTTGGAGAGAACTGCCTGTCCCTTAAAAAATAAACTCTTGCACAGTGAATTTGCTTATCGTCTTTTAAATCCAATTTCAAGCCACATTGTCCAGTTAGGAACCTCAACTCCTCCTGCATCTTTGTTCTGGGCCATTTGTATTTTTATATCCTGATAGCCTTTTGCATATGTATCTACCCTAGTACTGATTATATATTTTGTATTTCTCTGCAAATTTTTCAGAGTTCATCTCTGAAACTTTCTTTGACTCAGCTCATGCATTCATCTTCTAGCACATAGCTTAGCAAATGGCTGTTGGCTCAATAGGATTTATTAAACCCATGATTTTACCTGAAGGGGTTAAACCACCCAAGTGCTTATTTTACTCAGAAGGGCTTCAGCTGCAAAAACAAAAGAATAAACTACAGTCTATAATCATTTACAGTCCGATTAGAGATTTAAGCCATTTGGATATTGTAGTAAATGATTAAAGCATTAACCTAATATATGGTTACTTGGGCCAAAACCAAGAAGTCCATACCTCTGGATCTGAGAGAAATATTGTCTTGCCAGCAAAACTGACAGAAATCTACAAAATGTAGGCTCAGTATCTTCCTTATTTTCAAAGAACCACCTCCTCAACTTTGCAGAATAGACGTGTCAAAATTGTTTATTACTTCTTTTTGAAACTCTCAAATGGAAATAAACTACAGTTGATAATATTGAAAAATTGTTTTTATTTTATTTTAAAAATTATCAAATCTAAATGTAATTGTCTATGGCATTTTTAAATTAGAAAATGGGCAGTATAAAAAACTAATAATCCTATGCTTCTATATTTGAAGGGAAAGTCTTATAATGTGAGTGGACTTCATTGATATCTTTGTGATCTAGCCACCAACACTTCTTATGCAAAAATAAGTGTCTCTGTCTGAGAGTTGTATTTAGAAAAGATGCTTCAAAAAGTCAGTGTACAGTGGCAATTAAATATGACTCATTCCATGTTAAAATTTTGCAAGGATTTGCTGAAGTGAGCTTATAAAGGACCAATTTAAAAAGATGGGCCTATAAAAATCTTGAAAATCTACTGCAGTAGCTCAAAAACAAATTTTAATTTTCTTTTTATTATTTAGAAAGGTTTTGGATAATTGTATTTTTTTTTTGGAGATAGCGTCTCGTCTCTTAAAAAATAAACTCTTGAGCAGTGAACTTTCTTACTGTCTTTTAAATCCACACTAAATATGTCTTGTTGCAGAGAGAGGGCTGGCAAAAGCCCTCTTGACGTGTTTGTTTCTTTGATCATCTGTTCTTCATTATGTGAGTCATAGTTTGATGACCCTGAATCTCGATAGGTTGGTTCTGAGGGCCTTGCTATTCCCAGTCATATTAAGTGTGTTTACAGTGTTTATGAAGTAAATGCATTTTTGTTCTTGCTATTTTTTTTTTACTTTATCCCTCTATTTGCTGATCTAATTTTGATGGATTAACTTAACTATAAAACTTGTTCAGAGCAGCACCTCTGACCATCCTTTTGAGCCCTGTGAAAAGAACCAGCTCTACTGCATGCATTCATAGTTTTGGTCAAGGTCTTAGATGTTGCACACAGTGTTTAGGTCTCCGCCCAGGACGTTAGGTTAGCATCTTGCATATTATGTGTGAATTCCCAGCTGGCCAGCATTAGCGACAGGCTGAGAGCCCTCTGTGGGCTCTTGGCGCTTTCTTCAGGGCTGCTGGCTTCAATGAGTCCCTTAAACTTGGATTAAGATCAACAAACCCCCACTTCCTTACTCAGACATAAGAATTATCAAGGAAATATCTTTTGTAACTTCCTCCTGCAAAGGCAAATATGCTTGGGATCTACAAACTGCTACTTTAGTTTAAAATAATTTCTACAGTTTTTCTATACAAAAAAATTAAAAACTGAAATGCAAATAACTTGATCAATGTCGAGTGCCCATAAAATGTTCAGCATGTCTACCACTTTTTTCCTTTTGCTATTTGATATGTATATCTTGCTTGAAACTAACCTTTCAGAAATGTTGGCATATCTGCCTCCTCTGTTCGACCATTCTGACAGCTACTTGAAAACTAGTAGATTTTACATGTTCTCCTGAAAAAAAAATGCTATGTAAGAAAATGTACATGTTAATTAGCTTAATCTAGTCATTCCTACATAAATATATACATATATATCAAAATGACATGTACATGATACCTAGATATATTTTTCTTTGTCAGTTTAGATGTTAATTAATTTAAAATTACAGAATAAAATGGGATTCCAAAGGAAGAAAATATTGGGAAAAAGTAAAGCTTTAGCACTAAAAATTCATTTCTTGTTAGCTAAAAAGAAGTGCCAGCAATTCTATACTGGGAGTCAGAGTTACTTCCAACCTCTATCTTCATGCAATTCTGCTTTACATTTATCAGCTTTTCACTCTGCTGGCAAGTTGTGTGCAGTCTGCCACTCTTCCCACTGTACATATAGATCTATGCTTGATGTATAATAATTGCTCCATGGGTATACACTGAATGAATGTGGTAAATAACAACTCTGCACCCTTTATCTTCTTGTGTCAAGACAATTAACAATTATCTTGTTATCTCATTAACCATTTTATGAGCCTCATCTATTTGCTATTCTTGCAGATACTTCAGTTACAACAGGAAATCAGTCTTACAATATCCTTTGTGGTAGACGTTATTATAACACTGTTGCTGATTAGAAAACTGTAACTCGGAGAAGTTTCAAGACTCGACCAAGGTGACATAACCATTAAATGAGAGAACACAAACCTACCACTGCGTTTGTCTGTATGTACAGCCTATGAAATGACTTACTGTTCCATTCACACTAGCATCACTAAGGAGAGACTTATCTTCGTAGAACAAACTACTATCTTCTAGAAATCTCTTATTTGCACAGAACAGAAATTTGCTTGGGCTAGCTTATGAAAGCAAATGAACCAGCAGAATTACATTATGAAAATGCAGAATTAATTTTATAGTGGTTAGTAGAGGCCAGGATGGGTAAGGAGTAAGGAGATAAAGAGAGGTCAGTGATATTTACCAAATTACACTTGGATGGAAAAAATTCGTACATGTTCTCTATAGTACAGGAGGATAACTAGAGGCTAAAAGCAATCAGCTATTTCAAAATAACTACAAGGAAGGGTTTCAAATTTCCAAATACATCGAAATGATACATAAGAAGATTGAAATGCTGCTTACTCTGCTTTGATCATTACATGTCATATACATGTATTAATTACCAGCTTGTATCACATAAATATATACAAACATTATGTATCCATAACAAATTTTCTTGAAATTTTTAAAATAATGCAGAATTATATCCTAAATTACAGGTCCAGATATGATCACTACTCAAATGAAATCAGAAATTTAGAAACTTCCAGAATTGAAACCCTTGTTATATAAAGTTTTCAGTCTAATGGGAATGAAGACATTAGATGCATGACCGCACAAACAGCTGTATAAGTGTCTCTGTATTAAGGGCATTATGGGAAGCTTGAGGGTGAGAAAAATTTGATTCATGGAAGATTTCATGTGCTTTTGCCTAAACTTTGAAGTGTTCTTCACTCAGATTACAAGAAAACATTCTATGTTAAAGTCCTCCAGCATTCAAGGCGCTACTTGGAAGTTATTACATCCAAAACATCTTCTTAGATCTTCCCAAAGAAAACTCTATTCCCACCATTATTTTCTCATAATCTGTATGTTTACTTCATCCATCTTCAGTGCAACTTAAAGTTATTTATATGTGTTCATTTTTTCGGTAGCTATTTCTTCCACTCTCTAATTACTATAAATATCCGGGTCACTTGTTTTAAGCATGTTAGTTTTGACAACAGGCAAGGGTTATATAAATAGCTGTCAACGTATTCAAAGAGTGGAGAGGGCAGCTTAGTAAATGCTGAAATTTTTAATGTTTGTTCATATCTGACATGCAGAAGTCATTTTACTTAGTACTACAGATACAGATTTTTGAAAGGCAAAATTCTGTCCCTATAAAGCTTACAATCTAGTAGGAGGAATCAGATAGTAACCAAATATACTTATAACTCATATAATGTCCTAGAAGATAAGCGCTCTGAGGAAAAGGGAAATTAGAAAGGGAAAACGAGAACATATAATGAACACATAATTTAAAATTATGAATTTATATTAATTTAAATGAAATGTAAACTCAGGGAAGCCTTCCTTGAGAACCTATTCCACTTGTGAGTTAAAGCAGGTGAGGACACAGATATAATCCATGTTTTCAGAAACACGAAGCTCATGACTTTGAG
This sequence comes from Hystrix cristata, assembly GCA_004026905.1. Taxonomy (NCBI): domain Eukaryota; kingdom Metazoa; phylum Chordata; class Mammalia; order Rodentia; family Hystricidae; genus Hystrix; species Hystrix cristata. Next base: position 168,327 of record PVJO010000633.1, on the reverse strand, counting down.
AAACATCCAAAGATCACGATATGCAATATTTTGACTTCTACCATCCCTTCTTCTCATTCGTCTCCTTCCAGCTAATGATGCCTCGATTTCCATGTATCTCTGACCCATGTTGTCAGGGAGGTCCCAGTGCATTTTACTGTAATAAAATAAGACAGAAACACTGATGACAATTTCTCAGGAGATACTACTCCAGCATCGAAACATCAAGAATGATGCATCTTCATGGGGAGTTCTTCTAGTACTATCCAGATGTGGATTAATGATAGAAAATGTTTTCTATCAGATGAATAAAACAAGGTGGGAAAATGAATGTATTTGAATCGATACACTTCTATGTTAAAAGAGCACAGTAGATAGAGCTTTAAACATGGTGCAGGTTAACCTGTGTTCTTTCAAGCATTTGTCCATTCACCATTTAAATAAGAATTTAAATAAATGTCTTCAGTGTGCTCGATTCTGTGCTAGACATCGCAAATGCAGAAGCAAATAAGGCAGGCGTGGTTACAACATAAATAGAGGTAAAATATTTAGTGAGGATGTATGCATTAAATAAACACCTATTATTGTAAACTTATATTTGTGTCTTGGTTGGCAAATCAGAGCAGAAGTTCCTTCTGAAAGGAGTCATGTTCCTCTGCATCTCAGAAACTGATATAAGGCAGCTGCTGACATCTCTAATTGCCATTACAGGATGATAGAATTCATACAGATATTAAAACTAATCAGTCCACCTACCCACCACTGTATTTATAGCTAACTGAAAAATATAAAGAGACTTGTCTAAGAGACTTATTTTACAATATTTGGACTTGAAATGAGAACATCTGGGTGCTATTTCTACCACATCACATCACTGCATCTGCCTCCCATTTCATTCTCATTAAAACAGTTTAGTCAAAAAATATGTGATGTACATAAATGCTATGTGTGTGTGCATATGTGTACCATTTCAGTTTGTATCATTACATGAGATTACATGTATATCTTATATGTTATATATAAAAACTCATGTATACAACATGCATGCATATATAAGTATAGTATATGTATATGCATATACATGCACATATACACAGAAAAATGTACTATATGTATGTAAGTCTTATCCATTTCTATGCATAGTAGGGTAAATATTCTCTATGGTGTTTCTCTGAAATCTTACCATCTTTCTCACGCATATTCTTACAATATCCTCAGGACAATATTATCCATCCAATAAATTGTACCCTGAATCTCAAATTATTTATAAAACTATTTGTGAAATCCTAGCTGACAACATTTCTCCAGAAATTTAAGACTATTCTTTTTCAAGTGGGATGGAGCTTTGTACCTGGCACATAAGAAGAATTCAGAGGAAGGCGGGAAGCGAAGGGGAAGTGGAAGTAGATAGAATTAAGATATACCATGTACAGGAAACTAATAACTTCAATGAATGCAAATATTATATGTCATAAATATGAGATATGAATAATAATAACAATCAGATTGAAAATGAGGAAAAGGGATTTAGAGGCAGAGGGAGGGAGATGAGTGGAAATACAAGGGTTGGGGATTTAGCTCAGTGGTAGAGTGCTTGCCTCACAAGCACAAGGCCCTGAGTTCAATACCCAGCACCAAAAAAAAAAAAAAAAATCGAAACAAGCTGTATTATGTAAATGTACCCACTCCCCAAGGTGAACGTAAACATCATGTACTGCAAGCATGAATTAATAAAAAAGAAATAAAGAAATGTATGTAATTACCTCTAGTATACTACGTTTTCCTCATAAATAAGAATCATATGTTATATTGGTTTATTTTATCCACAGTTTCTGGTACAGTTTTGAGGGCACAGAAACATACAGGAATTAATAACTGGAAATGACCTTAAAAATAACCTGATTTATGCTCTTTATCTTACATACAGAGCACGAAACATTTGAAAAGTGATATTAGACTTTTTCTAAGTAACGGAACTAGTTGGTAGTGTTTTAATTAAAATCTCAATCTTACAACATACTAATACACTATAGCGGTCCTTTAATTTATATTCAATAAATGTTTGTTGAACTGAACTGAATTTTTTGTGGTGAGTGTGTGAGAGTATATGTGACATGTATTCTTATATACTAAGATGTATCCAAAATATTATTGATAGTATGTATTGATGTGCAGAGTCAGATACAATAAGTAACAGGAGATAGGTCTATATCTCAACCCACTCAGCTACTATAAGTAGAATAAATATTTGAAAAAATCAAAAGTGACAGTGAAGCTAATTGTTCTCACCATATCAAGATCGGCATTTTAATTCTGATCATGAATATCTGACAATCATTGGCTTGAGTCACCACCATGACATTTACTCCTTCTCTTAACATACTATGGTTTTGAAGGTTTATCTCTTACTCCTTCTTTGATTAACACGTCCTCCTGCTTACAAACCTACCCAGAGGCCCCTCAGCTTGCCTTCATTTTCTATTAAAACTAGGCACACAAGAACTCACCAAGAAGATTCTTTAAGGACAGAGTATCATAGTGTGAAAATGCTAATGCCTTTCTTTTCTGGATAAAAAATGGAAGCGCATGATGAAGAAGCAACATCTTTAGGCAAAAGCAGTTGGAAAAAGAAAAGAACTCAGGTCTCTGACTTCGTGGTTTTAATATATATTCCCATGTGAGCTAAAATCAGCAAAAACATAGAATGATTACACTATAGTTGAAATCTATATATTTTAAATTATGTGTTAAATATGAACAATTGACAATCACAATGCTTTAAATTCTCAAGAGTTTGCATAAAGTCTTTTGTTTTCCCACATATGGCCTGTTCCCTGTATATTTTATCCTTTTGTGTACATTCATATTTCCTTCTGCTTCAAGCAGTTCTTTTAACATTGCTTGTGGTTTCCAGCTGGTAGTGATGATTACTCTCAGATCTTGTATTTCTGCAAATGATGTATTTTACCCTCATTTTGAAGAGAGAGTTTGCTGGACATAGGTTTTAGGTTAACAGGTTTCTTATACTTCTGTGTTTTTTATATCAGTTACAAGTACTTTTAAAGATATTGCTGTATTTTCTACTGACACACATTTTCCCTACTCTTTTATTTTTTATCTTTCGTTTCTCTACAGGAAAGGCATCACTGTCCTTCTTTGAGCTGTTTATGAGATTCATCATGAGCTGTCTCTTAGCTAGTTTACTTTCTGTTTGCCACCCTTTCTTCTTTGTTCTGTTCCTTAGTCTTTGTGATCTGGGTATTATTTAGGATAGTCTCTATGCAACTTATATTTATTCCTGTGTGTCTAATCTCTTTTTACTACTCTCTAGTTCTTGTCATCTGATTTAAATGCATTTTACTTCTTTAGAAATGTAACCTGGATAATTTTGTATCTTCTACATCTTGTAACAATTTCATATTTCTCTACCTTAACAGCAGTTTAATACCTTTATTAAGTATTTCTTCTAAGTCAGCCTAGTTTCTATTTCTATTTTCTGGGTTGTTTTTTTTTTTTTTTTTTTCTGTTTCTTTGCACACCTAGTAATTCTTTTATTTGGTATAAGACATAAAATTTATGTTAATGGTTACTGGATTTTTTTTCTTTTGTTTCTCCCAAGATTACGTTTCAGTACATAGTTAAAGTTACGTGGTGCTATTTGATTTCTTTTGAAGAGTTCCGATCAGTTTTACCACTGGCTGCAGAGCATTCATTTATCTGAGCTCATCTGACCTCACTGCTAAGCCAAGACCCACTGAGCCCCCTAGTCCATCCCTGGTTTGTTTGGAAATCTTTTCATTCTATCTGGTGGAATCAAAAACTCTCGGTGTGCTCGTACAAATAACAGGGTTTTTCCACCTACGTCTTTGTGCTGATTTGCTTTCCAGACTTGGTAGCTTCCTCTAACTCCTGCACTGATCAGTACTCACCTCGTGGTTTGTAGGGAAACTGCAAAACTCTGGATCTCCCTTTCCTACTCTTGCTTCTCTAGTCTTCTGCCTCTCAAAATCTAGTCTTCTTTCCCTCTAAAAATTTCAAACACTGTCTCATTAACTCAGGGAGCAGGCTTTACCTGGGTTTCTTCCTCCCGTTCAGTGGCCTGGTCTTTCTCCACATAGTCAAACAGGACAGGAACAGGAATCATCTCGTTTGTTTTACTTCAGTCAGAGCATCCCACACTGTCTGTTGTCCAATGTCTGAAAGCCATTATTTCACATACTTTCTTTGTTTATATTTACTGAATTATTTAAAATGTTTATATACACATAACATTTTAAGACTGAATTACAAAAAAAAAATTTTAAAAGACTGAGTTACATTTTTAATATTTTTCTTTACATCTAGGAAGCAGACAGTTTAATTATCAGCAGTTACTGCTTTAGCTTTTTAAAAAAAGCTTCATCCAGTAGTGATTTTTAGATATAGGTGGACATGAATTTTATTTATTTGTTTGGTTTCCTTGGATCTCATTGACATAGATCAAATTGGGAGAGATTATTTCAAGGCTACTAGTCAACTACTTCTTTAACTCTGACTCTAGTTTTCAACTAGATGAGTTCTGAATTGCATAAAAGGTTTGGAAATGAAGTGGAAGAGGTAAATCTGATCAGGGTGCTTGGATTCATATTGTATGCAGCTGTTTTAGTGCAATGTTAGCAAATTTAGAGTATTCTCTGTGCCCAGTGGAAATCCAAGAGGTCTCGTATTAGGCAAATGTTCCCATCACACGTATGAGTTAAGAGCTATAATCTGGCCACAGAATAAATCCAGATGAAGAAATTGGAAGCAAACTATACTTAGACAGTATAGTTTTTTCTTGTTCTGACATGAGGACAAGATTCATTGTGATGTTTTGTACACAAATCTCAGCTAAATTAAGACATGAATTAATTTGATGAGTAGTGAAATTAACACTGAGTTTCCATTACAAATAAATTGCCTTGAGCAAAACGTCCACCTACCTAGGAAACTGGACTCACGCTAATGGAATGGCCAACATTATATGATAGTTTATTTCCCAAGCACCCGGGATGTGCCATGCACTCTGCCACCTGGATCATTTCTCCAGAATGGAGGGTTTTTTGCTCTCTGGCATAGAAGATAGAATGTAAGACTGGCACAAGGTGCCAGTTTGTGATTCTGATGACAGCTATGTAGTTGGGCTCAGCTTTTAAGATGTGTATGCATATTTGTAATATGTCTCAGTAACGAATTACTACCCTCTCTGGCTGAACCTTTCCTTAAACCTACTTGATACATTACCAAGGACTGCAATATTAGCTTTATTTCATTTCCTTTTCTATCATTCTGATTCTTTTTGTAGTGTTTTGGGAGAATTATTTTATTTTTCCTAATTATTTTATTTGACAATAATTGTGTGTATATATCAGATACAATGTGATGTTTTGATGTATACACACATTGTTTAAAGATTCAGTTACACTAATTCACATATCTATCATTCTCCAACTTTTCCATTTTTAGTGATGAGGAAGTTCATTAATTCGTGTTCTCTAGAGGAACATAGAGTAGAAAATATATGTATAATTATGCAAAATTTCTTAGGTAGGCTTACAAGATCAGAAGCAGGAGAGGCCACAATAGCCATCTGTGATCTAGTAGCTCCTCAGCCCAATAAGATGGGGCACACAGAGCAAAAAGCACCAACGATGCAGCACAAATCCAAGGTCAAATGTCTAGAAGTTTACTGGAGAATTGCTGGTGAGAGTCAGGTCTGAGAGATGTAAGAAATTGTAGATCGGTGTCCAAAGGGAATAGCAACCAAGCACACACCTGCTCAGGAAGAAGGGGGCTCTTCAAGTTGGGTGCACTTCTTTCCTCTTTCCTTTTTATTCCACCCAGGCTGAACGCCTAACACTACCCCTAGTAGGACTGGATCTTCCTTCTCATTTGGTTGGGCTACATATCGGTCATTCGCAGACACACCCAGAACTGTGCTTCACTAATCTGCTAGGAATTTCTCATCTACTCAAGTTAATATTGCCTCATTAACAGTCAGAGAATATTAAAAAACATGTTGTTTTACAAGTTTTGAAATGCGTAACGCATTATTAACTGTGGTCACTCTGCAGCGCAGCAGCTCACTTAAGGTCATTTCTTTAATCCAACTGAAACTTTGTGCTCTGATCAGCACCTTCTCTTTCTCCATTTCTTCCTTTCCCTGCAGCTCCTAGTATCCACATTTCTACTATTTGTTTCTGGGAGGTACACTGTTTTTGCTAAACAGAAGGAGATTACTTAAACTAGCCCTTGAAGTTGATGACAATCATTAGCACAAGGCAGGTTCGCTATTTACAGTTGTGTGGGAAGAATGAGCAGGAGAATTGGTAGACACACAAAAGAGCCACCAGCTTATATTTGGGAGCTGTAATTTTTAAAAAATAATAATAAATCTTTTCCTTGATATTTTTCTAAAGTGGTGTTTCAAAGGATGATCACTATTAAAAACAGGAGAACAGGGTATTTTATGAAAGAGAAAAAGAAACACTTGCACTAAGAAAGAGAAAAATCCTCAGTGTACGATAGGTTTGTATGCATTTCTAGGGAAGGGCTAAATACTAGTCAGGAGAACAGTCTGAGGGAATTACAGCAGTGATGAATGTTAAGCAAAGATACAAGTAAAGAAAGAAAAGTCTATGCTAAGAGTTGAAGTAGGGAGGTTGAATTTAATTTCCAAATGGCTACTAACCATATAAATGACACCAAGATAATCACTTCCCCCTTCACGCCTCATTTCTCTTACCTTTAAAATGGGAAGTCTGGACTTAGTTGGGCCTAAGCTCCCTTCTACTTCTGTGTTAGCTTGGTCCTTATTTCATGCCCAATATTTTGGAAGGCATTTGTAGAATTCGGGGGGAAGGCTTGCTCTGTGTGATAAACTATGAATTGTGCATCCATGACTGAGAGAAAGTTGTGGTGGGGGGCTTTCCATTTTGGTACAGTACACTTTTTTAAGAAACTAGTTTTTTGCTGGGTAATGGAGTTTTACGGAAGGAAATAAATTATTTGTGTCTATTAAAGAAGCAAGTGCAACAATTGCACATTTTCAAGAGCCCCATTAAACGAGTTCTGTTTCCTGCACTGTCTCTGTTTGGGTGAGCACTGAAGTGCACAATAAAAGACTGAGTTATGTGAAGGGCTAAATGAACCAATTAATTCTTTTTTCTTTCTCTGCTACAAGGAGGGTGCCAAGCAGAATGTAGAGTACTCTGAAGTTGACCCTTACCTGTCACCTAATGTGACTTCCCTGACAGGTACACAAAGTGCATTGATACTACTCTCCAGTCTCAGAAAAATGTACATGCTCAAAAGTAAAGTTTCGCACTAAAATGTAACTGTATTTTAATGGAAAGTAAGACACACTGAATAAAATGATTTCTCCTACCGTTATCTTTGACCAAATTTGGCTGTTAAAATCCACCCCCAATAAGTTACAGTGTTAATCTTTCGTGTCTTAATATTTTTGCCTCCAAAGGCTATAAATGTGGTTCTGAATTTCCTGACAATTTTTTTTTATGAATTTGGCTTTTAACGTACCCATAGACACTGAATTCAAATAGAACCGATGTCTAACAGCAGTTTTACTTTGAACAAGTTACTTAACATATCTGAGCCTGTTTCCTCATCTATGCAACAAAATAATTACACTCCCTCCTCAGAAGTTTTCTGTAACTATGTAAGCTAATTCACATCAAGTGATTAACAATATGTCGGGCATACACTAAACACTTTGGAATGTAAGCTGTCATTAATATCTGCCTCGCGCTTGAAAATGCATAATGGTGTGGTTTCCTCACGGTATACTGTGTTAAATGATTTACCTTCGAAGCAATAGAAAAATCCCCAGTACTAGTGGACCCAGTGCAGATGATACTGGCACCGTGTTTCGTTGGTTTACCAAGCTTATCTGTTCATTCTTTATTCTGTGATCGTGCACAGCCACATTCTTAGATAGGTACAATGGAATGATCTGGTGAGGAATAAGACAAGAAGACAATGTGGTATAGCATACTGTTCAGGTCCTAACTTTACTTATAGCAGTCAGACTCAGAAGTTTTCTCTACTTAACTAACCTCATTTGAAATAGAAATTATAACGATACTAACCTCATAGAAAACTGTGAAGAATAGCTGAGTTAATGTAGGTATCTTTTTAAAAATGCTTAATATAGCATATATTATTTTCTCCACATTCTTCTATGTGAATATGACACAATTGATTTAATCATCATTACAAATGCGATATACTGTATGTGGCTTATTCTGGCTCAGAACAGCAAATTATTAAACATGAAAGAATTTTGTGAGCTGTTTGCTAAATTGTTGATAGCTTGCAATAAGTATTAGTAGGAGTGTTTACACCCGTTGAATTGGCAGACACCACATCAGTGACCAACACGCTAAGAGAGGTGCCATTACCATCAACCCCATTTCACCACTGAGACAATGAAGGTACAAACAAACTGCCCAAGACTATTTAATGAGTGCCAGAGTTGAGATTCAAACTGCTTTCTAAGCTTATGCATTAAATTTCTATAGTATGATGCTGTGTGTTTAATACACTAGATAGTAACGTGCTCAATACATATTAGTTTTTATTAGCATTAAAAAGGCATTTCTTTAATTGCATGTCTATTGTCCTCTGTTCTTTTTCTCCTCTTTCATCTCTCACTCAATCACAGTTCTTGACGGTGCGTGTTGAGAAAGAAAAATTTTAGTGATTATTATTTCTGCTATACCTTGGAGTAATTAGGAGCTACAGATATGGGTTATCATCTGTTAGACTGCACAGATGTTGGGGACGATGCATGGGAGCTGCATGCCAGCTGTGGTCTGAGACTCATGGCTCTGGAGTGGGTGTGCTGATTTGTAGAATGTTCCCATCCCTGCTTCAAAGAAAAAGAAATCCAGAAAAAGGAAGAGTGACGGCGGTTGAGGAATAATGTAGGGATGCAATTTCTTCCCTGAGTTTATATTAATTGGCCGTGATTTGGGATTTAAATGGCCTGAGAACTAAGCTTAGCTGTAATAATTGTGAGATGTGAGACTTGCAAGAAAATAACTATGTTATCTGTCTCTTCCACAGTAAAATGTAAGTGGTGCTAATACTTCTTTGCTGTGATGAAGAGCTGCTCGGAGATAATGCAGTGTAAGAGCTGGAAAGTAGTAGAAAGTGATATACAAACAGCACGGCAGCACTGTTAGCAGAGATCATAGATGATCCACTCCTCTGGATGACTTCACTGTCTTCTAAAGTCAAGGATCAGACAAAATATCAACAATTACTGAGCACTCGTGTACCAGAATTTTCAAGGATCTGGGGATTTCAAGATGTCACTCACAAAGTCCTTGACTTCGAGTTGCTCAGACATTATAAAGCTAAATAGCCTCACACAGATGACTTTAGTAAGTGCTGTAGTATAGCAATCCAGTGTGTGGAACGAGTGAGTAGTTCTTCCCTGAAGTGTTAAGGAGGATGTTATAAGAGAGGGAGAGACTAGTGTGATAGGTAGTGTGAGCATTCTGCACTCTAGCTAGGAGTAAGTCCAGAGAATTAAAAGATCCTCGTTTATGCAGGGAGGTAATCTCATATGGGCAGACTGGATGATTCTGGCTGAAAACATCAAATAAATAACTTTGAACTTCTGACCCCATATCTCACTTAATATTTATCTTCTAAATTCAGTTTACCTCATTAAGGATGCTCTTTTTTTCTAAAACGTAAGTAGGTAAATACATTCAAAATATGTTAATACTAAATTGTTATTAGACTTTAATTTCCTTCCTTCACATTTTCTTAATTACATTTGACATGAGTGCATCCTTACATCCTCACTATTAAAATATTCAAGCCTACGTGAGTTAAAGAAAACATGAAAATCTTCCATCGGCTTCACTTAAAATTTAATTTTTAAAAATTAACTACGGTCAAGTCTTAATAGACTTTTTTTTAACTACCTTTTTACTTTAGCAAATACCCACATAGAGACGCATAGAATTTGTGTGTGTTCTTTCTTTTTTTAATCCTCTACCTCCTGTTTCTTAATTGTATTTTTCTAAAGCTTCCTTTTTCTAGCTAAGTACAAAGAGATCGCTCTTAAAAAGCACGTATCGATCTGCATCATGTCTTTTTATGTATTTTTTATTGTTATCAGCAGGATGATCATCAGCAATGTACATATTAATACATTCAAATGTTACCCCAAATGCCTGAAATGCAAGATGTGTCTCTTTGTCACCTCTCATTCAGCCTTATATTTTCAAATGTAGTTATTATAAGTGTTTTTTCATCCAGAAATTTCAAATTATCAGGAATATATTTATGTATCTATGTATGTACGTATAAAATGCTATATGCATATACAAATATATTAAACAAGTAGGAGGACTATGGGCAAACTGTGGTAGATTTTGCCTTTAGAAATCCTGAACAATAAAATTTGAAGACCTTTAGGTATCACTCCTTTTAAATAACCGTATTGCTTTAATGTTTAATAATGTGTTTGTCTATGGATGCCAATTAATTCATTTAAATAGTTTATAAGTTTGCATTCTTGTGCAAATACATCCAAATATAATTGGTCCTAATACCCATGGATTCTGGATACATGAATTCAACAAACCAGAGATCAAAAATATTTTCAAAAATCTTTGCTCAACATATACACACTGTTTTCTTGTCACTATTCTGTAAATAATACAGTATAGCAACTATTTATATAACATTTACATTGTATTAGTTATTATATATTAAGAAATCTAGATATCACTTGAAGTATATTAGAAGATGTGCATAGTTAATATGTAACTATTCCAGCATTTTATATGAAGAATTCATGATCCATGAATCTTGCTTTCCTTAGGCGTCCAGGAACCAGTCTTTCACAGACATGGAATAATGACTGAGTACATAAATTAAATTCTCTTAATATGCATTTCAACAGTAGTGAGCCAATTTCTCTCTACTATCTGACACTCTATGGCATGTATTCCTTTGCTAAATGACCATTTTGTCAGTGCCTGTTAAATATTAGGTTCTATATTAGGTAAAAATGTACTAGCAAATAAGAGAGACACTGTGGATGCGCTTAAGAAGTCCATGTTCTTTTTGGCTAAAGATACAAAGGATGGGTGGAAAACTGATTATGTCAGAAGATGTATAGGCACGCAGGTAGAAGATACATCAATAAATAGTAAGATGGGCTTGGGGACTTAGCTCAGTGGTAGAATAGTTGCCTAGCAAGTGCAAGGCCCTTAGTTCAATCCCCAGCACCCAGTAAATAGATAGATAGATAGATAGATAGATAGATAGATAGATAGATAGAGCGAGCAATTGCATAGCACAATTAGAAATATGTAATATATAGAATGGGTAATAGAGTAAACAGTAACTGAGAAACAGGAGCTACTTTAAATATGAGTAGTTTCTCTGAAAGGTGCTTTAAATTGAAGCTTAAATAATTAAAACAAATAGAAAATAATAAAATTTATAAATAAAGTCAGCGTTTCATTAAAGTTTAATTATTTTGCATAGCTTTTTGTTTCTGAGCAATTTATTTTCAATTTGCTATCAAATGGCTCTCCATTTCCCCTATATTTTGGTTGAATTATAGGTATTTTCCTTATTGATTTACAGAGTATGAGCCTTTACATTCTTAAATGCTTGAATTAAATTGTCAAGATTTAAATTTGCTCCAAATTTATATATTGAAATGTTGGGGAAAAAACAACCATGATTAATTTTGCATAATAATACCCTTTCATTTAAGGGCCGTACGGCTTCCATACAGACATGCTTTGCTATATTTTCTTTAGAATGCTTTAATCCTCTTGTTTTTTACAAAGTGCCGGTAACTACCAGAATCTAATGCATAACACTGAGCTATAATTTACAAGGAAAACCTAAAATCGATATGAAAATTAAAGATCAAATATTCAAAGTCATCTCTATATGTTTTATGCACAGGAACATCAATTTATTTTATTTTTTTTTATGATCGAACCCCAACCTTGCCACTCAGGGAAAGACGCGATATGCAAAGTGATGGATTGACTTTGATAACTATCTTTGCTTCTGTCTTTTGAACTCTGCAAGAAGTTAAGGCTAAGAAATTAATATAAATTTAAAGGTCTTTTTTTTATAGTTTACATATTTTAAGTGAGGAAAGAAATGGGAAACACCAGCATCACTTGGTTTTAGAACCAAGTTCAGTATTGCTACAGTATTGTAGCAACTCAGTATTGCTACAATATTCAGTATTGCTACACCAGCAGACAGCTTGAAATAGGCCCTTGAAAAATTAAAAAATGTAAATAAACCTGCTGTGAATAAAGAGAGGGGGGAATGGAAAGGAGAGGTGGGGAAGGGGCATGGGACCAAGATACATAATGTACAGGTACAAAATAACCATGATAAATGTGATCATTATGTATACAACATACCAATACATGTTCTTGGTAAAAACAAAAGAAAAGAAAAGAAAAAAACTTTACTTCAAGTTTGGTTTTATAAAAGTAGATGTTTGATGTCATTATAATCTAATTAGTTCCTATTTTTGCCCCACTCCTACAGAAATCCAGGGCAAACAAAATAAACCAGCCCTTGAACGCTGTTGGTCCAATGTGAACTTGTATTTCTGGCCATGAAAATAAAAGAGAAAGCAGAATTCTATATGTGTTTCATTTTTTGGTGGTTGTTGTTGTAGTTGTTATTGGCTCTGAGTTTTAGTTATCACTTTTTAATTTTATTTTAGTGGTACATTTTGGATATACATAGTGATAACATTCATCATAGGGGATTTGTACCTGTACATAATATACCTTGCTGCTTCTTTTTTCCCCATTCCCCTCCCTTCCCTTCACCCCCTCCTCCCTCCTTATTTACAAAAGCTTTGTTTCCATTTTTTTCCTACTGTTTCTTATTTCTATTGTAGTTATCAGTTTTGTATGTGGAAAAATAAGATATGAAGTAAAATAAACAGGTGCTTTGGGAGGATGGAAAATAGAATGGAATAGACAATTACTTAGGGAAACTAGAATATCCTAGAGCAACAGAAAATGGAATTTTAATGAAGTTGTTCCTCAATTAAAACTTCCAGTTATTCATTTTTAAACACCATAAGGAAGAATGATAAAAGGCATACACCCATGCAAACCTTACATTTTTACTCTCTTGAAACCACATATGTCAAATTTCTGAGTAAATGTCAGTATCTTTTACTCAAAATATTAAAATCATCTTTACATTCTATAATGATCCAAAGTTGTGGAGCTATCCTTCTCAATTGCTCTTAGAAAAAAGTTCCCCAAATAAGATACAGAAGAACTTAGTATCATAACTATAACTATTGATAAGGACTTTTTTTTTTAACAGTTCAGGTATTTACTTAAACAGGTCCAATGCTACAGGCCATTAGAATGATAAATAAATGTTTTCAGCCATGACTATGTTTTATCACTTCTGACTTTGTTTTTAGTGAAACTTGTGATTAGAAAAAGTGAATATTATCCCCTATCTCAATAAGTACAATTAAAAATACAGCATTGCCTGCTTTATAGAAGATATCACTCAAGCCACTGAGGTAGGATCAAAAACAAGGTGATGAAGATATTTGCTCTCCTGAACTTAACTTATATTCTAAAATCTCACAAATTTCAAATCACATTAATTCACACAACAGCCTCCTGCAGGAGGTCGATGATGATAATGGTGATGATGATGATTCTATTTCCCAATTCAAAGATAAAATTACAGGGCAACATACACAAAGCAATTTTTCCAGCTAACAGATGTGAAGTTTGACGTGATTCTTATTCTGAAATTGATTCTATTTTTGTTATATTGGAGAAAGCTAAACCATTCTGTATTTTGGGATAACTACTCTTTACTGCCTAATGGAAATGTAAGATATCTGACTTCATCTTCTTTCCTGGGAACAAAAAGATTGCAGATGCCAAAGTAGTACCTATCAATCCCAAGCAATCTAAAATCTCCAGCCCTGAAAGAATTACATAAATGTGCCTGGGAGGATTCCACTACATGTCATACTCAAGATCTGAAGTTGACTTCAATAAAGAGGAGGGAAATGTGTAAATACACCTTGTTCTTCTGTAACTGGTTACTCACCTTGAAACAGGAATAGGAAAAGGGATAACACACACCCACACACACACACACACACAGAGTGAACAGCATTCATTTACTGGTGTGTGTGTGTGTGTGTGTGTGTGTGTGTGTGTGTGTGTGTGTGATTCCTTTTTCTATCCCTGGCTACCTGGAGGCCCCTCAGTGACGGGATAATTCCTAGTCCTTTATGTCATATTAAACATCTCTAACAAGAGCAGCCTCTTTATCATCTAGCAGCCCAAGACAGTACCGAACGTTTTTAAATCAGTAGCCTCCATGTTATCTCTAGTGAAGAAAACTCTGACTGAATTCGTCTAGTCTAGTCACCTAGTCATCTAGTCTTCAAATGTGGATCCCTGGAGCAAACTTAAGTATTATTATACTTGTGTCATTTATATTTGAAACATCACTTTCCAACTGATTTCTTCATAAAAATATCACCAAAGAAAGTTTCCTGAAGAATAAGATGACTGTGGGCGGACAATCTAGTAGGTAGTTCTCACACCCATTTCAATGTTGAATTAACATTTTGGTCATATAGGTTGCCGCTTTTAGGTTGTATCAGATTAAACTTCATTTAAAAGTACCGCCTTCCAGAAGCCAGTAGCGTATATACAGCCAAATTTTAATATCTTGAAATGTTTCATTTTTAAAAAAGGAGAGACTTGTTTTTGTCAAGTAATTGTGATAAATATTCCAAATATTATCTCACCTTACTGATAGACATAATGTACAAAAATGTGCTAAATTCTCTGAGCTGTCCTGGAGAAGGGGGATCTAATTATTTAATTCAATGATCCTATAACACATTGTATGTAAGAACCCTTCTTCACGTGGAAGTTATTGAGTCCCTTAAACATGTTCTATAGAGGTCAGAACTCAATTAATGTTGATACAAAGGAATTGCCAGACAGCCTCAGCTTCAAATGAAAAACACAGACAATATTAAGTTATACTAGCTACATTTAAAAAGAAACTTCAGAGAACATTTTAAAAGTATCAACTGCAGAATTTAAAAACAGATATGGCAAAGTTTAAGGGCAGAAAATATGAGATGAATCCTGCAATTTGATGACTTATATATAAGTACAATGTTTAGCTTCAGGAAAGGAAGAGTTTGGGAGCATAGCTAAGAATGATGTTTAAGTTTGGCTGATTTTAGGAAAAATGATGTCAAATTCAAGCTCTTCTGTGAGAGGAATAAATAGGATGATGTACAACTTATAAGCTTTAGTACATGATAAGTGAACCAAAGAGCTATAAAATGTGACCGAAAGTAGTTAATGTTTAAATTTTTAAAAATTGTTACAGTGAAAGACCCATTGTCATTAATCCACCTCAAAATACTTGCCCTCACTCCAAATACGTGTATCCCATGTTTTGCCACTTTTCGAAGCAGTTCTGGTAGTTCTCTTTCATGAATGTCTTTAGTTGTACTATTGTGGCTGCCTCAATATACTGATTCAATTCAAAATGTTTAACTTTCATAGTCATTTTGTCTTTGGGGAAGAGCCTAAAGGTGCATGGTGATGGATTTGGTGAATAAGTTGGTTGAGTACACACAGTAATGTTATCGAGAGCCTGTCTTTCCCTTGGATGGCACTTGGCAACAGCATTATTTTATTTTTGTCACACTGCATAAAGACAATTAGGAAAGAGAACTTTAGAAATGCTTCAAAAGGGCAAGAATGATGAGTAAGTGTGTTCAAAGCAAGAGGGAGTGTTTAGATGGGGATTAATGGCAGTATGTCTTTTACTGTAATAATTTTTTAAACATTCACTGTATATTTTGATCACCTCTTGTAGGAACCAAAAAGTGTAGGCATGAGAAGACTGTAACAGCTTTGCATATGTCCCGACTTTAATTCCACCATATATCCATCCTCTACATAGGAGCTAGAGTGATTGTTTTAAAACTGAATTATATTGTTTTATTTCTTTGTTGAAAAATCTTCCCTAAAATCCACAGTCCTTTCCATAGTCTGTGAAGTCTTTTTGGTCTCTCTTCCAATTCCCTCTGAACTCATTTCCTACTGGGCCCCAGCCCACGCTGGTTTTCTCATGACATTTTGAAAATTCCAAGCACATTCCCACATAAGGCTCTTTGTTCTGGATTTCCTTTGCCTGGAAGATGTTTTCGATAGTTCTACAGGTGTCTCTCTATCACATTTTCTTCCAGGCTCTCTCCTCAGGGACTATTTCCCTAACCACTCTCCTCCATTTGTTCCCTTTTTTCACTGCTTCGCTGTTCTAGACAGCACTTAGCATTTGTTTAACATTTAGTCACTAAATTATTTTCTCCATATTCATGGAAATAATGGTAAATGGTACAAGATAAAAGTCTTGAAATTTAACAGTATCATATAGTAGTTGATAGTTTTCCTACTTATATTTATCTGAATGTGTGTGCCACCATTTCCCCTGGGCAGATCCCACAGGCAATCTAGGTGACACTCCACACTAACCATAGCTTATAAATAAAACCAAAAATAAATAAGTACAAAATGGCACATATATATATATATAATATTTAATATGAGTCAGGTGCCAGCCTGAGTGCTCAACATAGAACCCTACGAAATGACTTTTTGTGGTTGGTGCTCTCAGAGGCCACATTTTACAGAGGACATCAGTGGAGCACAAAGACAAAAAAACATCCCTGAAGTCACGGAGTACAGATTCGAATCCAATTTGTCTGAACACAGAAGTGATGTTCTTAACTGCTTTGCATAGTGCAACTCTAGACATATATTGAAAGAATAACTACATAGGAAATTTCAAAAGTTTTGATAAGTCTGTTCTCTTTGCTGTGGTCATATTTCTAAGAATTAATGCTTCCTTGTTGCATTTGTGCAATCAGAAGCAAACTTACAGACAGCAAGTGCATTTCTATCCCACCTACATAATACGTTTTTTCATGCTATGGCAAAGAAATCCTGAAATTAGGATCCATGCCGTTTTTATTAAAAAGTCTTATTTTTTTTAATTTGCTATTGTTTTGGCTATTCCATTTGGAAAGATGCTTGAAAATCCCTTTAATAAGAAAGTTCACCTTCTGTTTTACATCCCAATAAAATCAGGCTTATGTGTAGGGTTTCTAGATTGAAGGAGAAATGTTAAGGCTAAATTCTAATTCAGAAATCTATTTTTGTGATGTGATTTTAAATGTCATCCACAAAAACCCACCTCTTTCTCAATGCAATACGAATATGGGTAAATTAAATCTCTTCCAGCATAGACGCAGGTCTTATTCTGACTTCCAAGTATCTGGTACTGATTTCTCCCTCAAATAAAAACAGCACAGGAAAAGATGGCAAGCATCAGACACCTTTATATATAAAACATTTCAGTTTAGAAAGACCCTGGTTTTTTGTTTGTATATTATAAAAAATAATGTCAAAACTATTTTATGTGTAAAAAACTATTATTGCCCCTTTACTTAAAAAGTTATAAATACTTGAGACTGTAGATCTACCAGACATTGGTTAATTAACTACAGTAATTGGGAAACGCTTGCCAACGAGTATTGATAATAAGTAAGTACACAGCTTTAGTGATACCAGTTGATTTCTAGTGGCCAAATTACTACTATGTTCAATAGTGTTATTTTGTTTTGTTTTGTTTTAGTAGAGTTGGTGATCAAGCCAAGGTCTCAGGCTGCAAGCAGAGTATACCAGTGCGGCACACAGCAGGCTTCCTGTATATTTCTGTAACTGCTTTTTCTCATGGTTTTTGCTAGACATGTAGCATGTAGAATGACTCTGGACTACTGAAATATACATCAGAATAGACACTTTTGAAAGTTTTGAGTCTTAAAAGGAATCCAATTCTTTGAAAATTGGAGGGAAAGGAAAAATACTTTCATTACTAAATCCAAGGCATTATCAATAAGATAATATCGATAAATGAACCCAGAGTAACTGAGGGAAGGAAGGAAAGAGGGAGGGAAATAAAAGTAAAAATTTGATGTAGAGTCTTCCAGTTGTTCATGAGTTATACCTCATGCTCTGTTGTGGGCTATTTAGCTTGCTTATTGATACATGTATATGCATTTGTGTATGTATGTACATTTGTCTGGTGACTTCAGAATTCTGCTTAATACTTTGTTCGTGGATACTATTATTACTGCTGGATTCTTTCAAGTAACCACAAAACAATTATGAGTGCACTCTCCCCGTGAGATAATATGTAGGTAGCTGAATAAAATGTAATTACTCTCCTCTTCTACTCACACTTGGTGGTGTATTACTGTGAAGGACTGATATGAGCTTCTCTTAAAATGGTTTATTATGTCCTCAACTTATTTTCCTAAACTCTAACCTACTATCCTCATGGATAATAGTACCCAGTGGTACACTTTACTCGTTTATGTCTTCTGGAACCATTATTAAAAGTTTCACTAAAATGTTTTAACCGTATCCTTGGTAATGAGAAGATATTCCCAATAGCCATAGCCTTAGTATTTAGAAATCATGTAATAGTCCTACTGAAGACATTAAAAATCATGATAGATACCACTCAATATAAAAGGAAACAGGGTCCACACCATTCTCCTCTGCATGTACTAAAAAACACATAAATGCCAGGTTAAATTTTTTCCATCTTGAACACCAAGGACTCCAATAATTACAGGAGCTAAGAGAGTTTTCTATTCTTGGTTTATTGATAATTTTGTGTATTTATGTTTACATGCATATTGTAATTAAATATTGTGATGGATATGTCATGATGGTTGACCAGAATAATTATCTTTATTTACTAAAAACAAATGATCCTATCAAGTAAGAATTGGATTATAAATTGTTTCCCTATATCAAGTGGAGAAGGCCACTAATATTATTATTTTAAAGGTGAAATATCTTTGGCGATCTTCACCTTTTAATTGTGTTTTCATTTTAAATCTAGCACTCCTTTCCTCCAGATTCCTTCCATCAGCATCAGTTATCTGTTCCCTTATTTGATCATCAATTAATCCATAGATTATTCATCAGTGATACATACTAAATATCAAAATCAATAAATATTTATGCGTGATAGGTCTTGTCCTTGCTTGTAAATAACTTACAACTTCACAGAAAAAGAGAAATATAAACAGATGCCAATGGTGTGGTTTAATGATTATCGTGGTGGGGATATGAGCACACTGTACTCTGAGAACAGATGGCGAATGAGATTAAAATTTGCCTTTAAATGTAAGAAAGCAGAGAGGGAGAGAAAATTTGAGGAGTGACCAAAGAGCACTCGGACAGATAGAGCATGACTGTCCAGTCTGTGATCAAGTGCACGCTGAAGAAGCGGCTTCCAGGAATCACACGCACCGTAGTTTGGTTAGACTGGAAAGTTAGGAAGGATACGATGGTGAGAGTTACAGAAGGAGCATCAAAAAGAAAAGCCAAATGCTTGACCTCACGCTTCACTGCTGCTGATAAACTGAAGTAATAGTACCATTGTGGAGGTGAAGATGTGCAGTGGTACCGTGCTTCAGAAACTCATTTTGTTCCACGATTCCAGAAGAGATGGCTGTGTTTGTGCTCCTGAGGGCAAGTTGGCCATCCTTGTGTTCCGGCAGGGAAGATGGCCACGTTCGTATCCGTCACCAGGTGCAGAGTTCACAAACAAAAGCAATAGTTTTGCCAAAAATTCTGTTTTTGAACCAAATTGTTCACAAACAAAAGCGTTCGCGAACAGAGGTACTGATGTATGCTTCCGTAAACCAAGGAACACATGGTACCACTAAAAGCTAGAAGAGACGAGAAAAGATTGCCCCAGGGAAGCTTCATTAATCTGAGGTTTAACACTTCTGGCCTCCTCCAGAACTGTGAGAGAATGAATGTCTTTCTTTGGCTTATATGTTTTTTAGAATAAATTTCTATTGCTTGAAGACAGGGTCTATGAAGCTTTCTAATGGCAGCTCTAGGACACTAATAAACTACTGAAGCAGATCCAATATTTAAAGGCTGCATAATACATAAAAATCTGAATCGGAGAAACTGCTTCTCTCAGAGTGTTATTTTATATATTATGGTCAATTCTGGCAATCCCACTTGTATTAGGGTTCTCCAGAATGTGTGTGTGTGTGTGTGTGTGTGTGTGTGTGTGTGTGTGAGAGAGAGAGAGACGACAGACAGACAGAGGGACTTACTTCATCCTTTGCCTTTCTCTTTTAGTCCAGCCTGTAAGAGATCAGATGAAGGCCACACACATCGGTAAAAGCAAATCTCTGTTCTGTCCCCTGAGTGAAGTGCTCATCTCTCCCAGAAACAACTTAGAAAGCGCACCTAGAAAGAATGTTTTACTAACTTACTTTCTGGTCACTCCTTAACACCAGTAAAATTAACCATCATACCACCTCATACTCTACCACGTAACCAACTGCAATTCAAATAGTTTCATACTGAAAGTGCCTCTTCTTCATGAAGTTTAATCAGAATGGCATAACTCATTGGATTCTGAGAGCGAACTTCTACCACGCTAGAAAATAAGTACCATGCTGCTGCATAGCCTGTACTTAAATACCTTAAGTAGTAATAAACTCACTATCCTTAAAGGAAGTCTAGTCCACTTATGGATGGTTTGAGGACTAGAAATTATTTTATGTGGAACTGTAATTACATTTCCTGTCGTTACTATCTCTGATTCTTATTTTATACCTTAAGGCACCCAAAAGAGTTTTAATCATACTTTACAGACCAACGCAGAAACCCTCTTTCCTCCCCAGCACCCAAAACGCCTGTGTGCTTATTGCAGACTACACCCTCATATCCTTTCTTCATGGCTCGTATGAGTGCTTCCGTTCACGGCATGGAGGCCGTTCCTGTTGCCCCATCATCTTGTTTTTCTTTAAGCATGTGTGCTAGCATTCAGCTGCACATCTTTGGCCTCTAGGCATCAATGTGTTGGGCTTGGTTCTCCCATGACATCACCGCATGACTAGCTCGCCCAAGTAAAACAAGGTTTAATTAAATCTTAATGTTGTGCTTCTCCTTACAGAACTGTTATTTTCACTTCCTTGTGCTAGTAGCAGAATACATAATGAGAGTGTTTCGAGTACCGAGTCAGCCCCACTCACAGAGGATAGCATTTTGTCACTCACTCAAGTTCTCTCTCTGGCCTCACTAGAGAAGTCTCATTCCCACCCATCTCTCAAATAAGTTGATTTGTAATTGGGTCAGCATTTATTCTTTGTGAGTTATGAAGGTGGTATCATAAAAATATTATGATATGTTATTATAGCTAAATGAAAGATAGTATATTTAGTGCAGCAAATTTGGGATGTTGCCCTTGTGTATTATTATTATTCGATTAGTTTTACTACAATCATGAGTTGTCTAAATTGAAATCACTGGTCTTCTGAGCATTCTGAAAGTAAATAACCCAGAACGTATTCTGTATTTAAACTGATAGTAGTTCTCTCTTATTTTTACGTTGTGAACAGAAATGCTCGTCCGTGTTATTATTCTGAGATGGAAAGAAAAACTATAAAGTGACACCACCCGGTTTCTTCTAGGATTACTAACTTCTCCAGCCTGGTAATAAATCAGCAGGAAATGTACTATACCTCAATTATTAAATGTTGAGCCAATACAAGTTATTATAATGATTGACTATTAAGCCTGCCATACAAAAATACAGCAGAATATACAAATTCATGGTTTGATATATACATGCAACTTGTCAACAGCTTCAGCTGTCTCCAATAGCTAAAGGCAAATATGAAAAAAAAATTCCCAACATGCGGATTTATTTTACTATATCATTGAACTAATCATGATATAAATATATTGTTCTGGGTAATTCATTTCTTGCTTCCTTTACCTTTTATTTTGGATAACAGTAATGAGATACTGTTTATTTTGAGATAAAAATGAAAGTGCCTAGAAGACTCCCTGGGTGAGTGGCTTCCCTTTCCCATAATAAATAAGCATGTTTTATAGTGACTACAAAAAAAATAACTTTACTGTAGATAAAAACATTGTGGCACTGAGTGCTGAGCTTTCTCTTTTCAAAGCTACGCAGGCCATGAAACTATAAAATAACATATTTGCATGTAAATATTCTCATTTTAGTTATTTGTATGCAAACTAATTTTTTTAAATGTATGTGAAAAGAGTTCAGTTTGAATAGTGTCAGCCAACCTACTATATATTAAATACTCATTAGCATGTGTAAAGATCATGATATTATTTCTACATAATGTTTGACCCCATCCTTTGTTTAAAAAATTTCTAAAAGTATCCATACATGTTCTTGGTAAATAAATTTAAAAAAATTTTCTAAAAAAGAATTTCAAGTACGACCACAATTAGAATATGGGAAGATGGAATGAAAAGTTTTTTTTTCTTTTAATTTTTTAAAGGATATAAATTTTTCATGTCAGATATAAACATGAGTGACTTTATTATTGAATTAACCTTTAATTTTTGCAGCAGTCTCAGAGTTGATGTAAAGTGTGGTAAAGACAACGTTTTGAATGGCACTTGAAATTATTTTGTTGGGGCTGAACAGATCAAATATTTAGTAAATGAGCAGTTATAAGAGGATTGCAGGAGATTCAGGACAAATACATGGCCCAGTACATGGCTAATTCACAGTAATTAATGTTTACGACTGAATGTTTGACAGACTTACAGATGGATTAACTGACTAAACCAGTGAGTCTGCATTCAGAGCCAAGTGCGACTGCAAAACTCCACAGCTTTGGGTGTAAATCATCTGCTCTGTGGTGGCAGACAATTGTAAAACCCCCTTTCCTGGTCTTTCGTTTGCTAGAGATGAACAGAAAGGTTTAATGAATTTGAAATGAGTCTGAAACATTGGGACTTCTCATTTGGGTCTTCTGTTTTACTCAGAGAAATAGCCTCCTTCTGTGAAGGAGCATGGCAGATGACCCCAGTGGGAACTTGTACGTGAGTAAGTCGTCTCTTTTGAAAACCCTGTTGAAACAGACACTTTCGTAAATGGCTCTGTGGAGAAGTCAAATGAAGTTTCAACATTTTATCCTCTTCCACTTTTAAGCGCACCCCTTCGCAGAAATAATGAACCTCAGCCCTCAAACACAGAGCATCTCTACTCACCACAGTCAGCGTCAGGATTTCCCAGGAGCTATTCCAAGTGTAGGGGTTTTCCATACGATAATTTTCATTTCTGTTTCACAAGCACATCTTAATGAGGTTGTTTTCAAAACAAATCTCAGAATCCGCCTACATTTCTGTGTCCATTTCTCTTACTGTGGTTGAAGCCTTGATCGTTTCTCCGTAAATCTCTGCAAACACTCCTAAGCTTCTTTCCCTATAGTAAATCTTACATTTTTGATCCTTTTCTTTTTTCATATGTTGGATAGTATCATCTCTAAAACATGTCTAATAGATCAGTGGCACTCTGCTTGTATATTAGATTTCCATTAAAATAGAATGAAATCCAATATTGTTATCTGGAGCTGTAAGTCTCTTCATTCTTTGATTCTTGTCTACCTGTCCAATTTTAAATTTTAGCAGTATCTTCCTTACCAAAAGAAAGATACACCAGTCTCCAGTTGCCCTTTGGATCCATTAAGAGCTGCAAAGTTATGGGAGCTCTGTTACTCCTGCACAATTCCTTCTTAACAAATAATAATTTCCAAAGAAGCCTGAGGAAGGTAAAGGTTAGCTATGCCTTTGGTACCAGGCTATTGTTATACAATACCACTGACTTAATTTTATCACAGGCAAAGACGTTTACTAGACTAACATGCCTGCAATGATGAGAATGTGCAAAACAGTTTCTATAGCCTGTTCTAAGGTGCAATGGAGTTCCAGACTTTTGTGTTTTTAGGCTCTTAGAATGCCATCTTTTGGTAGTCACTAATTCTGGAGGGAGAATTAGTGTATTACACAGTTACAGGTGGATCTTCTTCTCACCCATAGCTAGAAAGAGAACCAGCTGTGGATCTTGCCTCTGGTGTCATCTAACTTAACAGCAAACACTTCTGGTCTGACTAGATTTTTAAACCGTGTCAGCAAAAATGTGAGAAGTGTCTCAAAAATATGTAGGTCAATCTGCATAGGTTGAATGCTAGTAATTTTACAAATAAAAACTAGTCACTTACAGAGCCGATTGTTGGCACATTTATTTGATTAAAAGAAACATTTCTGATGGTTAATGATGATGGTTAGCTGACTGATTGGTACTGCACAAAAGTTGAAAAGGTTTTGTGTGCTATCTCTAGAGTGTGCTTTACTTGTAAAATTTTAGCAGTTGACTTCGTGAGTGTCTCCTCTAATTCTCAAATTGACAGAAGGGAGCCCTCCTATCCTGGAGTCAAATGTTAAAGAGTTGGAATTTATATCATACGCTGTTTACACTGAAGTTGTTTCAAGAAAGATGAAGGCATTTTAACATTAAGATCACTTTAAGAATTTTACACTCATATGGCCTTTGTCTAGGAAATGGTATGCACATCCTTCCTAAAAACGCTTATATGTTTCGTCCTTCCTTCTTTTCAAGTTTAATCCCAAATACTATCCTTTCAAAAGGACTTTCCATGGCCACACTATCTACAGGATAGTAATAGGAATACACTAATAATGGCAACCACAACTGCAGTAATTTTGAGCATTTCTATATATCAGGTTCCAGGCTAATCATTGGTAACCTATGAATTCATTTAATCCTCACAGCAAGACTATGAAGAGCAGTATTTAATTTCATTTTACATAAAAGGAAACTGAGGCACAGGCCTTTAACAGCACAACAGAAGAGGAAAATGGCAAATTTGGAATTTGATTCTTGATAATTCCAATCCAAAACTTACCCTCTTCACAGTTGCGTATCCCTGAGTAGACTCATCCTACTTATTACCACATTACCCTGTTTTCTTCTTATAAATCTTTACTGTAATCTGTAAATACTTTCCCTTACTTAATGGTTCTCTCTCATTCTCTAAGGTGTGTAGAATTCTTGCAAGCAGGGACCATGCTTCTGTTGTTCATTACTCCATCACCAGATCTAATTCCATCACTGTCAGGTAGTTGTTGCTCAATCCGCAGCTCTTGCAAAATGTGAGGTTGATGGAGCTCCATACAGTATGGGTAATTCAAGACTCTCCTTCCCCATTTTACTCCACATTCAAAAAGAAAGCTGTGAGAGTTGAAATTGCTAAGTTTTGTTGATATTCTCCAGTATCTGTGTTTCTCATCTGATATGATAGGAATTCAAGCACCCATTTAATAGGATCTATGTTGACCTCAGACAATGCTATGGAGAAGGAATTGCTCACTTTTAGTTTATTCTCTGCACTATTTGCAAGAGTTACCCTGCTATCAAACCTACATGAAACCCATTACCACCTCTGCAACTGAGGAATTTCAAAGATTCCATCTCAACTCCTAAGCATGGCACCCTGAACTGTTCATGATTTAGTTCCTGCCTAACTATACAGGTAATATTTTACATCCTAATTTGTATGTGTGCATATATGTCTATGCACATAAACATATACAAATACATTTGCCATCTCCCACACTAATAATTCTGACTATCTAGTCCACTGAAGGGAAGGTATATAGTTCTCTTACACGCTCTCTCTTCCCTGGTGAGATCGTCTTCTCTTTTTGATTTGACGAATGCCTAATTTCCTTTTAGGTCTTATTTCTTCAGAAAATTGTTCTCAATTTTCTTTGAGCCTTATTTACATATCAGCTAGAGTGAACGATTTTTAAATCATAGACTCTGTTGTATTGATCTAAAAGTGTGTGCATATATGTATACACAAAATTCGTATATATGTGACTACCTCATACAATAGAAAATGAGTTCCTTGAAGTTTGATCTGTTATTTTAGTACAGTTCATTGCCCAGATTAGGTGCTCCACAAATGCTTCATGGATAAAATGAATAAGGAAGAAAAAGAATAAGATCTAATACTAAAACATGCCCAGACCTGTCAATAATCGATGATGAACTGCCTCACAGGGAAAATATGTACAATTTGCTAGAAGCAATTCACTTCTTAAATGGATAGGGCCAGCTTTCTTCCCTGGTGATATCAATATGACACCTTTCATCAGCCTGAAAATCCTCTGGCACTGCAAATACATAAAGTCTGGAAGCTGTTTTTGAGACTAAGAAGGTGAGTCAAGAGATTCTGTTCCAATTTGGCAAGAAAGTACACATGGTCCTAAACATCTAAAGCTCCGTAATTCACACTATGCTTCTCATTAATTTAAATGTTAATGTAAATCTAAGACACATCATATTGATTTGGAACTCTTTGTATGTGAATATCACGAAACCAAGCTCTCTATCAGCAAAATCCAAATGGACATTCTTCCACATCAAGTTATTATGAGTAAGAAAAAAAGTGAAGCTTTCCCTTTTTTCATTCTTGTCCTAGAAAATCATTCATTTTAATTAAAAGGTCTATGTATAAGAACCTCCGCCTTAAGTGCAGTTACCTTGGACAGTTTGAGCAGAATAATTGATTTCTTAATCTGTTTTTTTAGAGAACTGACCACTAAATTTCAGATATATGTAGGGATGAACATCTTTCCCATCTCACTGGTAAGAAAAATAAAGCCACCATGAATATATGGGTAAACCGAGGTCCAGTTTTTCTTAGCACTTGGACCATAACTTTCTAACAGTGGGTTTATATTTTTCTAATTTGAACAGTAAGGTATTTGAATTAATGGGTTAGTGAAGCCTCATTGAGTCCCACATTTTATGAGTCTGCATAATGATATGATCCCCTTTGTTCTGATGAGCAAGTCCTCTGCCTGGTTCTTCTGCGTGCAGCCACCCATCACAGTGATCTTCAGTCCAAAGTCTGTGCCCCTGCGGGCATCCCTACCCAGCTCATTTCCCTGAACTAAGACCCTGACAGAGTAAGCATTCCGCTAATGACAAATGCCTTTAAAACATGATAAATACCAAGTAGACAACTCAGGCTAAAGCATAGAAGAAACATCATTTTGTTCCCCTGAACACAAAAGCAAAGTATAAAAGTCAGAGTCCTGAGAGAAATTGTACAATACATGGGAAAATATGAATATTCACTGATGTATTCAGAGACATGGAACCCGAAAGAACCTCCTGAAATTGAATACGAACAGTCCTTGCAGCCTCAAGGTGTAGCCTGGAGCAGCTATCCACTGTGTATCCTGGCTTTGCAGCCCCAGTTATACTCCACACTGCATAGTATGGAGTGCAGGCTTTGCAATGAGATCTATCAGCTACCTGATTTATCTCTTTCTGGATAGCTAACTTAAATATTTATGCTTCAGATTTCTTCATCTGTGTAATGGTAGTCATGACTACCTCAAAAACTGTATAGATTATTTGTGAACGTGAATTTTTTAAAGGAGAGTTTAGTTCATAGAAATATAATATAGGTTAAAATTAATTTTCTTTGCTCAAATAATATCAGCAAACAAATAACAAATCTAATGTGTCAGTTTTAAAATTATTCTCTGGAGTAGGATTTAATTATCACTCAACAGTCAACTTTAGATTGTTGTTTTTGCCAGACAGCAACTTATGAATTAAAAATGAATATTTTATCCAGAAATATTTTTCCTTGGAAATACATGAGCAAATATATCATTATATGCTAAAATTCTGTAAGCTAATTTCCAAATCTCTCCTGGTTTCTTACCTTCAGAATTTCAATTTCTTCACAACAGCAAGATAGCTGAAGGTTAGACCAGCTGAAAAAATGGTCATCAGGTCCCAAAATACAAGTTTTAAAAAATCAGATGTTACTAATATCCACTAGGTAGACAACTGCATTTGTTTTGAAGTCAAGAGGGGAACCCCAAATTAATTGATTATAACCAGCCTAGTACCATTTATCCATAAGTAACTATTGCTAAGCAGAACTAGAAACCAGGAACTGGATGCATATAAGTTTATAGAATTTGGTCTTCATCTATACATTTTGGGGATTTTGTTCCACATAAATTCTTCCTGCAAATTCTACCCACATAAAACCAAATTATTAGAAGGGAAATGACCACAGAACTTGAAAAAAAGAAGCTTCTTCAAGGCAATTGCATATGAAGTCCTTTATCTCACATACTTAGATTAAGACTCTGTGAGATTTTGATACTTGCCCAAATTTGCCTGCCTCTTTGTGGTGGTGTTAGGAATTGAATTCATTTCTTTTTCTTTTTTTAAATTTTATTTTAATGGTGCATTTTATATGTACAGAGTGATAACATTCATCATTTGTACCTGTATGACATATCTTGTTGCTTCTTTTTTTCTCATTCCCTTCCCTCACCCCCTCCTCCCTCCCTATCTACAAAAGCTTTGTTTCCATTTTTTCCTTCCATTTCTTATTTCTCTTGTCCTCTGTTCCATTTCCCTTCCCTTCTTCCCTTTCCCATTTGGACATTTTCTTCCCTTTCCCAATATATTACATTTTAGTATTTATTTACACTTTCAGTTTCTCGCACCAGAGAAACAATGCAATATTTATACATATGTGTCCCATTTATTTCACTTAAGAGTATGGTCTCAGGATGCATCCATTTACCTAGGAATATTCTCAACCCAATGCCTGTATTTGTTAGTTTTTGTTGTGATATCAAACTGAGAATTTGTAAGTACTGTGTATATTTTCTAGTTCCCTTTTTCTGTCTGCTGTTAGACATGAAATATATTGATAATTATTTGTTTTGTTTTGAGTTCATGGCCAGTGGGATGAAATTAAAGCAAGAAATTGTTCAAATTTATGTATTAAAAACCTCTTTATAGACAAAAATAATCTTTTTTTTTTTTTTTTTGTGGTGCCGGGGATCGAACTCAGGCCCTTGTGCTTACAAGGCAAAAAATATTCTTTAATAAAATTCATCTGACACATTTGAATCACAAAATGCAATGGACATTGACAAAGAAATGAAAAACTAACAAATCTAGAAATGGATAAACTAAAGCAAAAAATACATTTTTTATATTATGTATATATTATGTACATACGTAGTTGCTTTATTTTATCTACCTTTAGATTTTGTATTCATAACACACACAACACACTCAAACACAAAGATAGATACAGAATTGTGCTATTCCAAATTGTAAAATTCTCTGGAGGGAGTGTAGCCGGCCCTAATAGAGAAATGTATAATCCTAAATTTATCATCATTTGTGTAGTATGATTTAAAAATGTATGTGTGTTTTATTCTTGCAGGTATAAAGAAATATCATCTGCAGAAATCCAGAGCATTCATTTACAGTCTTTGACTTTTCTCAGGAAGATAAGAACTTGTTGGATACATTTTGATCAGGGTAAGTTCCAAGTATCACTAATATTCTGGGGGCTTCCTTTCTAGTAGCTCAAGTTAAGAGAAAATGAGAATCAGTAACTCAAAGAAAAAAATAGACAAATGGAGAGCCAGCTAACACTTTTCTTAATGACACGGTCAATATTTGACAATGATTCAATACGTAGCAGAACTGAGCTTACCAATATTTAGCCCTGGCTCTAGGTAAACCTTTTTCACCTACTCCTAAGAAACACTGGGCAGCTGCAGGCTCTTAAACACAGCAGCCTGCTCTACAAACTCCCTGTTGTGGAGGAGCAGGCTCCTGTGTTTCTTCCTGTAAGCAGCCTGCTCTGAAAATGAAGAGAATGAGTTAAACCAGGTAACAAAATGTTGCTCCAAAGTTCACCAGAGACGGAAATCTGCTGACCAAGGAGAAGAGAGAGGAAAGGGAGAAAGACCAGGGGAAATAATCCAATGGAGTTACGCCCACATGGATGAAAATTAAAAATGAAGAATGAGTATTATTCCTTGTCATGCCTGGAGAATGGGAGAGAGAATGGCAACAAGAGAAAGCACTCTTCAATGGTTACGCTGGGATTTTCATAACTTAGTACCACATTAAGAAAATTTCTCTTGGGTGACAGAGATAGCCATGGCACTGAGATTTCCTTTCCTTTGATAAGAAAGCCAGAAAGCAGCCCTTATGTCCTCCAAGGAAGAATGCATAAAGAAAATGAGGTACCGTATTTGAACAGAATGCCATAGGACTGGGGATTTAGCTCAGTGGTTAGAATGCTTGCCTAAGAAGCACAAGGCCCTGAGTTCGATCCCCAGGTCCAAAAAAGAAAAGAAAAGAAAAGAAACTGTGAACACAATGCCATACCACTCTACCCTAAAGAAAGTTAAACTTGAGTCATTTGTGGGAAAATGGATGCACTTGAAACCATAATGTTAAATGAAATGAATCAGACACACAGGGTTACATATTGCATGGTTACTCTTATATGAGAAACCTAAAATACAAATAAAGAGAAAAATAAAAGACAGATAATAAGAAATAGGGAGCTAGATCTTTTGCAAAAGGGAAAGGGACCAAGAGACGGAGGGAGGGGAGAGGGAAGGAAAGGGAAGGGAATGAAAAAAGAATTAAAACGTGTTATGTACATGTACCAACTGATCATGAGGAATGTAATCATTAGATAGTACAAACTAAGAAATGAAAATTTTAAAAAAGAAGCAAGCCACATTCTAGTCAGATTTTTGCCAACTTCCTACTTGAAGGCTTGTGTTTTCAAAATACAGTGGGCATATTTTCTGTATTATCACACAACTGATGACTATATGGTGGTCCGCTATCCACTTGTGATCTTGACTATTTTTTAAAGAAATAAAAGCTCACTCTCTATAGTAATTTAAAGTTTGAGATATACTATTAAATTATTATTGTAAAAGGGTGCAGAGGAAAAAGTTCAGATAATAAGTCAACTAATTCTTTAATGTACTGGTTTCAATGGGAATTTGGGACTCAAATTTAATAAATCAGTTACATAATTGGATTTTAATATAATTGTAAAAAGAAAACCAAGTATAAAAAATTTATTGAAATCATAGAAAAGAATCATACACTTAAAGAAAAGCAAAATAATTGGTTTAAAAAAAAGAAAAGAAAAACAAAATAATGAGCCCAAACAAATATATATATAGAAGGCATTAGAACCCACTTAATATTCTCACCGTGATACTGCCTCTAGAATGTGTAAACCCAGTTTCTTTCATATTTGTTTTTTTATTAGGGATTCAAGGTCATTTTAAAAAGCTCAGTATATTTTGGTAATTTGATTTGGTCAGTTTGGTAACTTGTTCTGTGGGCTAGACACATGTAGCAAAGCACAATGTCTAATGTATTGGGCCATTTGGACATTCATTATAGAACAGTAAATGTCTACATTTAGTAGTCCATTGTAGAAACATATCATGGGGATTAAATATACATTAAAAATAATGCAGGACTACTATCAGGAAGTAACTGTTATCTTTAATATTCTTTTGTGCTTACCACCTTGTGGCATAGATGTTGAATTATGTAATAAGCATAAGTAATCTACAAGAAATACAAATATAGTAAAATTTGGAAAGTTGAATATTAGCAGAAGTCTGTGGTGTATATCTTTCAAGAATGTCAAGGTCTACTAGATTGATCAAACGTTTACATTTGCCACCCAAATCTCGAATTTCTACAGCTAATATGTAAGCTTAATTAAAGGTATGATTACCACTGAAAAAGTTCTTATGTTCACTGAAAAAGCAAGGGACAAGTCATGATTAATAGGTCTCTACTACTTCAGGGAATATAAACTTTTGATGTTTGAAAGAGGAACAGGTTTCTCCCATTTATCCCTTTCAAATGTAGCGTGGTAACACTTTAGATTAAAAAGAAGTTGTTAGGTACATTTAAGTAAATAATAGCATAATTTTATAGTCCTAGTAATGAGTAGCTAAAATCGTGTTTGAACTAATGAAACCATGAAATAAGACTTGAGGATTAGAACACATATTTCAATGTCTAAATAGAAAATACAGAAGGGTTTGGGGTTCAAGAAGCATAGTCGCTACTTGAAGAACATTAAAGAACCTGGTAACTCGCCAGTGAGTTATGAGGTCAAAAAGAAAATGTAGAGAAAATATGTGCTCTGTTGTCGGCTTAGATTTTGAAGACTTAGCTTCCTTGTGCTGGAATTTGAATCTGGATGTTCAGCTATAGTTCGATCTTATAGAAAATATACCCATTAGTAAAGGGAAATCTCTTGGTGCCAGAAAATGAAAAATAGTATGTTTGAAAGCAAGATGAGGAATAGTAAGGAAATAAAAAGGCTGGGATTTCCCAAGGGGGAGATAAACCTAAAAATCCTTCATAAAAGAAAGACTTATACATAGAGAAAAGATGGTCCTAGTCCTATAGGGCTTTGGGTTCCAGAAAGAAATAGATGCAATTCTTCATTCAATATCCTAATATTAAGATTCCAGAATTTCTCCAGAACACATACAAACAAGTGTACCCATTGTTGCTATTGTAAATATTATTTGAATGAACAATTGAAGTGATAGACTAATTATGAAATTATGAAATTATTTTCAAAAACATACATATTTTCCCATGTAATTTGAAAAGATGAGTATCTGTTTTCTCTCTTTTCCTTATACTTGGAAAGCATTTATAACATCTTTCTTTTAGCATATAAAGAAACCAAAATAATGATTAAACAGATCTAGTAATTTAAGAGAAAGCTGAATCTGTCCTCAATAGATTGATACTAAATGATTAAACTCAGAAGTTTAAGGCTATCTGATTTTATAGAATACAATCAGAGCACAGTATGAGCATTCTAACTTTAATATTGCTTTGAGATTTGTGAAGTTAGTAATCATATTTAGAATCTGCTAGATAAGTGCATAACAAGTTCTATGTTTGGTCATTAAGGGAATTTTTCCAAGAGTATTTTCTAAGAACTTACTACAAATCAGAAGAGATTAGAAAATACAACCACCTATTCAATTAACAATCATAGCTCTTCCTCTTCCGGTCTAAGAATTGGCGTGTTTTTATTCGGACCCAGTAACAATTGTTATCCTAGGAGGGACTGTCAATATTGGTACTAAAGTTTATTCTAACTTCTCCTTGCTAATAGGACTGAGAATTAGTGAGCTCTGAATGGTGGTTAAATGGACAGGGCAACAGAGTGGAACATGTAAAGTTTTAAATAGACTTGTAGGCTCCTGGTTCATAAAGAAAAAGTAGACATCTACATGGGTAACTTGCAGTAGCTGTTACTTTATGATTGACATTTTTATTTAGAAACAAATAGAGTTCCACTTATTTCTGGAAACATATCTATAAATTAGATCCTCCAATGTCTACAGTGAGATAACGTAATTTCAAGTGAAACGATATTATTGCCTCAATCTAAAGAGAACTAAAAGGATATTTACCATTATCACATCCATGGGAATTTTTTTGATAAAAAATATAGTATTTTTCCAGTTTGGGTTGTCTCTGAAATGTGGCTTTGTTGGTAGTGACTGAAACGGTTATTACATCTGATTCATACAGTTCTTGGTAATAGAACAAACATGCCCACATTCCCATGACTCAGGCCCTGGTTAAAAATCTTTCGCCATAAATCAAATGTAGTCTTACTCAGGGAGATCTCAGGGCCTGTGGGATGTTGCCTCTTTGCTCTTTAAATTAAAAACTGAATTAAAACACCCAGTAGTGCCAAGAGTGTAGAGAAAGAGCACTTTTATAAACTCCTGTTGAGAATGTAATTTGATATAACCCTTCTGAAAACCAGTAGGGCATGCGTATCAAAATGTTCCTGCCTTTGACCTGATATTTCTTTTTCAAAGATTTATCTTCATGACCTCAGTGGACAGGGCTGAGGTATAGATCAAGGACAGAACACATCCCTAGCATACCTGAGATCCAGCTCACTCTCACAAAAATAAAACATCATTAAACAAATGACTAAAGACGTATTTATATGCACAATCATTGGGACATTGTAAATAGTTGAAATATATTTATAAAACCTAAATATTCCAAAAAGGAACATTTTAAAATATGGGCTACGGATATAATAAAACACTTGACAGTCATTTGTGACCATGCAGCTGCTCTAAGTGTATGGATGTGCGACTATACTGAAATATATTATTAATTTTAAAATTCTGATTAGAATAAAGCATGTAAACATGGTATCAATAACTTTATGTATTTTGTATGTTACATATATAGTATGCTTTTATATGTGCAAAAAATATCTCAGTAATTGTATTTAGCTTTCTTTTACATCTTCTATTTTTAAGCGATAAATAGACATGTAGTTATGTAGACTGAGTAAACAAACTATGAACTAATGAAAAGTTTTCAAACAGTAAAATATGAATTCTTCTTCTAACACACACACACACACCCCACCTCTTTACAACCCACATTATTTCCACTCCAGAATGAGGCCTTGGAGGAAACGAGTCCTGCGAATCTGTTATGTTTTCTTGGAAATGGGCTGACCTCTGAGTCCTATGACCCAGTCTATGACAGTAAAAATAAATCCTGCCTACTGTTATGAGTCATAGAATTGAAGGGGGCCATACCACATAGAAATTGGTAAAAGACATAGGAGACTCGCAATAAAAACTAACAAATAAACCCATTATATCAGTTACAAATGGGATTTTTTTTTTTTTAAAAGACAGTGAAATGTAACATCCAAAATTAGGAATTGAAAAGAGACTTGGAGGATGGTGAAGGGAAGAAAATAATCTGTGTTGTCTTTTATCAGCCCAGCGGTAGACAGTTGAGTCTCAGGAAAAAGAGTAGATGAGTGGCAGAATTGCTAAAATGACGCCCTTACAATTCTGCAAGGTTTGAAAATGCAAAGGGACCCAGGCGGGGTAGCACGTGCCAGTAACCTCAGCACTCAGGAGGCTGAGGCAGAAAGACTGATGTGAGCTCAAGATCAGACAGCCTGGGCTACATAGTCAGTCCAAGGCCAGCCTGAAGAACACAGCGAGACCCTGTCTCAAAAAAACACATAGATAGATAGATAGATAGATAGATAGATAGATAGATAGATAGACAGACAGACAGACAGACAGACAGATAGATAGATAGATGGATAGACAGACAGACAGACAGACAGACAGACAGATAGATAAATGAATGAGTGTATAAATGCTAAGGACAGAGCACTTGGTCAGTGGAAGTGCTGATGTGTGGCTAGGCAGATCTGGGGCCCTCATGTGACTCCTACTGAGTATCTGGAAACAAGGAGACAGTCAAATAAATGCCCTTTAAGTTAACACTCTTCCCCATATATTGTTGACACTACACCATCTTCTAGAAAACTGCAAGCACAACCATACCACATTCATGGGACAGTTTGCATCCCGGGGGTAAAGGAAGAGTCATTTGTGCTAAGGCTAAGACAAGAGCAGCCCAGCTCCTCTGGAAACTCATGTTTCATTTAGCATTCTCATGTCCATCTGTGTTGGGGCTGCGAAAGTTTAGGAATCCCTCTTTTAAGGGGTTTTGGATGTCTGTTCATGGAGGAGTCTCCTGGTCCTGGTGTACTTCTCATCACAGTTAAATAAATAATAGCAGTGCCGATAGAGAGAGGAGAACTTGCTACGCGTGTGACTGGAGCACAGCACCCTTTTAAACTTAACTTCGAGAAAAGACAATGATGGCAGCTAAAGCTAAATGACTTCTTTGCTCAAGCTCATTGGAACAGAGAGAATATAGAAGTGAGATTAAATCTATTCAGTGTGACTCATATATTCCTTAGTGTTTGTGGCTCTCCTGATTCCATATACACCAGAACATATTGTAATTATATGTTTATGGTCACTTTTCTTGATTAAAGTAACAATATTAATTTGAAAAGACTGACACCAGAGGGGTAAACAAGAAAGAGTCCCAGAATTTCAATTTTTCAAAAAAAAAAAATTCATATAGCTAGAAGGTAGGATGGTGCATGAAGACCTTATTGTTCATCTTCAGTTCTCTTCCTTTTCCATACCCCGAGAAATACAGCCGTGATAGATAAGAAGACATAAACCAACACGATAACTTTAGAAAGAAAGATATACATAAGTGTCATATCATGCATGAGGAGGGAAAAAAAAAATCTCACTTCGTGAATGGTGTATTTGGTAAGTGGTAACCATTTGGAAAACAGAGGTGAAATGAAAATTACCTGCTAAGATTCAGCTATTGCAAACACATTTTAGCTGTGACTGCTTGAAAATAACATTCCTGAGAAGTCAAGCTATTTGCAGTTGTATTTGTATGCGATCTTATTTTCTCTGTATGTGAGGAGAGATTTTCCATCAGAGTTGTCACTGTCTTGTGTAAGTAGTCTCTCGTGCACTAGTTCGGTAAATATTTATTGTGCACGTACATCAAGCCATGAGCTAGGTACTGGGGCTAGCCAGGTGAGTAAATGCTCCCTTCTGTGGAAGGAAACAAGGAGAGACCCCAGGAGCTTAATACCTTAATAGTATATGCCAGTGATGAGAGGAGCAGATGCACATTAACATAAAGATATATACGCTTGCCCACATATATGCATATGCTATCTCGCCACAAGGAGAAGAGAAATATCAATCACGCTGAAGATATTAACAGAATGTCTGGGTGGTTTCCGGCTCAATCACAGAAGATTTTATGGATGAGTTGAGTTTTGAAAAGTTTAAAAAAAAATATGACATGGTAAAATATGGTGGCCCAGAAGATGAGAGACATTTTCTGTTTTTGCAAAAATAATGACAGAAAGAATCCAAGGAATCCTCTGCATATTTAAAGACTATCGCTTGAGTGAAGAACCGGCTCTGTTCAATGGAACGCCACATTCAGAATCAATTCCTGTGTTTTTCAAAGTATTTTCAAATGGAATCTAAACAAAACAAGTGATTCAGCCACACCCCAGTCCTTCTTTAGAATCTGAAGTCCTTGAATTCAAATCAATATTTAACTATTACATTTAGTTCCAATAAATGAAAGCAAACCAAAAGTCATTTTTAAAGGCTTTGACTTTATATCAAAGTGACTTAAAGTCCCAGTTTAGTGAGCTACTTGTTAAACTTGAAAAAGTGTCTTCCTTCTCTTGCCCTTGTATTCCTTATAAATTGGAAGAGGTTGCTGTTATTTAATTCACGTAAGGTGTTTAGCAGGCTGGCTGCTGGCCACATAGTTCACATGCATTCAGTGTAAGCTAGGATATTAGTTTAGCGGTAATACATTGTTTTGTTTCTTTAGCAAACAGGACTAAAGGATATAGCATGCAAATCATATACACACTGATTGGAACAAAATACAAATTTCAGTTTTTGTATCAATAAAGTAGTTTCAGTGAGGTGTTCTTATATCCTATAAATTGAGGCAAGCAATATGGTATATGGATGCATAAGATAGTCCCTATCTAGCAAAGCCTGAGCCTGTTAGGATCTATTTTCAACTAAGCAGAGTACCTACATGGAAGTCCTGATTCGTTCCTTACTTACCCTTTGATACATAAAAAATTCAGGGATCCCTAAAGCATTGTCTGTCAAGAGAAAGCATGTTAAAATTCTTCAAGCACACTGTACTATTAGATGACTGCTGTAGCATAAGATAAATCTTCCTGTTTATAAAATACATTTAGCTTTATTAAACGATGATCCTCACAATGGATGTTTTGGGGTAATAATGGAAAGGGAGAATGATTAGGTGGAGGGTAATTGAAGGAAACTGACATTCCAAGGAGTTAAATGGCTTCCCCGAGCTAGCAAGACTGGTGAGAAAGGAAGACAGTTTTGCATTAAATTACCTGTGTAGAGAATGAATACGCCTCTCACTCTACGAGGGTTCAGCTCTAGGGACGCATATGAGTCCCTTGCATCCTTCTACAAAATCCCCAGCTTCCGTTCTTAAGCACTCTTATCCTTCTCTAGTCAAACTGATCTCCTTGCTGCTCCTGAGCAACGGGCACCATGAAATTTTATCTCTGCTCCATCTTTCTCCCTCCATGTCACCCAAAATTGTTCCATCATGCAATAAAAATGCCGGAATAAAATGTAATATATTCATATGATGCAATATTATTTGCAATAAAAAGAAACAAAGTACTGATACAGGCTTGGACATAGATGAACCTTGAAAACATTACGCTGAATGAAAAAAGCCAGACACAAAAGACTACATATGCGAAGGTTCCATTTATATGAAATGCTGAATATGAATAGGACATGAATATAGATCTACTTAAATTTGAATATAGAATGAGCTGATCTATAAAAATAGAAAGTAGATTAGTAGATGCTGAGGGCAGAGTGAGAGATCGTGGGATGACCATTAACAGGCATAGGATTTATTTTAGGGGTGAAAAAATATTCTCAAATTAGACTGTGGTGATGGTTGTACATCTGTGAATATGCTTAAAACTGAATTTACATATAAGTGAATGAATTGCATGGTATATGAATTTTATCTCAAGGAAACTGTTAAAAGCATTAATAATAACTACAAAAACCCAAATTTTTATATTAGCTGTGCCAGTTTGCATGTGACATAATTGCAGTACCAAGTTTATATGTTGGTTAATTTTGCATATATATTTAAACCCTTGTGAGTTGGTACTATTCTTACTATTCTTATTTCTATGATATATATATGAGGAAACTAAAGAAGAAAAGTTAATTTTTTGATCTTTTCTCTTAGTATATGTTTGACGTACACGAAATTTGCTTTCATCGTGGAGAGTAGGTACATGTACATAACTCAGCTTGTTTCTTTTTTTTAGTCCCCTTCCCATTGACCTGTCACCCATAATAATAGCAACGAGAATGAGCATGGGGAAAGAGAATTTAAAAAGTTAATTTTATAAGATTACGCGACTAATAAATGACAGAGTTAAGATATGAACTCAGGAAGTCTTAACTTCAGAAATATTTGCTAAACTACTTTGTTGTTGACACATTATTCATGGCCTTATTGTAATTTTCTCTACGCCCTGGGCACACAGAAGTTGTTACTTTGCTCAGAACTCACCCCTCTATGCTCTTTCATACATTTATTAATATGTCGCTATGGTCTGAATGCTCGTAGTCCACTAAATTCCTAAATTGAAATTCTAGCCCCTGAAGTAATAATATTACTGAAAAGCTAAGTTCTGATGGTGCAGGAACCAGTGACCCCCTTCTCATTTCTTGTGTCTTCAGGTGAAAGATTTCAGGCAAGAACTGGTAACCGTAGAGACCAAAGGTAACTTTGTATTAATTTCATGACCTCTCAATATATTTAGACTTAAAATATTTACACAAAATATTCTTTTCCTGATCTATACATTTTTTGGTGGACTCATGAAAAAAAGAATCTCAAAACAAGACATGGTGATTTATAGATGCAGAATGGCTGTTACAAGAGACATAGATGCTAAATGGTCTAATGGACTCTATCACTCCTAGTTTTAGAGCTCTACTCTTCTCATAGCTGGATTTTTCTCAGTTACGCTTTCATTCATGGTGGCAAAAAGGTCCCCAAACAACTGCAGGTTTGCATCCTCTCACCTTGGTAACCTCAGTGAATCAAGGGTTATAATGATCTTTGAAAACAATCGTTTTGAATGATCAGCCTTGAATCACTTGCCCCCTCATAACGAATTATGTTGACTGATAAAGCAAGTTATTTTTCACCTTTCTGTGCTCTTGTAAGGACTCCTGCGATTACAGTGGACATAGCAAGTAATCCAAGACTCTCTCCTCCTCTCAAAACCCTTGATGGAATGAGAGCTGCCAGGCTCTTCTACGCATGCAAAGTGACATATCCACAAATTTCTGGGATTAGAATATGAACATCATTAGGGGGATCATTAGTCACCTGACAGAGTAACAGTACTATTAAGTATTAGTGTTATTGGTTTTGTTTTTTCTCCTTTATCACAACTGCGTCACCTAATAGTGATTGTGTAAAACTAATTTATAGATTTCAAACTCTTGGAAAACAGGAAATTTCACCCTGCATAGAAAACAAGTGT
This sequence comes from Hystrix cristata, assembly GCA_004026905.1. Lineage (NCBI taxonomy): Eukaryota > Metazoa > Chordata > Mammalia > Rodentia > Hystricidae > Hystrix > Hystrix cristata. The sequence goes on along the minus strand of PVJO010000633.1, from coordinate 128,390 downwards.
ATGAGGGAGTTAGAACCGATTTTTTTCTGCATACTACAGGGAGAAATGGGAAAATTTTTCCAATTTCATCTATAAAATTCCACATAGGCACTTTGTTCCTTGGCCCTTCTTCTTGATTAATAAAAATAGTAATGTAGATGCTTTAGTGTTTCCTTTGATAAATTCTGTTTCTAACAAAAGGATACAAATGCCATCAGTAGGCAAATCAGTAATCAGTTTTCCAATGACAACTCTAATTCTTTCTCAGCTGTTCTACATATGCAAAGAGAAACAGTGAACCAAGGAAGTTGCATGAATTGTTCAAACAACGAACTTCTATTGGTTCAATTATCTATTTCAACAAGCATCTGTATACATTTTTAATTTTTATTCTCTAATTCTTTTTCAGTTCCTTTAATATGGGTTGTCATTGTCTTGTAAGAAGCCATTTATTTCTTTTCCATCTTAAATTCGATTTAGCAAATGTCTAATGAACAAGTAATACAGGCCTGAAAGTGTGTTTATCTTTTATGGAGGTTAAATAGAAAGAAAAGAATCCCATTTTCATGGAGTTTTGCTGTTCCAAGAGGAGAGATGATAAACTTACATAAGTAACTACACAGTATGGTAGTATGTGAATGTCATGACTGGAGTGGAAAATGATGCATTTAAAAGTATTCAGCAGGAAAAATATGCACTTGGAAAGAATTTAGGGGTAACTTCCTATGGGAAAAGAATTTTGGAGGACAGGTAGGAATTTGCAAAGCAGAAGTGGAGTAGGAAAATGTGATGGTGACAAAAATACAAAGGCAAGGAGGAGGAAAAACCCAGGACTAATGTTGAGACCCAAGTCCTCTGTCTACGCTCAGGAACGAGGATCTCACGCTTGGCTCGAGAGAACTTAGAGAGAAAGAGTCATTTCATATCCTGTATCCAAAAGTATCTTCTTTTTTTAATACTAATAACCTAGATGTTTTCAAGGGGATGGGCAAGGGAGGGCTGCCAAGTGGAGTGAGGAGGTGGGGGAGGGGGGAAGAGAGGGTGTTACTGCCACCTAGTGGCAAAATCTACGACGCACACAGCATCCTGGCCAGGTAAAAGAGTATCTCACCTCAAGTGCCAGATGTGCCCCAGATAGGAAACCCTATAACGTTAGGGGTGTAACTTACTCATAGAGCTTCTGCTTAACATGCTGGAGACCATGGGTTTGAGTATACTCTCCCTCATGAAAAAGAGAGACCCTGTCTAACTTTGAGGTTTTGAAGTTGTACTAGAGTTTTCCTTATTTTACATATAAGGAACTTGAGGTCTCTTGAGATTGCCTATCTCACGCAAAATCATTATAAGAGTAAATAGCAGTACAAGGTTAGGGCCATGTTATAAAGGGTAATGAATGTGAATATAATCAAGTAGTTAATTAGAATCTCTGAAGGTGGGCATGGCAATCACTGGAGCTATAATTAAATGACAGTACGTGTGCAGTCCTGACAAACAGTAAGCACCTAATAAATGTACCTTGCTGCTCTGCACGGTAGCTGGTGCTGCCAGCTATGTGTAAGCTGTGAACTGACTGAATCTCGGGGGAGAAGGAGAGACTGAAAGACAGTGTGGGACTTGCAGCATTTCTGAACTAGAGTGACGGGCTGTAGGTGTAGTGTCAGGGAGAGGATGTTTGCAAAAAAATGTTGCCTATAGAGCAACCAGAGAACCCAGGTGATGAGTGCACGTGTAGGTGTGTGTTGGGGAGTTTTGGGGAGTTTCGAAGGAGAATCTGGTTTTGAATAAGAGAAAGTGATTTTCAGCTAGCTACTAGGAAGTGAGCAGCTGGTGCATTGGGAATGACTGTGCTTGCTTAAAACAGACAAACTGAGGCACAGAAATGGAAAGCGATTATTAGTTCAGTGTCACACTGCATTTTAAGATACTGTCCAACACTGGGGAAAAAGAAAAGGCTGAGCTTTCTAAAGATACAATAACTAAATCTTTATGGGAAAGATAAGGGAAATGACATTTTTAGCATTTAGTTTGCTGTATATTTATACAGGTGAAAATAATTTTAACCTCTAGTCAATCAATCTGGCTGAGTAAGAGATGGAGACATGGAGGAAGAGTTGTCCAAAAAACACAGGACAAGTTCTATTCTCATTGATTCATTCACTACATTATTAAAGGAAAACTCAGAATCGAGCTGGCTAGTCGAGTAACAACACGTGAAAGATAATTCACGATACTGACATCTTGGTATAACATTTATCATAGTAGCTACCACTAATAAATGAATACATTTAGATGCAAGCAACGATGCTAACTATCCTATATGTATTATTTTAAGTCTTGAAATGCTGTGGGATAGATGTGGGTGGTTATAGTTGAGCATGTGAAGATTAAAGAGGTTAAGTAACTTACTCAAGGGAAGAAGCTAAACTAACAGCTAAGCTGGCGATGGATTTCAGCTCCAAACTTTTATCCAACATTTTATAGGTATGGTATAATTTAGAAAACTTCATTCTTCTTTTTCGTTTTTATTTTTGTCTTTAGCAATGATGTAAACAGGTATTAGAGGAATATTTCAGTTGACTGGAAGAATTAGTACCTTTTAGGAATCCAAAAGACCCCCATGTCTACAAAGAGCAGAGGGGAAATATGCTGAGCAGAGGCAATGGGCATTGCGAAGATCTTATTTGAGCACAGAAAGAGGCATGAATGCTTGGAGAGACCAAAGCACAGGAGCAGGTGATGTGGGATGAGGTTGAAGAAAGGTTAATAGGAAATTGAAGCCCGTTAGGGGAGATTTTGCACATTGTTGGAAGAAATTAAATTATAATTTTATTCCTGGTATGACGAGAAGGCTTTGGATTGATCTTATCTTCTTTCACTAGGGACTGTTGTTCCAAAGAGTAGCTATTGCCTCAGAGAGGAAGCAAAAGACACCATGAAAAACTAATTTTACCTTGACTTCATCAGTTAATATTTCCTAGGAGTAAGGCAAAGCACAAAGCCCCCCACCCCCCGCCTCTTTCAGTGCCTTCATTTCTATCTGAAAAGTATGTTTTTGACACTTCAATCAATCAGTGGGTGCCTTTCATCTGCATATTGTGTTACAAGGAGCTGCTGTTCTTCTTGACTTTTCTTTTCTCTTTGTTCTTCTCAGGGAAATTAATTCATGTCATTTCCATTTGAAATCCTGTGGCATTTGACTGCGCAGGCACTTAGAGGCCGTCTTCTAAGACTGCTAGCTTAGTTTAATTGCGCTGCTCCCCAGCAGCACTGGAAGGAAACGAGTCAGAAGTGCAGGAGGCAGGAGATCCCTCAAGACTCAGCCATTACGTGTGGAAAATGGCTCGGTCTAGGTTAGGGGTTCTGCATGGGAGGGCTTCTGAAATAGTTAATTTTGGTGAGTGACACCAGTAATTTGGTTCTTAACATTTTTCCAACATTTTGTCTTGCTGTGAAAAGAACATTTGAACAAGCATTTGTAAGATGTCACCAATTTCACTTGAGAATTTGCTTTTTTTTTTTTTTAAAACCGTGCTTGGAAATGTGGGAGACTGTTATGTAGTTAGAGGCAACTGATTTTTCTTGTGAAAGTTTGAATAATGTGTCATAGCATTTTGTTGATCTGCAGGTAAGCAGTTCTTCAGGAAGAAATATTCTGATAAAAATATAATATCTGAGTTCAGGGAATTGTCATAGACAATCGGCTGAACAAGTCTCAGAGTTTAACACCTTCATGTCATTTAAGTGAACAAGTAGAACCAGGCACGGTAGTGTACACATATAATCCCAGCATTCTGGGAGTCTGATGCAGGAGGATCACAAGTTTGAGCCCAGGCTGGACAAGTGAGTGACTTAGTAAGACCCCGCCTCAAAAATTAAATAAGTAATTGAATATTAAAGAGCTGCGAGTGTAGCTTATCATGAAAACCCTGGAATCAGTCCCACACACAATAAATAAATAGTAAATACATAAGTCCCATCGTTTCCAGCTTTGCAATTTGCCAAATATATATATTTTCAAATAAAACCAAACAAAAATAAGGAAAAAGTAATCATTGTAAAAAAGTGGGAAAAATTAAACACCAATTGAAGATTTTTCGCTCCAAATTCTCCTAGTTAATAAGCCAGTCCTCTATTTTCCTTTGATTTACCATTCTTATTTTGCTATAGTAGGCCAGTGGATATTTAATCAAAGACAATGTTGAGGAACTGTGGATTTAATTTAAATTTGCCTTGAAGAGCCACCTGGAACTAGCGGCCTATGTATGAGCAACTTGAATGGCAGGTAAACGGTCACGTTGCCAGGCAGCCTGCTGCATGTCAGAGAGTAACATGTATGAAAAACACTTCATTGTATCGAATAGGGATTATGTGTTGCCTTCAAATAAGACGTGCGTGCATATGAACCGATAGCATGTATGCAGACTAACAAAACTTTGTAGATTCTAACACGAGACATTTCTTAGGCCCATCTTCATTTCTCCAACTGCAAAACTGCGGCCTTTGTAGGGTCCTCATGTGCTCGCTTCGGCAGCACATATACTAAAATTGTAGGGTCCTCATAAGCTCCAATCACTTTCCAATTGCTCTTCTTTATCCAGTTATTGCTTTTCTCCAGTTTGTCTGCATACAGCCCTTGGGATGTCTTTTGTAAAGCCCGGATTTGTTATGCCATTTTTCTTTTTTTTTTTGTGGTGCCGGGGATCGAACTCAGGGCCTTGTGCTTGCAAGACAAGCACTCTAATCACTGAGCTAAATCCCCAGCCCTGTTATGCCATTTTTTAAATTTAGGATCCCTCAGTGATGTCCCTTTGCCTCTCATACAAACACCTTCAAAAGGAAAAAGAAAGAAGGAAAAAGAAAAGATCACTGATTAGGCTGTTCTATGCAAGTTCATTTCTTGTCATTTTTGTCTCCTTCTGCCACACATTCCCATTAAGTTTCAGCCCTGAATCATTTGCATTTCTCCTAATGCACAATGAGTGTTTGCCAGGTCTAACCTCAGGCCTCTGCAATTCCAAATCTGCCACGCTTGGCTCAGCCCCATGCTGTTCCGGACCAAGCATGTCATATCCCTTTTTGTGTATGTACTAATTCTTTCTCAAGTATAAGCATCTCTGGGAGATGATGAAAAGCCACTATTATTTTACCCTGTAATAATATCCAGAGAAACCTGTGAAACTCATACTCAATAAATGCTTGTTTAATAAATAAATAGATTGGATTGAGTTGAACTAGATTGCTAGCACCCATATGCACTTTGGTTACTCAATATCCATCTTCCTGGGGAAGGAAAATTCCTAAAGTTGAAGTTTCAGGCTTACATAAATGTGGTTCAAAAGGAAAAGTCTTGGAAAAGGAATGTCGAGCTCTTCAAAGAAACTTTATTCCAGTATCGCAATTTTGCCATTCTCTAACCATATACAAACTTGAGGATGTGCAGAATGGGGAAATTTCTGTGGTTTTTTATGTATACCCTGAAAATCAACCCAAAAAGTAACACAAAAAAGTGGCATCTTTTATAAGCATTAACTAAAGTAAGACCTTGAATTTGAATGTGGCCTAATTGTTATCCCAATCACAATGAGAGCTTCCATAAAAGTTCCAAAATGGTCATTAAAAATCTTTGTCAGGAAGATTGTCAACTGAAGAATGTAATAAAATTCAAACACTCAATCATTTAACAGTTAGCTGGCATTTACTCTGTGCAGTATGTTCACAGTCAGGAACACACACTGTGTCTATATCCCATATTTTCTCTTTCATTCGTCCTAAAAACATAGTTGTTAATGTAGTCAAAAATCTACATCTTGAGGCAAAGAATCCTCTGACCTTTATTCCCATTTTGACAACCCATATTTCTTTACATAAACTACACTTATTTGTGGGAGAATTATTTCACTCATATGATAAAGATATATTTGTTTTCAGCTAGATAAAATGTATTTTTTTTTTCAAAATCTTCAGCACCCTCTGTAGTCTCATTTTCTTCTTTCAAAACTGTTATGCTTGCTGACAACCTGGACATTGAAAAATGCAGATTGTTTTACTTATCTGAATCATGCGCTACTAAATCAGCTGAGAGCCTGCAATCCCAGATGTGCTAATGAATCTTCAATGTGAAGAGAACTGAATTTTGTAATTTCTGCACTTCATTTTCAGAAAACAACAATAGTAATTCATTGGGGGAAAACAAGGCTATCATTTCTTCACTCTGCACTTCATGGCTAACACTGAAATAAAGTGACATTCTACAGGACTTGTGTAGTATCGAATGCTGATTTAGCTGGATAAAATGCAGCTGTCTCCTCAAATTACACAAGTGGATTCACACCATCTACTAATTCCTGATGGAGTTTTAAAGACACCTTTACAGGCAATTTTCTTCCTAGTGTAAAGATTCCTAATTTAAATGATACAAAAATACCTCTGTTTACTATCTATGCATACATACCATCTCCCTTTGAAATGTTGGACAAAAAAGACTGTGTTTCACATGTTCAGGGTCATCGTTTAAAAATGATTCTTAAAATATATTTGGGCTTAAATCAATTCAGAAATGGTTGCCAAATTGTCAAACAGCTGTTTCTTTAATCCCTCTTATTGTTAGTTTAAATCATGGCTAGAATTTGTCGTGTTGCCTAGTTTAGTCTGATGAAGAATCCTTGTTTCCCTAATGCCTTTACTTTCCTGGACCTCTTTTGTGATTTCTATCTTCCTAAAAAGAATATTTACAACCTACTTTCAGAATCTGGATTCTCTAGATCTCTACAAAGCATCTAATAATTGATCATCTCTCACTTAGTTGAGTATGTGAGTTGAAATTTAACTGTGTGCATCTTTCGGTATTTATTATTTAAGAAAGAATCGTGTTCTCTGTCCTTTGGCTGCAAAATGGACAACTTTGCATCCTTCGACTGTACCATTCACATAGACTACCTGGGAAGGTCTCTTGTTCTCCTCTGACATAGAGGTAGCTACTGCTGCCTCCGTACTCCCACTTCCAGCTCATCACATTTCCTTCATATTATAGCATCATTACTTGAATCACTGTTACTACTATCTACCCATTTTCTTCCGCCACCCAATGGACATTCCATTCACCCAGGCAATCAAAATTTGCTAAAAGACCATCAAGCTAGGCACTGTTGATACCAATAAGTTTTAAAATAGTCGGTTATTCTTCAAGTCGACTAAAGTTGTATTTTCTTCATTCATCTTAGCTATTTCTAGGAACTATTTATATATTTAAAATGTAAGTCTCCTTTTTTTATATGTATTTGCAAATAGTTTTCCCAGTGTTGTGGTTTCTTGTCGTGACACAGGAAACCAAGTTTTTCTTTACCATTTCTTCATTCAGACTTTTTTATCTGCTTTCTTTTTCCTAAACCAACTGCTACTAGGAAATAGAAGAAGTAAAAGGAACCACTAGTCCTGGGCAGACAGGAACCTAAGAGAGGTATCTGTAAACAATAAAGAAAGCTGAGTAAATGTGTGAGCCATTCTTCAAATAGCATCAACAGATGTCATCAGGAAAGTGGGAATGGCCAAGAAGTTGATGGTGCCCTCCACAACACCTAGTATATAATGAGAGATTTTTGTGCACCTGTTGGGATAAATGATTTATTGACTGATCCCTAACATGGAGAATTTTCTTTGTAGTAATTCCCAGTAAACACTAAGGAAATTTGATGTTTGTAGTTGTGACTGATTACAATGATAACCCGACTTCTTCCCTCTTTCAATTTATAGCTTTTGCAGTAACCTCCCACTGAGAGTTGGATGACCTTCCTCATTCCTTTATAGTGATTTGCTTTACCCAATGGCAAGTTAGCCAATTTAATTCACACTACAATGTAATGGCTGAAAAAAAACTTGTCCTTTTCCATTTGTTCTTTTGAACTTCTGCCATTGCCAAAAAAATGTACTAGGGCCAACTAGGGAAGGCTGAGATAGTGGAGTTGAATTGCTCCAGTGACCTCGGCCAATACCATTCTAGATCAGCAAACAATGAACCTTGCCAAGATCAGAAAAACTGTTAACTCATCTCCAACTGGCCTCTAGACACATGAGAAACCACGAACTATTACTATATTCAACTACCAAAAATGTAATGTTCTATTGTGCATCAATTGCTAACCGATTCAGAAGTTATACAGTTGTATACTCTGATAAAAGCATGTTTTTGCTAGAATTTTTGCTTCTTTTTAAAAATTTGAATGATTGTAATAATATCTCATCTTTATAACATGTTGTATACCACAGTTTAAAAAAATAATAATTAGGAAAACAAAAGATGTAGGTCCTTCCATTCCTTAATGTCAAAATCTCAGACATTGATCCACCTGGCAATGTGCTAAATATTAGGAAAAATAGTTATCTTTCGAAGTCAGTCATGGTTTAGAGGGGACTAGAGATACGAGGTAATTTTTATCATGTAGTGCATGTATATTTTAACAACCACAGTCTCTGAAACCAAATAATCGGAGTCAAAATCTTGCCTTTTTCACTTCCTAACTGGGTGTCCTTCTTCAATCCCAACTTGAACATTTCCAAAATAGATTTGTAATGATATCTCCTCCATAAAGATCGTCAGAAAGATAGCCTGAATGGAAATTGTAACATACTTAGAATCATGCTTGACATGTATACTTGCTCATTAGGTCTTAATTATTAGTTCACCTTTTTAGAAGCAGGAAAGCACAGAGAAGAATGACTAAATGGAGTGAGGGCTGAGTAGTGGGCAACCATCATAAAATGATTATGTTGGTAAAAAAAAAAGCAGACATTTGACAATTAACTTGGAATTTAGGATCCGCATCTGTATTTTCAAAGAATAAAGACTTGATGGCTGTTAGGATATCTTCTAGTTTTAAAATACAACATCTATAGAATATTGTCTGGCACCACACATGTTGTAAGCTCACAGTAAATTTTGGTATTTTACTATCAAAATAGTTTCAAAAAAAAGTTTTAATTTAATGGAGTTAACTTGTGTCATTATGTATGACAATAGGGGCAAACATGATATGATTATTCCATGGAATATTCTGATCCTTGTGAAAAATATTGGGAATATAAAGGAGAATGTTTATCCCATAATTTACAACATGGAATAAAGATTTGAACCTTAAGAATGTACTGTGCTTTGGTAGAGTAGCCTAAAGCCTGTTAAATCCCATTAAGAAGCACAATACACACGTCTATATTTTCTTTATTCTTAGGCAAAGTTGGTGAATTTGTTCTATTTGCTATTTTGTATTTCTGATTACAAGATGCTGTCCCCTGCTGTTTGTGAAGATTATACCAGCTAGTGACACAGTGAAATAATATGATTTTGTTTCACTACTCAAATGTCTAAAATTCAGAGGAGAACCAGTGTAGAACTCTGTATGACCACAGAACAAACTCGCTGTGCTAGCACTGTGCCCTCCATCTCCAAAGTCATCTCAACGCAGTGACATTTTGTCCTGTCACATAGTCTTGGCATCTAGACAGACAGAGAGTGTGAAGATGTGAGCAGTAACTTGTTGAACAATTATTCCTTCTAAAGGAGTTTTTCATAAAAATATTACATGAAAAATGCCCTATCATTTTTGACAGTTCGTAGCAAGCTCTACTGCATTACTATATATAATTATGTTGTTATTAACAACAATTGAATTTGCATTCATTAGCTTGTTTACTGCTTATTTCAATTCTCTTTGAGTAAAGTTCTTTAGGGATAAATTTGGTAATGCCTCTTCCCAAACAGCAGGGTTACACATTCAGAGAGTCAGTGCTAATAATGACACCCCACATGCTCGGGATGATCTTAGAGATTCTCCCATGTTAGTTTATCCTATAAATGAAAGGAAAGTTGGAAGAATCAGAACTAAGCAGTTCTAGGTTCAAAATGTGGCTGTCATGGACTAAGTATGTGACTTTCAGCTTCATTTCCCCCACACTCAAAATCTTAGAGGAGTGTTAATAAGCATTTAATAAGGTGATGCCTACGAGAAGTCCAGCAGTATAGATGCTCAGTAATTACTGGTTCAATCTTAATCTAAAAATGAAAATTAAATGACTAATTTAATATCTTGTAGTGCGAATGTGTGGCAGATGTGGGAAAAGATACTGTAGCTGCTGAATGTGAAGAATGAGGAAAGCTTTCCTTTTTTCCTTTTGGCTGACTAGCACAGATCTTTCACTGCTCTTTTGTTTGATAGATTAATTCATTCTGAAAGGTGTTAAAGATGTCTAGTAGGTTGCTAAAAATCAGTTTTGAAAAAAATAAATTATTGGCCTTCTTGCTGTCAAATTCCCTTAAAAGAAAAATTTGGTTTCCGATGCTTTCAGCTTAAGAACCAGAAGGGAGACTCATTTGAAGCCACGTAGAACAGCTAACGAATGTACTTTTAATGGTTTATGAGTTGGTAAACTATAACCGAAAACAGTAATCTAAGTTATAATCTGCTGCCTACTGGTGACTTGAGTCAAACAATACAGCTTTCATTGAAAAGAAGCAGTGCTATCTCCCTCAACAAACTCGCATTTTGCTATTATTCAGCACTGCAAAAATGACAGAGAAATTATAATTTATGTGTAAGGAAAAGTCTTTCCGCTTGCAGGGGTTGACATACGAGATCCACATTGGAGCATATCCTTGGCCCATCAACAAGATTTAAAGATGTTAATTTTTCAAGGCTAAGTAAGAAAATATGTATTGTACTATAAAGATAACAGAAAAGAAAAAAAAAGCATTTGATGTGAACTTGGAAATGCCACTGGTGTTCCTTATTAAAAAATATTCTTTTTTTTTGATACCACTTCTCATTGGTTTACTCACTTTGTTTACAATTATTTTTGGACCAAGTACATAATTCTGAACTCTCAAAAATAAAGAAAAGCGTCACGGAAATCATTACTTAGGAAAGGTGAACTAGAAACATATTTACCCTCCTCCTCCCACAGATAGAATTTTATTATGGGTTCAGCCATCGTTCCTAACTGTATCCATTTCCCATCTCAAGATCATGTAGCTGAATGACATAACATGAATAACCATAGCCTTGGTCACAGAAAGGGCCTTGCGACCATAATATAATGCAAAAAGAAAGGAATACAAATACAGTATTAGTATCACCGTGTGTGGCCCTGGTCGCTCCTTCCTAGGAGACCTAGCGAAGCTGAAATGTACCAACCGTTCCCCTAACACGAGTTGATGGAAAAGCCTACATCCAGGAGCGAGGGATGCTGGAATTGAGTTGTCAAGCTGTCCGGGATGTCTTGTACAAACTGAACAGGCCAATTTACTGCAACGCTGCCGAGGCTGAAGGCGCCTATCTCGCCTTCCCACTTGCTTCCTTCTAGCGAGATTATCCTGCTGACCGCAGGCTCCCGCCCAGTAGCGGAGGCGCCAGTCCCCAGTCTTTCCGCTGAGCCAGTTCTAAGTCATAATGCCGTGTGAATCCTCACCTTGGGACCAGCCTGCCGCACTTGGGGAGGCTCTTACCCTGCAATCTGAACGCAGCAGCTTTGTGTGCCGGGTGATAATTTTGAATCCTAGTGGTGATTTGATTTCAGTGTTTGCCTCTTTGTAGCTCAAAACTCCTGACTTTCCGGATAAAAAACTAGCAGCCTTTGGGGGGGGGGGCGGGGCTGAGAGAAGACAACTTCTCCCACACAGCCCGAATTTCTGTGCCTAATACTAACCTCCCAGGGTGGGGGTTGCTTTGAAACGCCGCTGTTCCGGCTGCGCCCTCCAGGTGGCAGCCGAGTCACACCTGAGAGGTTGCCGTCCCCTCGTCCCTGACTTCAAGTGTTAATGCAATTGACCAATCACCGCTAAGATGATGGGAGGTAATTGGGTAATTGTATTTTACTGATCACTAGCAGAGAAAGGGAAAGGGAAGGGGAAAGAGAGGGGGCAGAGGAGATCGGGGGACCGCGGTCCAGCAGGAGCTTGGCGAGCCAGGACCCTAAAGGACGGGACAGAGCTCTGGCGAAGCAAAGCCGCAGCCGGCGCAGGGGTGCATTTGTTTATTGGGGGAAGGCGGGGAGCGAAGAGTTGGGGCGGAGCGGCCGGAGGGGACCGCAGGGGAGCAGCCGCGTCCGCCTCGCCAGGACTCTGCGCGCGGGGACCAACTTGTGGCTCCCACGCGCGCCCCGCGCAGCTGGAAATGAGATCGAAGCTGCAGCTTCCTTCCAGAAGGAGCGGAGGAGCCAGCGATTAGGAAGATATTTTTTTTTTAACCCCCTTCGTTCCTGTTTCTTTTCTTTGGCTTCCTTTTCGTTCTCTTTTTTCTTAATTTTTTAAATTTCCCCTCTCTCCAGCGGCCCCTCATTCTCCCTCCCTCCCGGTTGGAAGTAAAAGCCCCGATCCCGCTGCGCCCTCGTCCGGCGCGCCCACCCGGCCCGCGCCGCGCGGATGCAGGCGGAGGGGGCCCGGGGGCTGGCGGGGGCGCCCGGGTCCCCCCGGTGAGCCGGCCGCACCTGCGGCGTCGGGCCCCGCGCGCCGGGGCGGGGACAGAGCCGGAGCCCCGAGCTCGGCGCGGAAAGTGGGGGAGGAATGGGTTTCTCCCTGACGGCTGAAGGAGCCTTGAAATTCTCCTCCGCCGCCTCCGCCCGCGCCCCCCGCGCCCCGTTTAACGTGAGGTTATGAAATCGCAGAGGCGGCCGGTGGAAGGCGCCGGGATCTAGCGGAGTTTGGAGGGGACGCGGGGAAGGAGGCGGCTGGCCCGGCCGGCTGAAATCAAAATCCAATTGCGCACTGGGTTGTGATGAGAAATCTAATCAGATCTTTGGCGAAGGGGCCGGCCGGAAGGAGAGCGAGTGGGGGGAGTTGATCCCCAAAAAATCTGCGAGAGAGGGGGCAGCTGAGGAAAGGAATCGACGACGTAAAAGGAGACTTTTTTTTTTTTTTTTTTTTTTTTTTTTTTGGTGGCGGTGGCTGTTGGGTGCCTTTGCCAAGATGAAGGATGCGGGACGCAGCTCTCTCTTGGAGCCCAACGCAGTGGATAAACTGATGGTGCAAGAGAGAAGGAAGAACGAAGCTTTTTCTGGATCTTAACACAGATGTGTGTATGTGCACCCAGGGCGCCTTGGGAAATGAAATAAACCCGTGTCAGAGCGGCAGGGGTTGGTGTGTTCCGACATAAGTAAATAATAATAAAACAGCTGCCCCCCTCCATCTCCCCGAAAGGATGATTGGAAATGGAGAACCTCGGATACGCCAAGAAAAAGTGTGTTTATTTTCCTCTGTAAAGGAGAAAGTACACCAAGGAGATGCTTTTGGAGTGAAAAGTTTGGGGCTTTTTTTAGGAAAGTAACAGACCTGATATGGTGTTATTTTTTTTTTCCCTTTTTCTCCCTTTTTGAATTTCCCACAAGAGGAGAGGAGATTAATAATACATCTGCAAAGAAATTTCAGAGAAGAAAAGTTAACCGCGGCAGAATGAGGCATTGATCGGGAGAGAGAAACCAGCAGAGCACAGTTGGATTTGTGCCTGTGTTGACTAAAATTGACGGATAATTGCAGTTGGATTCTTCTTCATCAACCTCCTTTTTTTTTGTTGTTGTTTTTTCTTTTCTTTTCTTTTCTTTTTGGTGTCAAGATCATGCATTTTCTCTTATTCTTAACCACCTGGATTTCCATGTGGATGTTGCTGTGATGAGTCTGAAATACAGTGAGTGATCTTTATTTTCTTATTTATTGAAGGAGGAGACGTTCATGAATTTAGTGTTTTTTATGCTGTTTATCCCCTCTCCCTCCCTTTCCTGTGGTTTTCAAAGACCTGACTCTTTGGGCTGGGAGATGAGGGACTGGGTGGCCCAGGCATTTGCTCCACCAAGCTTAGCTCACCCATAAGCCGGTTTGCTATAATGATGCAGGTTGCTGCATCCTGGGCAAATGCCTTTGCAAATGTTCAGTAGGAAAAAAAAAAATCTCCCCAAGAGAGCTGCTGCAGTGTGGGGTGCTGGCGCTGTGTGATTGACACCGTAGGATGCCTTTAAGTTACATGGAAGCCCGGGAGTTAGAAGCCCGAACGTTTAGCTATTGGAAATGTAAGAGACCCAATTTAAATTTCATTATGCAAACTGACATTGCAGATGGACAGAATGTATTACCACAAAAGTCTGATAAGAAATCAGGCAGGCGAAGGAGAGGTCGGGCTGGGGGGTGGGTAGTAGGAGGGAGTGTGGGCATGGGGAGGCCACTGATGGAGAATCTCTTGCACATTCGTGCCCAAGTGTGGTCTCCACATCACCAGGGTCCTCACCAATGACACGGGGAGAACCCACTTCTCTTCACCCCCACCCCCTTTCTAACTTATGACTGCTTTAGCTAACAGAGAGGCTTCACATTAGGTTGTACAGGGCTTGGGCCGTTGGGATTTGCCAGCAAGCTTCCCAACATCGAGGGGCAGCTCCTGAGGTACAGACTGGGATGTCTGGGGTCCTGTGGGAACTTGGAAGCCAAAGCGCAGGCTGTGTGTTGAGCAGCAGTGCTTGTGATGGGCCAGCCTTGTCTAGGAGGAAAGAGGTCAATAAAGAAGAATAAAAGGGAAGAATGAAAATCCTTAGCAAGCTTGTAGTCCTACAGGAGCACCTCCTGCCTCCCCCACAGCTGCCCAAGTGAAAGCTGGACCCTTTCACAGAATTCTTCTCCGCCCTTCTCTATTCCTCTCTGGGGCCTTCTGTCAGAATCATGGACTCATACAACTTAAGAGCCTGAAGACTCCTCAGAGATTTTACACCAATAAAAGAGATACTGAGGCCTAGAGAAACTATAACTCTTTGGTTAATGGCCAGACAGTATGAGACGGGTGATAAGACACAACCCTCAAAATAGCAGACAACTTTTACATCCAAAGTGGACAGGAGTCAGGCGTATGTAGCATGGCTGTCCCCATCACGGCTGCCATTTTTGTCAGGAGGGATCAGAGGAGGCACACTCACCTGACAAGTGTAAAACAAACTTTTGCTAGTTTAGACCTAAAGAGCTGTGAACTCCAACATTCTCTTCCTTCTTTTTCTATCTTGCTTTTTCTCTCTAAATTCTCCCTTTCTCATATCCGCATCTGTCTCTCTGTCTCTGTCTCTGTCTGTCTCTCTCTCTCTCTTCATTCACATAACTCTGACTTTAATTGTATTAAACAAAACAAAACAAAACAAAACACACACAGAAAACCAGCTCCACAGCTCTGACATAGCCCAAAGGAGAGATGAGAGGCAGCTGTCTCTTGGGTCCCTTCTTACTACTGGATGCATTTAATCCTGTGAGTGGTGGACCCTGGAGAGTCATTAAAGTACTGTGGAGTTAGATTTATGTTAGAGAAGTGATAATAGAAACCAGAAACATCCCGCTAAAAGCATCTGTGCCTGTTCTTCCCCTCACATCATCTATTCTTAGCCTTTTCATTACTCCTTAGCTAAACTAGCCCACAGATGAGCACTTCTCCAATTTATTTTTCTAGGCACATGTTTCCTGTTGGGGCACAGATCGGGCAATAAATTTTCAACCTATGAAAACAATTGTTGTAGGATTTTCCCCCCTAAGCTCCCCAAAGCCTTCTAAATACATGACCATAATTCTCTGCATTTTGTTTGTTCGTTTGCTAGTCTACTTTGTTTTCTTTGACCACTGTGAAGTCACCATTCCTGGTCATAGAATAACAAGTTATATTAAGTTTCCGACCACCTTCAACTTAGCACAACTGACAAAAAAGGAAGAAGAAAAAATATATACTGTGATACTTTTACTTTGTAGCTCAAGTCCAGGCTTCATGGAGAAGCCCAGCCTTACAATTAGTTTAGGTCTTCCAAATGAGGGAGATTTTGCTTTGTTTATCCTTTTTGACATCAAGATTTTCCTAATGCTACTTCAGTTAGATCTCCAAGTACATTTTGCTCTTTAACATCACCGTCCCCTCCCTGTACCTGCCACACTTACACAGGCAAAGATTCCTGAAAGGAGAGGGAGGCAAAGATGAGGGGAGGGGGGAAAATAGAACATATCCGTTTAAAACTGTAAGCTGAATGTGTCCTCTCATCCACCCCCACTCAGAGGGCACCTAAGGATGCTTTTCCTGTGGTGAATCACTTCACCAGCATCGAGGTCAGGAATGTAGGCTCAGCCTGAGAGTGAGCTCCTTTGGCTTGGCACTCAGAGTTGGCCTTGCATTTTGGGCAAATAGTTTATGGGCTCCCAAAGGAATTGTGGCCATGGCGTAGCTGGAAATTTACGTGATTGGTTTACTTCAGAGCTGAACTTGCTACCCACAGAGCAGGTGTATACAGGAATCTGCTGAGGACACAGCCACTGAAGGCTCCTTGGTTTTATAAGTTTCGAAGCTACCATTTCAGGTGTTCTTCTCTAATTGAGTAGCTGTGCCCTTTGGGTAATGTTTGAATTTTGCTCACCCTCAATTTTCTCATTTGTTGGATGGGAATGATAATATCTGATTTGTTGGATTGTTCTGTGAATTAAAAGTAATGTTATGTAAAACCCAAGTATAATAGGCCCTCTAAGGATAGCTGTTTGTTATGATTATTCTTGGATTAATTAATTTGGATTAGCTTCCTGTGAATGAATACAAGCTAGGGGAGCACTTTAAAAGCTCTAGTGGTTACCCTTGAGGAGGAGGGTTGTGCAGCTGACCTCACGTTTGTTGTCATGTTCCTCTTCTGACATTTTATCAAGGCAGATTGTCTACAATATCTCATTTTAGATGTAGAATTCCATTTCAAATGAGAAACCGCAAATTATGAATTTCTGCTAAAAGTATAGGAAAATGAATCTTAGCAAAAATATTTCCATGAGAATTTAGAGGAAAATAATGCTATTGTTGTGCCTTGTATACTTTTAGTCTAAAAGTTGTGTAATATAGTTCTTAGATTTTAAATATATCCTTTTGGCTACACAGGACATATCCTGGATCCGGAATGCACAAAATAAACACAAATGTCTATGCAACTATATCACTTAAATCAGAGAGTATAAAATTCTATTATTGCTGTTAAGGTCCTACACCCACGATTTGGATTTGTCGTTCTCCTAGACATAATGAATCCTGTTAGCTAAATGTTGAATAGACTGTATGGGATCGAGAAGATTCAATGCAGGTGTACAGTTCTTATGGTTTGCATGTGTAAATCTTCTAGTACCAACTTGCCAGTGGTTTTTCTGAAACAGCCAATTCTGGTCATTGCTCATAATTTCACTCTGTAGTAGTAGGTCTGTGTTCTGTCCATTTCCTCAGTATGTCTCCAGAGAACTTTTCTCCTTTTAAGTTCAAAAAGAAAAGGAATCCTGCTGTTGTAATTACTGTCATTCTTGATGTCATGTCTGTGGATGATATTATAGTCAGGATGGGGAGTTACCCATTAGATCCTTTTTACTTTTTTTTTTTTTTTGAGTGAAAAAATATAAACAATTCAGAGTCCTTGTCAATTTTGGAAAAGTTATCCTCCTGTTCACCATTTTTACTGTCTGGAAAAAAGATGGAAACTGTGTATAGAAGTTCTTGCCATTTGATAAATGTTACTTTTTATGTACTTTCCAGAGATGACAAAAAAAATTATGTAGAACTTGGACTCTAGCATCCAAGGCGAATTGAAACACTCAGCAGCTTTTCACTGGGCCACGTGTAGTCCATGCTCCACTGACCCTCTTGGAGGCTGTTTGCTTATCTGTAAAACAGGTAATAACAACAGCATGGATCTGGTTGCTGTGAAGCTGAAATCAGGTTTTATATGTCATGCACAGCAAGCATTCAATAAAAGCACATTTCAATTGATTGTCTCTGATTTCAGTTTAGGTAATGCATGGTTTGCCAAGAAAGAAACAAAAACAAAACAGATATGGTCTCTATTGAGGGAAAGCTCTTAATCACTGGTGTTGATTTTTTTTTAAAAAAGGAGAGATATAGGGACAGGATTAAACGTGGGATCTTATATAAATAGTTGCAAAAATTTGGGAGAAGGGCCTACAGCTTGAAAACATATTTGGAATTGTCTTAGTAAATGTCGTTTCTTAACCAAAAGTAAGGAAACATTTTATGAATTGTCCTCCATATTCATGTAAACTTTGAATAGACTGTCACCTGTTTTATAATATAAGCACAAAACTTTAATGATTTGTAAATAGTAACTTAGAAGACCCTCAGGGGATCAAGAACCTGCCACATTTTTCTTTTCTTCAAAATGATTTCTCTGGAGAAATGCAAATTTCCCTGAAGTTGAAATTTAGTCAGGCAGATTCCGTGGCTGAGACAATGCACTTTAACTCTCTGAGGGCAACGACTTTATTGTATTCTCCGACTTGGCCTCAGTACATCAGAGGCATAGCTGACATGGCTAAGTCTTGAATGACTAAATTTTAAGGAGCACCCTTCTGTAGAGCCTCAGATGCTTGCACATTATCTTTGTGTGTGCATACATGTGCAGGCACGAATACACGAGAAGCTTTGCATTCAGAAATCTATAGGAGCTTGAAGAGAAATATCAGTGAATATAGTGACTACACACACGATATCCTTCAGTGATATGTTCATGTTAGAAACACTGAGGTCTGAAAATTCAGTGGTATACTTTTCTTATTTTCAGTGTTAATGTTAATGAAATGTGGTATTTTGTACCACTCTCTTCATTTCTCAGATTTTATGTTCTCATCTGTTAGATAAGGATGAAATGTAAGTCTGCTTCAAGCACTACGATTCTAGGATTCTGAGTTCATAACTGACTAGGAATGCAGAACTCCTAGGAATAAAAAATATAGAATCCCTAATCTCAGGAAACTCATTATGAAAATGTGAAGAGGAACAGCAGAGTGTCATATAAGGTGGGATTAGTGTTGCAAGGGCAAATATGTGGATGAAAAGTCGAAGGGAAAGAGTAGGGATCACTGTGTGTTGTACTACAATCTTTGCAAACACCACATTGCAACTTTGTTTGATGACCTACTAGCTGGTAGATCCTAAAATGGTTACTTCAACTTACTACGTCTCAGTTTCCTCAATTGCAAAATTAGAGGTTTTTCATTTTCTAACAAATTTATTGGATAGCATTTTGCATTACATTTACCAAGAATATAAATAAGGATTTTTTTGCCAACTTTGCTGTCAAAGTAGCTAATACTGTTCTTAATATTTTATCCTACGTCAATAAATTCATAATAAAGACTAAAAATGATTCAGAAAAACTTATGTACAGTTTATATGTTTTTGTTTCCATAGGTATGTAGCAACTTTGTATGCTTATAGTTTTTAACACATATGGAGGTTACAAGAGGAATTTAATGATAACAACAATGACTACTTTTTTTTGGACATCGGATATGTACCAGGCAGTATGTTGAGAATATAGCATACATTTTTCTCCCTTATCTTCACTTCGAAGACAGAAACAAAAAGAGGCTAAGTCATTTGTCTAAGATTATACACCAACTAAATCATGGGCATATAAATAGATGCTACTTCTCTGCTGAATTTAAGACCAAACATTAGCATCAATATACTCTAATTTGTTGACTGGTAACAAATACACATGTCAATTTACTTTCCACTAAAGAACTACTCCATGTGAACATTTTCATTTTTCAGCTTCTGTTTTGTTCAATGCGAACATTTTAATTGGGATTCAGATGTCTGTAGTTTCTCTCCATTCTACTTTCTGACGTGAAAGTTCGCCAGCTTCTTTGGTCACGTTCTTGGCATACTTTTGGCAGTCCTCACTGATACGCCAGTGTGTTCCTGAGGAAGGAGGAGCTTCTAAGAAAGTCTCATGAAAAATTGTCCTAACTCACCCAACATATCTAATGGAGAGAAACACTTTTTCAATTGCTATTCCTTTATCTTGAAATTCAGACCTGTATGAGAAATCGGGTCAATGCTAATATGAAGTTAGGACTTTGGATGCAATGCCTATGCAATATCTGGGCTCCTAACTGGGCAGACCCAAGCCCTGGTGAAGCCGTCCTCATGTTTGATCTCACTGTAGTATTGGATATCACTATCCACTTCTGGCCTCCTGAAACTCTTCCAGAAGTTTGAGACATTGCCATCTGATCACTTCCTTTATTCATTTTATTTCGTCTTCCTGGTTTCCTGCTTTGCTTCTTAAATAATGAAAGCTTCCTCTTTGACTCTCTTCTATTACCAGTCTCTGCATTTTTGAGAGATGTCAGCCAGGTTTAAGAGATGAAACTTTTTATGCATCTTCCCAGGAATCATAAATGTCCATCTCCAGAATGATTCTGCTTATTCACCCAAGTCTTCTGCAGACCTCCCAAGTTTCATATACCAATTGTAATTGGTTATTTTCCCTCCAGGAGCGTATTTTTGGTTTTCAACTATATGACTATACCTTTAACCTCCCTCTTGTCCAACCTATGCATCAAATCAGACATTAAACTCAGCTTTTTTCTGTCTCATGCCTGTCTGCATTCAGATTCCACCATGTGTCTCCTTGATATCTCTAGCCTTTCTGATAACACATACTTCTTCGGTATAATCCATTGTTCATTCTTCCTCCAGAACTATCATAATAAAGCTGAACATCCCTCTCTCTATAGTGTATAAAGGTGTTTATAGACTAAATGCTCTTTGGACATTGCAGTCTGGCCAGTCTATTCACTTCTTCTCTTGTCCGACTTATGTACTGAATGCTTCATTCCTCTAGAGACTGACCAGCTGGTTTGTATTCCGACTTTGCGAGGATTGCTCCATTTCCGGGGAATACGCTGCATTGTATGTGGAGACTTGGAGCCAATTACTCACTCAGGAGAACCTTTCCTACTTCCTCCAGACTCGCCAAGCCTCCCTGATGTCTGCTATGCGAACATCACATTCACACTCCTGTGATGGCTCTTGTTGTTTTAACATCTCTGTTTGGTTGGTCAAAACCCATGAGATTGTGCCTTCCTTTAGATGCGGACCTCATCTTATGCCCCTTGTCCTCTTCCATATCTAACTAACATAGGAGGTAAAGGGTATTTCGGTAGAACAAATAAATCACTGAACTGATTCAACACCCGTTTCAGGTGAAGAAATCCTTTCAGTTCTGTTTATGATGTAGGCCATTAATTCTGCATAGTTTTTGTTTTTGTTTTTATGGTGCTGGGGATCGAGCTCAGAGCCTTGCATTTGCTAGGCAAGTGCTCTACCGCTGAGCTAAATCCCCAAACTCTATTTTTAGTAGCTTTAACAGTCACATCAGCTTTTGTTATTTTTTCTCTAAGGATCCACGTCTCCAATCTACTTTGCATAATAAATACTTTGTAATTTGTCTCTCAATTTTTTCTAATAGAAAATATGTGCCTGCCAATCATCATTTCTTAAAATCTACTACGTGAGTAATTGGCACAGTGAGAGAAGGTAGAGTGAGCCAAAAGCAAATTGCCTTATGCAATTACGCAAGTGCATGTGTGCGTGATTTCTTGCTGGCTTTTTGAAATATTGGTAGTAGATATCCTTAAGGATGCTATATTTAAAAATTGTCTTTATTCATCCCCTTATGTACATGCACCCAACTCCCCATGAGGAACTTAATCACTATATACTGCAAACATATAATAACAAAAAATAAAAATTGAAAAAAATAAATTCTTGGGACGACTCAAAAAATAGTTCTTTAAATGTATCTTGGTGCTAATTTTATGTTGTGGTTTGTAGCTGCTAATACAGGTTTTGCAATGCATAATCCTCACTGGTATTGAGGTATTGATCACAAAGACCTCCACTCACAGGAATCAAGGTATTGATCACAAAGACCTCCACTCACAGGAATCAAGGGGGTGCTTTGGGTATTGCACAGTCTTCACGATGTATTGATTAGTGACTGTCAGAAAGAGACTGTGATTTTCAAGATGGCAGGAATGCCCATAAATGGATCCCACAAGGAAAAATTGAGAAAAAAAATCCTGCTCATTAAAAGTATCTTGATTTCAAAGAATAAGAAAAAAAATAAAAATGGTGACCTGAAGTCATTTTCACACTATATGAATACCTGGTTTTCTGGGAGACAACCACTCACAAGAAGCTACGTTGCTTTGGCATCATGCCTTAGAAGAACGCTTCCTCCTTTCAGAAAATACTGCATTAGATAAAGGAAAGGGCTAAATGGTAAGATGGTTTAATTTTATTCTACAATCTGAGAAGGTAAATGGCTTGACTGTGTTGGAGTATTTGGTTCTCATTAATTCCTTTTGTAAAAGTTTTTTTTTCCCCCTAATTTTAGATGGTCTATTTCCAGGTAAAGATTACTATTATTATGCTCTCTTAATAGTCAAAGTATATAATGAAGCATTAACAGTGAAGCTTCAGAGTACTTTTAAAATTTACCTATCCCTTCTACTCTTCTCAATAAGCTGTAGTCTCAGAACTTCCAGGCCAGTTATATTTTTACTACTATCCTCTTTATGATAAAGTTTGAGGAATTGGGAAAATGTATAAGGAAAATTTTATTTAGCAGAGCCCATGATGAGTTAGGTTCTGTTTCTCACCAGACTACCAACTGTTGAGACAAAATTGTTTTCTTGGGAGTGTCCCATTTGCCTAACTGATCAATCTTGGCCAAATCTAGTAGGAAATATAAGATAATTCAGCCTTCTTATCATCTTTTATTTAACATATTGCTAAAATAGGTATAAGCATGGGGACTTGTGGATATTCACAGATTAAAATGAGAAGATCTTTTTCTTTCAATGAATAATACCATTCCCTAATTATTACAAGTATCTGTTACTGGAGATGAGGTCCTGCCTAGAACAAGTTGATGGATTTATTTGTGATGCTTTAGTAGATATTGTGTTGTCAATTCAGCTGATCATTCTTCATATTGTTTGTTTGTTCATTAGCCTAGAACTGCAGTAAGAAGGCAATCGTTTTCAGGACAGCAAATATGTTTTCTTTGAACCAATGGCTTCATAATGATGGGAGGCACTTCAGTAATTAATATGTGAACTTCCTAACAAAGGTGCATGACGTTTGAAAATGTAAAAATGTGTTTCTCCAGAAAGGTTTACGATTGAATCTGAGACAGATCTCTATTGATTTTTACAACCTTGGGTTTGGGGGTGGTGAGGATGCGAGGAGGGAGGGAGAGTGATAGTCTTGCCCCAGCTGTTCTTATCTGGGGAGAAAGGATGATGATAGCTTAGATAGCTGACCTGTGGGGAGAATCACCCCAGCAGGGACCAAAGTATGTGAGTGAATGAATTCAAGTTTATTATGAGGAAGGTCCCAGGGAATTCTGATTTCTACTAACCGAAACTACAGAAAATCAGAAGCCACTCTAAAAGAGTTAACATCTCCACAGTGGGGCTCAGGAAGGCAAGAATGGAACTATGAAGGCTTTCTCTGTATTGTTTGAATGTTGCCATGGCAATAGTCTCCAGCAGAAGTTACATGTTTTTCAACTCCCCAAAGCAGCCAGCAACCTTTTCCTCTCCTTCTCACCTCCCTATCTGCCTGAGCCCTGAGTCCCCAGTCCTTACTTCCCCTTTCCTCCCTCATCCCTCCGTCCTTTCTTTTATTCTCACTTCCATTAACAAAAATATTCCAACTCCAAGAGGTTGCTTTCAGACACCAAGTGAGTCAGACCTGTCTTCTACCCAGGTTTCTGTTTTCCCCATCTGTTTACATGTTAAAGGCCTAATTAGACGGAAGCTGGGGATGGAGGCAGAGTTGGGGTGCTCCCTTGTTGATAGGACACAGAACATGTTATAATGGTTGGTGTTGTGGTGATATGTTAATTGGATCGCTCCAGGCAAGTGCAGAGCAGCAGTCTCTGACAATTGGAAAGAACAATGACTTCACTATGAAGGAGCCCACTTTCCTCACCCGAGGAAGGATTAACATGCATTGCGAGTCCCTGGAAGGTTCCTGTAGATGCAGAGAGAGATCTGCAGTTGGAAAGGCCTCCTGTCTCTTTAAAGCCAGAGGGTTGCCTCTCACAGAGCTCATTTTGCTGCCAAAGAAAGCAGAGTGAGAGATCTATCTTCCAGGGCTACTGGGGAAGGGGGATCCTGTGGCAGACTGGGGCCCTAGGATATATTGCAGGGATGTTAGGAAGAAATCTTTGCCTGCTTAATGCACGTGGCCAGTGAATTGTGAAATGGGTCTCATTAGAGCCTTTCATACCCTGGCATGTGCCAAAGTGCTTTGCCGGCACTGGGCCATCACTTCAGGTCCAACCCTGCTGCCATTCACTGTGGCCGAGAGGGACAGAGGAGCTGTCTGTACGAAGGTCTTGGGTCCCATTGCCCTGTCTACTGTTCATTGTGAAGCCACTCTGGGCCTTTCAGGCCAGCCCAGAGGAAGAGTCATGGGACATCCCTTAGATGTGTGTGGAAAGGAAATATTAAAGATTTTGAGCCACTGGTGTTTTAGGCCGTTGGTGGGTGCTGACACCACGTGATCCTTTTTCCCAGGGCTGGCTTCGAAGCTGTACCTGCACATATTCCCAGAATCTCACCTGAAAGAGATGATGAGTAGTTCTGGACCAAGTTAGTTACTGAGGATTTTTGTGTTAATAGATACACAAGAGCTCTTTACTTTTTCTTGCAATCGCCTTTTAGAGATTTGAAGATAAAATTGTATTTCCTGACTCATAGCCCCCTCGGCACTACTGTCAGCTACCATAAACTGAGTACCGCGGGCCAGAACAATCCGTAGACGCAGGAGGCAGACCGTTAGGAACCTCGTCCCATCTTAGATCTACGGTGTTGTGGAATTTACCCTTCTGAACCTCAACTCTTGTTGTATGGAGATAATTAACTCAAGGTTGTGGTGATCTGTAATGGATTTAAAGCTTTTAATAGAGTGCTTCGAATATGAAAATACTCAAGCTATTATTTGTAAAAACATAAAGATATTTTCCTACGAAAGTATGGTGAAATAATCTCTAGGCATGTGCCTTAGGCAGAAGGGATTGAAATGAAATTAAATGCAGATTTATTAAATTAAAAACAGGAAAAAAGCATTAGGAAGGAAGTATATACATTTGAAGTGGTGAAATTCCTGATATTCCCTGTATAGCTGTATAATGTGGAAATCAGAGTTGATAAGACCAATAAAATAAACTTCTGTCGCTTTCATTTTGGATAAATTATTTTTATCACTCTATATTAGTGTTTCCTCATGAGAATGATTTAACTTGGACCTATTTCAGTACTGATGGCGTAGAGTAGATGTGAAAGAAAAATATTTTAACTAGGGTAAAGAAAAGACGGATTACAAGTAATTGAAAAGCCCTACAGGACACAAAGTTCAGCTGCCATGTGATCCAAATATTCATAGTGACACAAGGACTTCACTCTGTTTTCTCTGTGACTAACTTGCACTCATCTTTTTCCATGTACTATATTTTTTCATGCAATTGTATTCTGTTTCTTCAACCATTTACCAAAGAAAGATCTACCACAGTTTCATCCCAGTATTTTCAGAGAACTGCCTAAGCTGACTGGAATAACAGATATTTCGCCATTCACGAACAGTCACCGAGGGTCAAATGAATCCTCAAGTGGATTTAGGGCTGCTGAAGGACAAGAGGAATCAAGTGCCAGGGAGGTAAATCACCAGAATCTTCTATTTGTCTGGTGGTGAAGAATGTGGAGAACAAGTCACTTTGTTCCACAATGTGACTGCTACAAGGGTTAATTTTGTTTGTACTTCTTTGAAATGCTACATTTTTATGTAGCTGTTGAAGTTTTCATAATGATCTCAGGAGTTTCGTTCTTTCTGCAGATCGTCTGGTTTTAACTATCCGTTTTTCTGTGGAACACCTTCGTCTACATTCATGTTATTTTCACATTGTTCCTCTCGTCTTTCAGGAATAGTGCCTTGTTTCTGAAAGGCATTTTACAGCTAAGCCTGAAATGAGGAAATAAAAGCAAGATCAAAGCAGTCTTCTTCAGTCCATAGCAGGTCACTGGGAGACCACTAGCCAGCCGGGGGGTGCTTCTCTCCAGCTTGATCTAACTGGTCAAGGCACAGCCCTCAGCTCTGGCACAGTGTCTTCCTGATCTCTTGATTTCCCTTCCCCCCCACAACAATGTTGATCCAGGGAGGGCAGTACCAGAATACTTGACTTTTTCAGAGGCAAAGTGGAGGAAATAACTATCTGAACTTCGGGGCCCAATATTTATTAAGAAATTATGTCTGCTCGCTAAGTTCCAAGAATGGGAATTATCTCTTTTGTGGTGTTACTATGGTTGTGTTCCATGCTGAGAACACTATAGATGCTTGAGTCATAGTTATGTGGTGACGAGCTCAGAATTGATAATTAAACCAACTTCGCATGCTTCTCCAAAAAGCCACTGCAGAGCCAGTGACTGGCAGGGTAAGGTTTTCCTGGAAAATCAAAACAATAAAAAGACTGCCGCTTGGCCCTCTGTAATGTGGCTGGAATGGCAGTAGGTTATTTTATACATTGCATCTCATTGGACCCTTCGAACGAATTCAATAACAAAACAGTATGAGAAGAAACCATGAGGAGATAACACTTACTGAGTGATTACTTTGGTTAAACACCATTCTCAATGCTTTACCTCTTGTAACTATTGAGTCCATAAGCAGATAAGCATGATTTTTTAAAAGAGCAGGAAAGGAAAGCTTGGGTAGGCTTAATACTTGACCCATATCATAGAGCCCATAAATGACAGCACTGTGCATTGAACCTCTCGTTTCCAGTGGATTTTCTACTATCTTGTGCTGCCTCTCATTTGAGACTATTACTAAAACTATTATGGCATGATTTTATTAAGCTTAAAGCAACCAACACACAGAACACTTGAAGTATTTCCTTTAATCTTATGGGTTTTTATTGTTCTTCTTCCTTTTCCCAGCTTCTTTTTTCTAGTGCTCTGAATACTATATGTTATTGTTTGTGTGTGTGTGTGTGTGTGTGCACGCAGGCCTGCCTCTGTGTGTGTGTGTACGTGTGTGTGTGTGTGTGTGTTTACTAGGGATTGAACCCATGGTTAAAGACTAAGCTACATCCCCAGTCCTTTTTTCTTTTTAATTAATTTTAAAACAGAGACTTGATATGCTTAATTGTAGGTCAGAATCTCAGGCTTCAACTTGTGATTCTCCTGCCTCAGCCTCTCAGAGTGCTAGGGTGACAGTCATGTATCACCACATGCAATTTGTTATGGTAGTTTGCAGTCTCTGATTTGGCCAGAGCAGCTGCCTAGCCATAACTCTAAATACTTGGATGTGTATTTTGAGCGTACTATCCATTTGAGATTACCACAAATATACCACATATGTCTTTTAGGAGGCTGTGTTGTTTGTCATATGTTGGCTACAATGTTGAAGAAAAGTTTCACAGCCCAGTGGTCCCTGACAACCAAGCTTTCAATGCCTGTGCGCATATTAGGCAGCCCTTCTCCCTTAAGATGGCATGATACTGATAGTCGCAATCTCAGCTGCGTACATCTGTAGAAAATGGAAATGGGATCCTTTCTTCCAAGATCTTCAGATGTTTTTCCTATCGAGATAGTAGAGGGGTGAGCAGAAGGATGAGACTCCTTCAGCATCCAGTATCACCCTTTATTTTGCTTATGATGCAAGCACAGTGTGACATGAATGTAAGATCCACAGACACTTGCGTACACACATGTGCTTGATTCCCATGCGTTTATCTCATTTCTTGAATTCCCCTGCGACTTTTCCTGAAGTGCCTTCTAAAGGCGTGTGGCTGCTTATCTCTCTCTGCTATTTAAGGTGCAAGAGAAAGAACTGCACACTGGGGTGATGGGCGACAGATTCAGGGCATGGTTTGACTTCAGAGAATTATTCTTATTGCCTACTATGTATTTGACTCAAAACCTCCTGTACAAAGGACACGAAGTGGTTTTAACATCAGTTGTGGCTTCTAATCCTCAAACCTAAAGCTTAAACAAATGGAAGAGGCTTGCTGCTGCTTATTTTATAAATATCTAAACCACTGCTTCCTGTCCCTTGGGGCTGGGAAGGCAGAATAAATTCTGGTTCTTACTGCCTCTGGAGTATGCCCCTTTCTTACCCTAATTCAGGCTTTTAGCACTTATCAGGCCCAGATAACTATCATCACACCCAGATTTGCCCTTTTCATCCCACCCCATATTTATCACCAGTTATTTATCTTCCAGAGGCACTGCTTTTGCGCTGTTCCTACGAACAGACCCTCGCTTGTGAAATAGATGCCAGACGCTGCAGCCTGGCTCTACTCCAGGGAACTTCTATATCTCAGTCCTTCCTCTGCCCCCCTCCTTCCAGTGCAGATTTCTTGGCTATGCCGTATTATTTTCCATTTCCTCTCTCCTGCTCTGTTTGGGTTATTGTTCTGTGTATTTATTATTTGTTTCCTCACTTATTATAAAGAGTCTCTGAAGTCAGCCCTTTGGCTTACACTTCTGGTCCTTTTCACTGTATGCTTTCAATATATATGCTCAATTAAGGCTTTGTAATTGAAAAAAAAATTGTTCTGCTTCACTAATTTCCAACTGCTGATCTTAACCAAAATAATTTAAAATTAAAGCATTGATTTGGTTTCAAGTAGATGTTCATTAAGTTTTCTAATAATCTCAGAGGCTGCACTTGGGGCTGTGCAACCTTCTGCATTAGGGACACTCGCTCAATAGTGTGGTTTCTTTGAAAACAAAAGAACTATCTTCTCCCTAGTATCCTGTGAGGTCCATTTAGGGAGCTGCTACTCAGAGAACAGTAACTCAGAGCTCTAGGCTTCCTTTGGCTTGTGGCCTCCGAGATGTGGAGATTCTTAATCAAAGAAACATATTTCTCAGGGCCAAGATGCTCTTGTCTTTTTTGGATGGCTACTACCTGCCTTGTTCCACAGTGCTGACATGGGGGTGGGGTTCTCAAAGCAAATGCTCCTGTAAAAATCGTTCCCTCTTCTAACTTCCTATTTTATTAAAGTTTTAAGGAGCATGATAAAGATGCAACTCTTCCTATTTTAAACCCCCTCTCCCCATTTTCATATTATTCCAACACACAACAGTGTTTCCTGACAAAAGTAATCCACCAAATGCGCAGATGAAGTCTTCTGTCACAAATAGGGAGGAAAAAGCAGAATTCAGTGTATTTCCCACAAAATTACATCTATACAGTTTAACAGACTGACTCTTCTTTCTTATTCCTTTGTTATTTTCATTAGGATAAAAAATATCCTCTTCTTACAGTTGAATGACTATGATAGTAAATAATATTTTTTTTAATTTTTCCTGATGTTATCACTTGGCAAGATAAGTCATATGTGTTAAGTCTGTGACAAATGGCCACAGTATCTGTTATTCATTTCACCAGCCCAACACATAGCCAGAGCTGTAATGAACATGACAGCCTGTGGGGAAAACTTTGGGTAGGTGGTGGCAAGAAATATGGGAAAGATGGGCTTGTGTGGCCCCACCGTGAATGCGAAGGTGACATTCCAGCCAGCCAGGCTGCTCCCCTCTGGCCATCGGACTGTAAGGAAATTGTTTCTTTTTGGGAGCCTTCTGTTTCTGAAAAATGAGGGGTTCGCTTTAGATGCTCTGCAATATACCTTTCAGCTGCGGAAGACTCTAGGGCATTTCGTAGATAATAGAACTCTGTTTGCCACAGAGATTGGGGATGCGTTTTCCATGTTCCCCAACTCAGGCATTCTGGATGGCGTATTTCTTTCATTTGCATCCACTACCTGCCTTTTTCTTCATGCTTATCAAATGAATTCTTTCCTGTTGCGTCTGTCTGTCCAATCCATCTCCATACTTCAGTCGCCTTTTCTGTGCATGTGTGGCTATTCCTCAGGGTAAGCACTTCATTTCAGACTTGCTTCCACTAATTAACTATGAAATTAAGTAGGTGAATTCATTGATTCAGCACTTGGTTTGATGTTTATATTAACTCATTAAAAGGGAAGCCCTGGATGTGGCCAGAGGCTTGACGGGAATCTCTCCCTCCTCCTGAAGTCCCCTTTGGCTTCCCACACTACATATCAAGCACGCTATTTCTCAGAAGTATTCATGCATCTGGGTGGCAGCCAAATGTCCAAAGCTACATCCAATAGGAAGTCTATTCTTTGTGACCACGGAAACAATGCTTTCTTGTTCTTCTTCCCTTTTCCCAGATTACTGGACACATCTCCAGTTTTTCTTTCCATACATCTGGAGAACTCTCTTTAGATGCAAAGAAATGAAAGTGTTTTCAGTATCGGATCCACCACACCCACTGCCTACTTCTCCCCACCTTGTGAGGATGAAATTCCCAGCTCTTTTGTATCAGAAAGAAATCGAGAGGAAAGCTGTCTTATGGTTCCTTAACCCACATCACAGCCATCAGCTGGTTTTTAGGAAAAGGATTGCTAAAAAATCTGATTTTGTTTTTGTTTCCAACAATCATGTCTGGTTACATTCTTTCTACTTTACTGAGTAATAAGTGAAGGACAGGAATGGTGGCCATTTGTCAAAGAATTGTGTTTATATTTTGTGGATTTTTTTCCATATTTACGTGGGGATTTATGGCTTCTTTCAAAACTCTGCAAACACTATCTAGCTTATAAAATTGGTTTATAGTAAAGTACAGTAGAACGTGGTTTGTAATAGAATAGCAGTCTTTTAAAGAGCCCTTTTCTTGGCATCCATCCAAGCAGTTCAGTTATTTGTCTAAATTGATTGGATTAAAAGAAAAGTGTTGTGTTAAATATATGTTCTCTGGTTTTCCATAAATTCTGTACTTTGTGCCCTTGTTAAATGTCCTTTATTAAGGCACTGCCCTACAATAATTTATTTTATGTGCTCCATTTATCGAATTGTATGGACTGACTGTGAGGATAAATGGGCCTCATCTTGCTATTGCAGCATTAACAATTATCTGAATCATTCTCCTCCAGCACTTCAGCCCTATCCCGACACTTATCACACATTTAGTTATTATGTATATTTATTATCTAGCATCCTGCTATGTTTCTGATCTTTGTCTATGTAGGAAGCCAGAATTATTCTTCCTCGTTTACCAACATGACACATAGTAGGTGCTCAGTGTTTAAAGAAAATAAATGAACAAATGCATACTTAAATTTTGCAAGATTTCATTGATCTGATAACACAATATAAATATAAGTCTTTCTTTTGCACAAATTAATATCGCATGTTTTGAACTCTTGTGTATGATAATGTCATTAAATTCATTCTATAAATGTGTGTC
This sequence comes from Hystrix cristata, assembly GCA_004026905.1. Lineage (NCBI taxonomy): Eukaryota > Metazoa > Chordata > Mammalia > Rodentia > Hystricidae > Hystrix > Hystrix cristata. The sequence goes on along the minus strand of PVJO010000633.1, from coordinate 97,248 downwards.
TTAAGATACTCTTTTGAGTTTTTGATAATTTTTCATATGGTTTCTAACATATGGCTATGCTAGTATGACTCAGGGAACTACTTATTTTCAACCAAGTTAGTAGTTTATATTCAATTACTTTTTTTTTTTTTGCAAATTAACCAGTAAGCGCTAGTCTTATAACCTAAATCATTTTGTGTTTGTAAACTTATTCTAAGAAAAAGAGACAGAAAGACAGAAATAATGCATGAAACTTAGGGTCATTTTGGCTTATGTTAGACGGATAAAAGTAAGTTGGTAATTGTCAAATACTTTCTAATTCATAGTATAAATATAAGCATTCAAATGTTTCTTAATATTTGGCATTCATATTAAAAATCTCTTGGGAAAGGGAAGAAAATGTACAAATAGGAAAGGGGACAAGGGAGGGGGAAAGGAACAGAGGGACTAGAGAAATAAGGAATGGAAGGAAAAAATGGAAACAAATCTTTCATAAATAGGGAGGGAGGAGGGGATGAGGGGAGAGAATTGGGAAAAAAAGAAGCAACAAGATATGTCATGTACAGGTACAAATTCCCTATGATGAATGTTATCAATATGTACATCTAAAATGTACCATTAAAATAAAATCAAAACAAACAAACAAACAAAAAATCTCTTAACAATATTTAAAATTTATTTTGGTGTATTCATGTATATATATGTATATACACATGTGTATCTCATTGTCTATATAGACATATAATGAGCTATGATAAAAATATAGTGAATGTTTAAATTTAAAAATTTACTTTAGTAAAAGACACATAGCAATTAATCCCCTTTGACATGCTCCCCCTTGCTTCTAATATGCTTATTCTATCATTCTTAACAATGAATATTTTACCATAATAAATATCTTTTTTTAAAAATTTAAACATTTGGCCATTCACCTTATCTTTCGATCACCCCTTGCATACACACAGGCACACACATACACACACCCAAAGATATATATATATAATCTTATATAGGTAACAATTTAGAAGTTCTGCACTCATCTTCTAGTGTTGTTTTGAATAAGATATTATACTGCCATCAAAATATAAATAGAATATGGAAAGTAAGAAGTCTATGAAGTTTTTTTGGTAAGAGAATGGCTTACTTTCATTATAGAAGGAATACATATATAGTTTCATTTAAATATAAAATTCAGTGTTCATTCAGTAATCGTGTAAGGAAATGTTGTTTCAAATCACACACTGTAGAAAGCTAGATACTATTGTTTTCTTTTGTATAAGATTATAGCCCCCAAATTAAGAAAAATGTACTATAGAAATGTCCACATTGGTTTCCATTTCATAATTTATTTGGTGATACATGTTAGCTCCAGACGTATTTCTGCAGTTGGACAATAATAAATGATTAAAACAAAATGGATTTCACAAAGTAATGCTGGGTACTTGGGCAGTTCTGATACAATGGTGAAACTGCAGTTTCAAAGCAAACTGACAAATTCCTCAAAGAAGATCTGTGTTTCAGAGCAGAAAAGAGCTAGGACGCAGAGCTACCCATTTTGAGTCAAGGAATATGAACCCACTCAGAGCCCTTTTTTGAAAGATAAATTATCATCCAGGGGTCTTGCCCTCACCTCATTCAGGCATAATCTACTTGTCATCTTTGCAGGGACAGAAAGAGAGAATGAATCATAGTTTTCCACTCTACTCCTGGAGTCTGAATGACTTCATTATAATGACTTGCTTTCCTCTAAGGGGATTTTTGATTGAAACTTTGAACCAAAAGATGTCGCATCAAAATTATGATTTCTTACTAGCAAATATTTTATTCTTCTTTTTTAATGTACTAAGAGTTGAATAGCTTTTGGGCTGCGCTTTCTTTCTCCTGTGGGCTTATACACTTGAAATATAATAAAAGCAATGGGACATTTACCCTTATCCTCTTCACATGTAACTTTTCAACTGTTTCAAAGAGTCCAGAATCATTTCCATGGAGCATGATTAAAAGGTAGGAAACTCTTGGGATGGGTTTACTTAGAACATCTACAAAGCCGGAACTCACAGCTACCTTATGCAGTACCTCTCAAAAGATTCAATTTTAGAGTCAGGCATTTAGATAGGAAAGTTTGAGTCTATTATGTTCTTAGATATTCATTTTGTCTTCTTCCTTGAGCATATATACTTAGAATCAGAGTGTTCCATCCTTTATGAACGAGTTTTATTTTTATGTTTTAGTCCAGTGGAGAAAAATGTTGACCATAAATGACCACCCAACAGCTCTTTTCTTGTGAAAATCTCAATAAATTTTCCCCTTATTGATTCACTTTTTTCGTGCAACTTCTACCCAATGAAATTCCTCTGCTTTCTGAAAGTACAAAGTACATCTGTGTTTAATTTCTGTTCAATTTAAACAGAACGATACAGTATTCACGGTAATGTGCAGACCAGCATTAAAGTGTCATGCCGAGATTTTTCATGATATTTTATAGCACTGAACTTCAGATGGAACTTTTTCGCAACAGTATTGAACGTTAGCCTGACTGAAATTATACTAATAACTGATCGAGTGGAAGAAAATGCAAGTTGCCTGCTCACTGGGTATTCATGTCTATTTTGTCAAATCATTAGATGTGACAGAATAAAATGTTTCCAGATGACTTTCTGGTTCTATAAGACAGTTATGAAATCAATCCATTGATGTCCCTTGAGTATATGTTCTCCATGAAAGAATCCAACTTTGAGATAATTTGTGTGCCCTCGACCATAGTTACAAATGGGGATCTACGTTTGGAGCTGATGGATATGAACAGCAAGCATGTCATGCCTCGATGAAGGGCTTAAATCTGGGTACAAATACTGCTTTAGAAGTTCCGGTTGGCAGGAAAAATCCAAAGCTCACATTCATTGAGTCTGTTTCAGCCAGGCCTGTATCTGAACATATTTGATATAATTCAGTTCAGCACAAGTTATTAAATGTTTGTTATGTGGTATGCCAGCCAATATCAAATTATACCAGGTTTTGAAATCATCCCTATTACATAGAGTTTTAAAGTTTATAATGGAAGAAATTTAACTTTCATTCCCAACTTTTGTATTTAGTAATTTAAAGACAATCATGTAACCCTTCCAAAACTCTCTTTCTTGATTTACCAAATGCAGTTTCTCTGCTATCTAACCCACATTCAGGACTCTGAAGAAGAGAGAAACAGATGGCAAAGCAGAGGAAACTACAGGTTTTTATAGATGGGGGTTTGGGGGTTTATGGTCTGCTGGAAGGGAATAGAGCCTTGGGGACTGCTTGCGTAACAGCAGGCTAGTTGCTTTTCCTTAAGTAGGATATATGCCTGAGTACTGGGGTAGGAATGTTGACGAGAATTATTTTGGGACACTCAAAGTGCATCCAACGTTTTGGTGTGTGGAAGTCTGTTATGATTTTTTTAAGAAGCTACTCAAATCAGGGGTTTGCAATTCTTGGGACAACCTTTGCCTGATGGTGGGTGCTCAAATGCCAGGGCACCCAGTTCTTCCCCACTAGCCATACTGTGGGGGAAGGAAGAGTAGAACAGGAATTGGAGCTGGCTTACCCAAGTTGTTTGTACACACTACTGTGATCAAAAGCACCAGATACGCATGATAAGTCTCACCTTCATTCTGGCTCTGAATAGCAAGTTGCAGCCATAAGCCCAACGGTAGAGGAAATCTTCATCAGATTTCCACCTTCCAGTCAACTGTGCCATAAGCAACAGTGAAAATAAAAATCAATACCGCCCCCCTTCTGTTCAACTCTACCTCATTGTAAGGAGGATTTGGCTACTTGAGTTGGTTAATAAATAGGGGTCGGATGACTTAAACAAAATAAAATGTTTCTCAGTTCAGAAAGTGTGCCTATTGAAGATTGGATTGCATCTCACAGAATTCCTATGTTGAGGTCTTGATTCCCCAGCACCTCAGAATGTGACTGCATTTGGAGATTACATGTGTAAAGATACAATTGATTAAAAGAAGTCCTTAGAGTAGGTGTTAAATCAAAATGACTGCTGTTTTTACGAAAAGAGGAACTTTGGACAGAGTCATGAACATACAGACAGAATATTATGTGAGAAAACAGTGAAGATGTGGTCAGCTGTAAGCCGAGAAGAGGCCTCTAGAGAAATCAAGTCTGCTGCCCCCTTGATTTTAGATCTCCAGCCTCCAGGACTGTGAGAAAATAACTTTCCATTTTTAAGCTGCTCCAGACTTTAGTATTTTGTTATGGCAGCCCTAACATGTTAATACAATGATGTTACAGTACGTCTCTTAACTGGATGGGAGAGCTATGGCTATTATGACCAAAAGAAATGCTCTGATTTATGTATCCACCTGAAGAAATACCTTCTGTCTTCAAATCTTCAACAAATGTGACCTATCCATGTGACTGTCCACCAGAATTGAAGGTGTGGCGCACACTGATCACTCCTCCGGAAAAATCTTGATCAACCCTGGAAGTCCCAGCATGAGCTAGGTTCTTATGTCTTGAGTAGTCTAACTCCCTGCTATCCTGCTCTTCTCCTAGTAGATAATTTCTGAGAAGGAATTCAAAGTTCTAAAAAGGGAATTATACTTGCAAGCACAAGGGCCTGAGTTCGATCCTCGGCACCACAAAAAAAAAAAAAAAATAAAATAAAAATAAAAATAAAAAGGGAATTATATACGAGGTATTTCAGGATCTGCCTCAGATATAAGGATTGTTCAGATCCCTTTTTGAGTCCCTAAATTTGCTAAAGATCTTTTACTCTTGGAGAAAGACAGATTAGAAATTTTAATCCCTCTGATCACACAAAAACAAGACAGTATCATCAATTGTTTCTACAACATTATCGTTTCCACCATAATATTTACTGAAACAGGCTTCCAGTTGAGTAAAGGAGAAAGAAAAGAGGAAATTTTGTTTGTTTCGTGTTTTGTTGGAGAGCAGGGGTGATTGTCAGTTTGGAGGGGCGGGGTGAGGCAATGAAGAGCAAGTTTGAAGACAGACCTTGATTCTACTCATGGTTTCATGTTACCAACACAGCCTCTTTTGGACTTCAATTTCTTAAATGTAGCTTCCTCCTCACAAATATGGAAAATGGTAAATAAGCATAATGACATTTTCCTTAAGTAGGAATAATAATACCCACTTCATTCTACCGTTACAAAAAAAAAATTAATGCAATTGTTTGGGACATAGTAAGAGTTCAAAGATTTCTGTTGTTCACTGAAATATTCTTTGTGGCAGAACACTGTGGACTAAACAGAGATGTTATGTTGACTCTGTCCCCGGGCACCACTACTGCTACTTCTTGCCTCTGTAGCATGAGAAATGTACAGCTGGGTTCAAACTCTGCCAGCTTTCTTAAGACAACAACACCTGCTGTACACTGTAAATTCAAAATAATCCTATTTGAGGCCTATAAGCTAAGATTCTATCTAAAAAATAGAGCCTTTAAGTACCAATATTAGCTTCTTCTTTCATAAGTAGATGCTGACAAGCACAGAATTCAAAATAAATTTTCAAAGATGTCATCATGTTAAGCAAAACAAAGTTAAATATCTGTGCTTTCTCTTATATGTGAAACCTAAAATATAAATAAATAAAATGAATAAAATAAAGACGATGTTAGGAAACCAGAAGACAAGGTTTTAGAAATAGGGAAGGAGATGAGGGGTGGGAAGATGGAAAGAAAAATTATTACATGGATTGAAAATCATCAAGATGTATTTTATGCACATGCGATTTCTTCCAAATGAACGTTGCTATTCTATATTTGTAATGTGCACTAATAAAGACACTTAAGTGAGTCCACCTAAAGACTCTAAATCAGCACTTTTCAACCCTGGCTCTATATCAGGATCTCCTGAAGAAATTTAAATTGTCATTATGAGACTCCACCTGCTAATTCAGACTTTCCAGGAGCCTAAGAGCATGGGCCCGAGAACTCTGAGTGAGTAGAAAATACATACAGTCTGGGTTGGGGGTCATGAATCAAGATACATTCTGCAGAAGACTTCCAAAATTTTGTGTGTTAAAAGACATTTTTTTAAATCTGTTATATTTACCAGCACCATCAAACTTTGATGATGTTATACAAATTCTTTTCTTTTTTAACTTTATTTTAGTGGTACATTTTAGATATACATAGTGATACTATTCATCATAGGGAATTTGTACCTGTACATGGTATATCTTGCTGCTTCTTTTTTACCATTTGCTCCCCTTCCTTCAACCCCTCTTTCCTTCTTATTTACAGAAGCTTTGTTTCCATTTTTTCTTTCTGTTCTCTTTTCTTTTGTCCCTTCTTTCCTTTCCCCCCTCCCCCTCCCTTGTTCCCCTTCCCATTTGAACAATTTAATCTCTAAAAATCCTGGTGTTTTCACAAAGAATGCCTTTTCTATATTCAACATATGTCTATATTCTCTTCTTCTCTGTATATAACACAATTAGAGTATTAAAATTTCATGATGAATTTTAAAATTCTATGAAGTCATAGGGTATGAAGTTGCATATAGTCATATGTAATGATTTCCTAATACGAAGTGAGAATCATAAGAGAGTTTTCTGTGTATGAAATTTAGGACTCACTATGATTTTGCAAGTATTCGTAAAGCAGAAATCTGGGATACAATGTGATTTTATGACCTTTTTGTATTTCACATTAAAATGTATTTGGCCACAAAAGTTAATCTCAGGAATTTCTCAAGCAAAAAAAAAAAAGCATGTATTAGGGAACTTGGGAAGTTTATAACTGAGTAGAAGGCATAAATAGAAGGCATAGCTTGTGTCTTACAAAGCTTAACATATGGAAGGATTGTGCTTAAAACAATGACTCCACCCCACTCCCTCAGAAAAAGTATTGTAGCTCTTTCCTGGGCTCCGTGGAAAATTCATGATACCACAAGGGTCCAAAGTATTTTGGTAAGCAGGGAACGCTATGCCATTTTTATAAAAGATTGGATTCTCCTTCCTCCCATTAACTTGCTGTCCATACATAGTTTGATCTCCAGAGGGAAGAAAAATGGGGATCATAATGGAAGTTTGAAGTAGGGAGCTGATGAAGCAGAAGACCAATACTTGTAGAAAGTTAAACATGTTCCTGTGAACAACAGCGAGTCTGTCATCCCTGCTAATATATAAACCTAACATTATTTTCATTGAACTATATTCTGTATATCCCTACCCTCTCTTTAAGTTTACAGGAGTACCCTCCTTTGAAACAAAGCTAATACCTGAAAATTCAGACCAGAACATACCAAGATACTGTTAGTTTTATATTCAAAAAGGTTTCCATAAGGTCCTGTGAACTACTTCACTTAAACACATGCTTAAAACAAAACAAAACAAAAAACCTATAATTGTACCCAGCTTCACTGAAGCAGCTCTAATGTGTGAAATGAAGTACTGCCCACTAATATCAAATAGTAATTCAGTTGTAACTAAGTCCATTAACAAGTTTGCATTAAACAGTTTTTAGGATCCCAAATCATGTATGTCACTGAAGATAAAAGTGAATCTTTACTTATTTCTTAGGTCAAGAATTGTTTTATTCTGTCTGAGAATCAAAAAGTAGTTCCAAAAAAATACTAGTTCCCCATCCCCATCTTCCCCACAATAGGGTATTCTTAAGATGCGAATCATGTGATGGGAACCATTTAAGCCACTAAATTCCAGAAAAAGGAAGCTTTGAAAATGAAGGTATAATTCTGTGTGTTTGTGTGCGTGTTTGGGTGTGTGTGTGTGTGTGTGTGTATAAGTTTGTGCACGTGTGCACACTTGAGCATGCTTGCACAGGTATATGTATGTGTAAAATAGAAAAGAGGTGGTTCAGGTTTTGATATCCAAAATTCTGAAAGTGAATTTTGTATTAACCAACATGAAGCAATGGAAAGAACATGAATGTTAGCAATCTTTGACTGAATAGCATCATTGTTGTTCAACTATATTTCTTGGGCAGGAGTTAAATTTCTTCGGGCAAGATTGAAATAATTTGTTAGTCACTTTACTCATCTTTAAGTGCAGATAATAACCCTGCTTCAACCAGCTGCTATAAAGATTTCATAAGACACTCATGCTTAGCGTGCAGTATAGTGGGTTCCTTTCTTCATAGTACAAGATAGATTTGCCAACTAATTTAGGCTGTGCCTTGAGTGGGACCTATTAGAACAGAATTGGACTGTAGCAATTTAATTCTCCTTTTCTTCTTTTGTTTTATTTTTTTCTTCTTTTGTTTTTTAAACAAAGAGACATTAGAAAATGTTCTATATAATTTTACTGAAGTATTATATTAACCATTTTATAAATGTAGAAATGGACTGGCTGTATATGTATAAAATCTGTCAAACTCTTCCTTCTCATCTGGAAAACAAACAAATTATGTTGAGATTTGCTGTGGCCCCTGCAGCAACTCAAATCACCATGATCTGAGCAGACTCCTAGGGGGTGGATTTTAATGATTTATTTGTGTATGCATATAATCCCACCATCAACTGCAGGACACATACTTGTCTGTCTGTGCTGAATTATATTGATAGGTTTTTTTTTTCTTCTTGCTCTTCACTCTACTGTACAGATTTTAACTTCTGACAGCACATTAATTAGTGCCAAATGGCACCATTAGTGATGCTAGGAGTTAAATTTTGCTGAAATATTCAATACCTGCTGTGTCTATCCTCCAGAAAGGAGAACAATCCAATCTTCTTCACTGGTTGTGACTTCAGCTGAAGTGTGGTTTTTCATTTGAGACACTTTGGGGTTGCAAAAGTGATAACAGAATATTTAAGCTATGGAGGATTGAGAATCCAGGGCAAAATTAAAGTCTTTTTATTAATGTTTAAAGCTGTTATGTTCCCTTTGAAGAATCAGTTTCCCAACATTTTGTATATTCTCAGAGCGCCTTTAAATTACTTCAACAGTGCCATAACAAAATGACACTGGAAAGTACCAACAGGAAATACATGAGGCAAAGTAAAAGGGCAAAGTAATGATATCAATCAGCCAAGAGGATAATGAAAGATGGAACTCCTGAGCCTACGTGGGAAAAAGACACAGAAGCAGATATTTATAGCACAATGGCAGAAATGTTGATAGGATTTTGCACAAGGGTGCTATGGGAAAACGGAAGGAGGAAGATTAATTGTGGTAGAGATGGAATGCAGATAAGAAGGCTTTATTTAAATCTTTGTTGCCTTCAAGAAAACAGATTTTCTAGTAGAACAAAAAATACTTGGACCCTTTTTAAATGCGTGGCATAGACCCTGAGCTTCTCCTGCTTAGTTCAGTGTTGTAAAGTGATGCTAAACAGTGTGCTCCACTATTTCCCTGAAGTAGCTTAATTGTCACACCCTACACTTAGAAATAGATGGTGTGTGTGTGATACAGATCTGTGGAATTGCAAAGAGATGGGCATGCAAAGACAGTGGATATCTAGAAAATGTGAGAAGTGTCCCCGTTCTTCCCCAGGACTAGATGGGAAGTAACAGTAGACTGAAATATAAAACACAATATATCCCAAGGATGCAATTCTTCTTTTTGGCAGCTTTGCGAGGGTAAGTGCTGAGTGCAGAAAAAGAATGATAGTATGGAAATTCCTATCCAAATCAGGTCACAGACTTGGCTCTTCAATAAGAACCTAGCTATCTGCATCAGCTCAGAAAGACAAAAATCTTTTATGACTTAAAGGATACTAGTCCCTTATATCTAACAGTCAGAGCATTCAGCCTAAGAGTAAGTGAGTAGTTCTTTTTTGTCCCTCCTATTTCTCACTGCTTTATGTTTTATAGGATGACTAAAATGAGTCAGTCCGAAGTACAATGCCAAGGAATTGAAAGTTTCCACCACAATATTTTGAATCTCATTTTTTAATAATCATGATTTAGAATTGAGAATAGATTTTGATATTGGTGGATATGAGGAAAAACTTACCAAGTATAAGGAATTTTAAGATGTTGCACACTGGTCTGCTTCTAGATGTCTTTTTCTGTGTACTAGATGTAGCACCTGCTTGTCCATAGGCAAGAACAGGGTACCAGGAGAAAGCAGTACTCTTTGTTTTCAAATACTGACTTTCACATATTGAGTTAGTAGCTCATATTTAATGAGAGCTTACTATGAGCCAACGACAGTTCTAAGTTCTTTAAGTACTGGAAACATATTAAATTATTATAATACAGATATCTGAAGTGCAGTAGAGTCAAGCAAGACCTAGAATTCCCCTCTCTTCACAGAAGTCTGTGGACTGTGATCACGTTCGGTCACCCAGAAATTAGTCATAGGAGTAGCTCACCTTCAGTAGGGGCAGTAGGGGATCTAGTCTCTAGTTGGGTAGCCATGAGCTCTGCTAAAATATGGAAGATGCGATCACCCTGGGCTTGATTCCTGGGACGTCCAGTCCTGTAGGTTACGACATGAATGGTGATTCAGAAGTTGATCCACAGAGCAGCCCAGCATGGGCAGCACCAAGAGGAAGAAGTAGGGAATGTGTCTGGGGAAATGCAGCATGACTTTTAATATATTTAACCTTCAAAAAAAAATATCAGTTTGATCCTCCTTTCTAAAGGCAATTCTGTCACATGGTTGTGAAAAGAAAGAAAAAAATCACGGCACGCATGTGCTATAACAGTGTGCAATTCAGTCTGTTACATCACTGCGTGCTAAACACCTCCTCTCTTTCTCCTCTGACACAATGTGAATGTTACAGTTACTACTGCAGGATTTGGGTCTAGTCAATACATCAGGTTTTTTTTTTTTTTTTTTTTTTTTTTTTTTTTTTTTTTTTTTTTTTTTTTTTTTTTTTTTTTTTTTTTTTAAGATCCTGCCATTTGCAGAGGGCAGTATAGGGTTTTTGTTTTTGTTTTTGTTTTTTGATAATTTTGTTTCTTTCAAATATGGATGGAGGTGGCTCTTCATTCATGGAGTATATGCTGGAGATTCCAAACTCTGGTCCAACAGTCCCTCTCTTTAGCATCACTTCATGGCACTTTTGTTTCAAGCCCTATATGGTGTGGTCTGTTTTCAGGATGCATTTCCCGTAAGTGAATCTGATGACTTGTATTAGATCGCTCTCATATTTTATGACTTCTGAAGCTCGCTTTTATCTTCCAGTTTTATAATCTCACTAAATTTTGATTAGGCAAGATGAAAGCACGTTCTATAATCTTCCTGTAAAATCACACGTACTTGTTACCCCACTAAAGAATCCCCGTTGCTGCCTTCTCTGCACATGAAAATATATCAGCCACAATGAATGATCGTCTCTTCTGATAAAACATAATCCACACCTAGATATTTTTGGGTACTTTATTGTGAGAGAGGAAAAATATCTCAGTAAACCATAATTTATTTTTTACCAGTAACACTCAGTGTTTCTTTTCAATCTCATTATATATTTTTTAATCAACTGTATCCTCTATGTGTTCCACTTACCGCTTTATTAATGCTATAAGTGTTTTCCATTTATTCTAGTTTTCTTTGGGAAACAGACAGAATTAACTTTAAAAATAAGAGCACATGGGGAGAAAAAGAGTGATTCATGCTAAATGTTGGTTGTTAGTTACATATTATACTCAGTTGATAATTGTGTTACTGGAAGGATGGTGTCTGATGCTGGTCTTAGTCTTCTGTCAGGAAAGTGTCCCATCCAGCTATTCCTTTTGCTTCTATAGCTTTTCACCCTTGTGAAGGACCGAACACTTTCAGGATGGGTATGTTAGGGTGCAGGCTGACATACGAATGCTTTCTTGAATTCTGGCTCTAACACTCCACTCATAAGCTACGAAACCTCACCCAAATCCATGCACTGTTTTCGTTATCTTATTTGCAACATAAAGATAATAACTAAATTCCACTTTATTTTGAGGCTGTCAGAAATTAATGGACATTTTGCCTGGCAGATTGCGAACATCAATTACAGTTCGACTATTTCTCATTGTTTTTGTCATCATCATCTTCGTGTGGACTTGGTTAATAATCATTTTATCATTCCATGTGATAATTTATCAGTTTCCACATGTATGATTTGTTGACATAGAAGTTTAGCGGCACCAAATGAACTCTTCCTTTCTGAATTTTGCTTCTATCCGCCTAGGTGTGATTTGGGCCAGAGGTAAAGAAGTAAAGAAAGTTTGAAGAATCTAGAATTTTTCACTCCTGTTCAGAACAGATTTAATTTAGAGGCAATCTAATTGGGGATTCAATACAAGACAAGCTTAAAATCTCTGGATAGAATGGAAAAATGCTGAGATTTTTGCTATTTTCATATTTACATAATGAGTTTACTGGTCATGAAATGTGATTGAATGTTTTCTCTATAGATAGTTTTCTGATAGAACCCACCATGATGTAATAAGAACATAGGAATTTCTTCTAGGAATCTTAAATTCTAGTTAGTGAGAAAAGACTACTAACACATGTAGAAATTATATACATATATATATATATATATTTGCAAGGTGCATAAATGTAATATCGGAATCAGACAGTTCAAATAATTACCACTCTCCAAAGACGTATTAGTAAAATTGAGAGCAAAATGGAGTTGGAAGAATTGGAGAATCTGGAGAAAAATTGTTTTTCAAATGGATTTTTTTTTTTTTTTACTTTCCCAAACACCCAGATACAGCTGACACAGGTACACACAGGTGTCTGAATATTTCGAGTGGGTCCATTTTCAAGCCGCAGGACCAGAGAGTTATGTACACCAATTTAAAATGTTCCCCCTACCCAGTGGCACACGGGAATGAAAGGTTCATGTAGGTGCTATGAGCCATGATACACATGAAGCACTGGGCTCACTTTTGTTATTTTAAAAGGTTGGCATATGACTGTAATATTTAGCTACAGAGAACAGTTCACTTTGTAGTTAACCAGTGTTTGATGGGCTAATCGCATATTCTGGTGTAATGTGAAGATCCACAGAACCATTGTGGATGCCCCACCCTGAGCTTAGTATAGCCTCTCGCAACAGATATCTTTACTGGCTTTTACAAAGTAGGGGCATCTATTTTCACATAGATCAAGAAGCTCAGCAAGAAAGTGCTTCTGGTTAATCGCGCCACTTCAAAAGCAGCACCAAGGACAGACTCTTTCCATCCTTTTGCTTTGTTGCTGTGACTTGTCACCTTTGTCATTAGGCCACCCCACCCTTTGGGCACAAGAGGGTTTAGTAATTACATGTGTCATATCCAGACATATTATGGCTAAAAATGTTCTATCTCTTCTCTAAGTCTTCTCTACTAAAGGAAACTTTCTCAAAAATTCCGCACTAACTCTTCCCTTGTGTTCCATCGCCTAGAATTCTGTGCTCAATCTGATCACCAGAAAGGAAAATGACACAACTAAGATTGTCTTAGATGAGTGAGGCGCCACCTTTTGGGCTGCATCAGGAGCTTTCTCCAAGTGGCATGGCCACACGCAAAAAGATAGATGCTTGAATAAAACTTGGGTTTGTTCAGAAACTGTGGGGATAAGGATAGCTCTTTTTACACATCAGTTGTATTCATTCCACTTGATGTGTTCTAAATATTTCTTTGTCCTTATGTTTTCTTTACATTTGACATCTAGTAAATATGTGTATGTTCTTATTTGTGGAAGGAAGGAATTTAGGAAACAAAGGCTGATAGAGACAGAAAGACAGAGAGAGAGAGGGCTGAGATAGTAAAGTCTTCATGGTGCGTTTGCTTAGTCTTTTCTACTCAGACAATAGAATTTTTCTTATTTGCTTCTATCAATTCCAGGTAGATCACAGTAAACCTATCTTTGGGCCCAGCATTAAAAGCATAATGTCAGAAACTGGTTAGAATTGGGTGGCTACTGCTTCTTTCTTGGCAAGGAGTCAGTTTATTGCAGTAATGTATTACATAGCCCTTCAAACCACAGGAGCCAAAAAACAGTGTCCTTTGGAACTAACATTTTTAAACAGTTTTCAAAATTAATGGAAAGTGCCTGCACTAATGAAATAAAACATCAAGACTTTGGCAGGAGGTGATTGGCAGAAACACCCGATGGCTTGATACATCTGTCCCCTGAAGACATAAATGGATTTCTCCTTGTAAAAGAGACTGAGTAACTGGCTGAAGCTAAAGCACCGGGGTAAAGAAAATGACTTCCACCTTCTGCCGGAGGAACTGTAAGCACAGTTCTCAGTCTGGTATATTTGTGCCTTCTTAATAAAATTCTGGGTGTAAGAGGAAAAGATTGCATGCCTGTCGTCATGAATGCCACCCTCGTAATATTCAGTAAGAGAGGATATATAATGCCTTCCTTCTTGATTTATAAGGATTCTGGGGCTGTGGTTGTGTAATTGAATGGATAAGCTGATGTGTGAAGTCTTTATTTGTTCATTCATTCCTCAGTTCATCTGTTTCTTAATTCATTCATACATTCATGCAATTCCTGAAGAGACTGCTCTTTTCCACACACAGTCATGGGATAGGCACTTAGAGGTTTGTGGGGGCCAAAATGCTGGGTGTGAGTCATGTTTGGATCTGTAAAGGCAGCTATGGTTTGCACTCTACCAAGATATCCTTTACATGCTTCCTTCCTAGCACTCCGCAAACCCTAAATATCTCTTATTAAACCTCCAGTTCCAAGAACAGAGTATGGAGACTTAAGATTATGTACCCTGTTCAGACTAACTCTAATTTTTCATGGTGTTCTTGGCTTTTAAATTTGGGATTATGTTATTTCAAAACTGATCTTTCCATCAGGAAATAGATTGTTCTGTATCTTAATTACAGATTTACTCTCTCTCTAAATACTTGGGGAGCTTTGCTATCAGCTTGCTATTGTTAGGGTCTCCTGAATATGTAAGTGGATCCAAACCAATTGAACACGTTAACAGCATCACATATTTCAAAGCTGAAATGAACCTATAGTGGTGCTGGAAAATCCGTACTCAAAAATATTAAGATCATACTTACAAAATAAATAAAATAGACTCTGAAGAGAGCCTTTTCGGGCTTTGCTAGAAGTAAAATGCATACATTTGGTACACTGATGATATATCAGTTTGTCTTTTACAGTAGGCTATATGACAAAAGTTGCTTTAAAAAGACTATTTTCTCTTGGTGTTTAGCTGTCACTCACTTATGATTGGGAACAGCAACCAAGATCCAAGTGTCACTGCCAGGGTACAGGAGAGGTTAGCAAAGTTTGGAACTTGGAATCAGGGTTGCTGATCAGACAGCTGCCTGCAGTATCTACACTAAAGATAAGATCCAGAGAAATTGAATCCATCATATAGTTTGATAATCTGCTCTCAGGATTAATGTGTGAGGGGAAGGGCATGATCCTTCAATATGAAAAGTTATGTAGTAAAAGTAAACTCTTTCAGCGTAATGATTACCTTAAAGTTATAATATAGTATGATATGCACTTTACAGATGTTAAGTCATCTAATTCTTAGAACAATGCATGATCTCATAGTTGTCCCATATTATGGTTGAAAAATTTGAGATATAAAAGGTGGTGATGTACAGCCCGGAAAGACAACACTTACCTAGCAATTGGAAGGCCCGGGGTCCCATCCTCAGCACCACAGAAACAAACAAAACTGAGAGAGAGGAAGGCTAAATGACTCATCCAAGATCTTGCAGATGGCTAATATCAGAGCCAGCATTTAAACCCAAGGGAATGAGTAGCAATTGGGACTATGGCACATCTTGAGGGTTGACATTAATAACAGGTAAATCAGTATGTTTCTTTTACTTCTTCTATTGAAAACAAACCATGTTCACTTAATCCTTTGAAGAGAAGTGAAGGCGTTCATCCATAGAAATAATTTACAATAATTACCTCATTGAAGCATCCCAAGTATTTTTGAGAGAGTTACTGTTATTCTCACTTTAGAGGCAGGATAAATGACACTTATTAAGTTTGAGTTCTAAATCTCAGCTAGAAAGTATCAGATCTGGGAATGCAAACCAAGACTAATTTGCTTCTATACCAGCTTGGTGGACGACCTGCTCTTTTGCTTGTTGTTTAGCCAAAAGCACCAAATAAATAAACAAATAAGAGATTATTTTTGACAGTGTCATGGGAGACATTCTGTTTTCTTATAATGCCGTTGGAAAATCAAGCATGTTACAGAGGCTGAAACTTCTACAATCCTTAAATTCCTTGTTCAGAATTAATCTTGGATATTTGAGCAAAGAAGAGAAATATAGACTGACGACCTGTTTGAATGACAACTTGGGGAGCAAGCAGAAAAGTCTTCTCCAGTTTAATAAACATATTTAGGTTTAAATGTTTAATGAACATTTAAACATATATATGTATACATGTCAGGGGAATGATAATTTGAGGAGTCAGTGAAATTTTTTCTGATCCAAATTTCTTCTCTTTCTACTGTCACTGATATCTCTAAAATTTCACCCAGACATCTTTGATGTTCCTTATAAATATTTCATTTCACAGTGAGAAAAGACTTCACATCTGAAACATTGAGTCTGAGGCCTTTTTCTCAAAAAGAAAATGTTGATGCTTTGTGTAGTGATAGGTCTGTATAAAAGTGCTTCTATAAAGCATGTTCTTTAGGTGAATAAACATAAAATACACCATATATTTCAATATATGAACTACATAAAGTGTTTCATTGTTTTACTTTCATTTCTCATATTTTCTACATTGCAAGTATATAGGAATTTTCCATTTTGTGTATCAAAGGTCAAAGGAACAAGTAAAATCGATCTTAGGACCACATTTATAAGCTGGGCCATTTTATCTTTGCCATTCTGTCGGTTTCAAATCATCTCTGCTCCACACAGAAACCCTGAATGAAAGCAAAATGTAGTAAATATTTTCTGAAAGGGCTTTTTATATTTTGCCTTCTCTTGCGAACTTAAATCAATACTTGACCTTTTTACACCTTTATCAAGATAAAATGGAGTCTGTTCGCGCTGACTTAGAACTATAAAGTGTGTGGTAAGATCTATTTATCTTGAAGATTCTCAGGTCCTTGGGGGCAACGTGAGTATGTGTGGTGTGCGTGTGTGTGTGTGCGCACACATGTGTGTTACCCAACACCACTTTATGTGATCAGATCATTTCTGGTGAGCAATATCACCACCATTACTGAACGTGAAGAATATTGTGTGGTTTAGACAATGCCTCCACTTGTCTCATGTCATTATAGAACATATATGTCTAGGCAGGTAGATAAGTACATAGAATATCAAAAGATCGATCAGTGTTTGTGGGGTTTTTTTTATTTATTTTATTTTTTTTTTTTGATGTCAAGGATCAAACTCGGGGCCTTGTGCTTGCCAGTCAAGTACTCTAACCACTGAGCTAAATCCCCGGAGTGATAAGATACTATTCTGTTTGTTTACATTTTTTAAATAATTACTATAGTAGAAGACATACTGCCATTTCTCCTCCTCAAAATCCTACCCCTCATGTTGAACACCCTTATCCCATTGTTGCCATTTTCTGAAGCTGATCTAGAAGCAAAATAGAAGAGAAAATAGAAGAGAAATATTAAGAAACAGGGAGGTAGACTCTGGAGATGGTTACGGGACCTGGGGAGGAAGGAGAAGGCGGGGTGAGGGGCTGGGGACTGGAGGAACAGAAATCACGAACGGGAGATGTGTATATCTACCAGTCCCTGAAAGTGAGTGTAATTAGTATGTATCACAAACATATGCTGATATAGTTTCAAAAATATGGTGAATGCTGCTGCCAAGTGTCAACCAAAAAAAAAAAGGCAGGCTTGTAAAAACATTATACTGTATCCTCATTCATCTTATTCACCAGATCTGGTACCTTGTGACTTCTTGTTGTTCTTTAAAATCAAAATGACCATGAAAGGTAAATGTTTTGAATAAATTCAGGATATAGAGACAGCCATGACAGTGTAACCAAAGATAGTCATGCAAAAGGCTTCCAGAACTGCTTCAGACGGTAGCAAGAATAATGAGATACATTTGTTTGAAGCAAGAGAGCTTATCTGGAAGGTGATTAATAGCAATGTGTCTTTTACTGTAATTCTTGTATTTAAACACACACTGTATTTTTCAATCATACCTCATGAGTGCAAATAATTCATTAAAGTCCTGAGAAACTAAGTCTTTGTAACTGGTTACAGGCAGCTTTCAGATGCCGACCGCACCTCCCAACGATGACCTCCGAAGAGGCCCTTCCTGGGTGGACCCAAAACGGGGGGAGTCCGGCTGGACGTGTGGCCTTTGTTGGATCCCGGGAAATGACTTACTTATCAGTGTGTCCTAAGCACTAAAATGTGTGTCAGGCACCCTGTAAGCTCTTTTAAATTAAAGTAACTCATTGGAACCACTGAGTTTCTTTCCCAAAGTCAAAGACAGGAAGACACCACAATGCAAAAGAAGAGGGTGAAGTCCTGTTTCTTTGTTTGCTTCTTATCTCAGGTATGCAGGCCCCTTGACCTCTGAATTGAACTGTTGTCCAAATGCAATTGCGTTTCAGTTACTTTTGCTTTCCTTCGAGGAAACTTTTGGGGTATGAGGTGGGGATGACTAGGGAAGGTCGAAGAGTGTGGAGATTTGGAAATATCCCTGCAGGCTTCATCGAAATGTGGCAGATCTTTGTAGAAGTGGGAGCAAAGCTAACTGCTGTGTGCTTGAAGACAGTTTTAAATAGTGTAAGAATCATAGGACGAATTTTGCCTTGTCTACCAACCAGTTAAATTTGCTATTTCTCCTTTGTAGGAGCAAGAATAATCCCCAGCTCATAGCATTGTATTGAAAAATATAATTAATGTATTTAAAGCAGAAAAGATGCAAGCAAGAAAAAGCGATCCCTGGAATAAAATTCCTTTATAAATTGTGAGAAGCGCTGATACTGGTTCCGCGTGTCTTCCTTTCTGGCTTCTCTGGAGCTGGTCATGTTTTTGAACTTCTTTCTTGCACAATGACTTGCTCTCACTCAAAGTGCTACTTATTCCTTGTAGCATCCCAAAGACAGTAAAAGATTTGCGTGGATTTGAAACTGCCTAAACATGAAAAGACAAACCAAACTCATTTTTAGAATTGTAATGAAAACCTCAGCTAAGGGAATCAAGGGAAATATTCAAAGTGAGTTGATTTTTGAAGAAAGTAATAGTCTCTCATCAGAAGTTGGCATTGAGGTTCTGGTAGTTCAGGTTTTTAGTTTATATAAATGGTTAGATACACTACAAAAATCAGCACACTTAGATGACCTTAAAGTAGTTTGCACAGAATTGGAAAGAGATAAATGTATTTTCAATAAAGAAGACAATAGCATAGAATCTGCTTCTTTATTTAATCGTCTCCATCTGATCTAGAAGCTTCCAAATGAGCATCACTTTGTTCATGAATGAGTCTTTGGGGGAAAATGTTAACACATTCACAATATATATATATTTTTTAATAAGCAAAGAATTTAGATATGATGTGTTTACAAATAGAGACATCAGAAGAACAGATTAGTTTGGCTGCCTTCCTTCTCTTGCCTTTCTCTCTTTCCCTGTCTCTCCCTCCCTCCCTCTCTCTCCCTCTTTCCTTCTCCCCCCTCTTCTATCATTTTCAGTTCTTTTGCTCTATAAGAAATAGAGCCATTCAAGGGGCTGGGGATTTAGCCCAGTGGTTAGAGTGTTGGCCTCGCAAGCACAAGGCCTTGAGTTCGATCCCTAGCACCAAAAAAAAAAAAAAAAGAAAGAAAGAAATAGAGCCATTCAAGAGCTCTGTGCCTGAGCTACACCTCCATCTGTGGACTCATTCTATCTGATATTCTGAATGTAGTTTCCCAGTAAAGGTCATTATTTGTCTGTCTGTGTCTATGCTCATATGTATATTCACATAAATATATACAGTATGTTTCATAAATACTTATATAACTTTGTCATTCATTTATTTTTTAAATATAGAAAAAAACACATCCACTAACTTTTCAACTCATTTTCTTTAAATCTACACTGTAACTTAGTAGACTCCTTTTTTGTTTTTGAATGAAGTGTGAAGTCAGTATATTTCATAATATGTATGTTATAATTGGGAAATGAGACTAAGTTGACTCCAACCAAAAGATTATAATTGACTGTTTGGTTTGGGCCTGATTTTTCTCGGTAAATAGAGTGAAAGTTGCCCCAACAAAAATACCCATCTTTGTGCATAGTCCGATTTCAAACAATAGCTCTATTATTTGCTTATTTACGTATTATTTTACTTTTTTCAATTCTTACTTTTTTATTAGTACCTGTTTGTATTACATAATGATTACATTCCTCCTGGGGCACTCGTACATGTACACAACATAGCTGAATTCTTTGTTCATCCCTTCCCCTACCTCTCTCCTCTCACCGTTGTAAATCCCCTCCAATTTTAAATATAAATCCATCTCCCTATTTCCTATTATCTATCTTTCAGTTTTTTATTTATTTTTAGGTTTCTCAAATAAACAAAACCATGTGATATTTAAGCTCATCCGATTTATTTCACTTAACATTATAATCTCAAGGTGCATTCATGTTTCTACAAATGACTCAAATTTATTCTTTAATGCAGAATAGTATAGCATCACATGTACACACCACATTTTCTTTACCCATTCATCTATTGTGGACATATAGGCAACTTCCAAGGTTTAGCTATCATGAATTACATTGCTATAAATATAGGTATGCATGTATCACTATTTTGGGAAGATACCTACAAGGGAAGTAACTGGTCAAATTTCTGTGTTTAGTCTTTTGAGGGCCCTCCCAGCATCTTGCTGTGTGGTCCAGACTTGCCTCTATCTATCTATCTATCTATCTATCTATCTATCTATCTCTATACACACACACACACACACACACACACACACACACACATATATAACATTGTGATAAATAGTATTCTAGGAAGGTGAATGAAGGGCAGGGATTACAATGATAGCTGCTGTGCTAATATTGATCCACTAGGGAAACAACTCATGCAGCAAAGATACATGGAAACGATAAAGCTGTATTTGGAAAGAGGTGGTTTCGGATGTTCTGGTCACCCACCTAAGCGTCTGATGCCCACCCAGGCACGCTGGACTCACAGTATGATCTCAAGTTGCCGTTTACCTCCAGCGAGGCTGGCAGGCCTGGGTGTTGTGACTCCGTCTCCAACCCTAAGAATGGTTCCTTTCGGATTCATCTCCGGTTTCATCTTCCTTGCTGCCCTCCTCGAGGGCCCGATCCCTCTCTGACTGCATATTCATTTCCATCTGATTTAACTGTCTATAACACTACATGGTGACTGTATTCAGCTACCACGGAAGTAGATACTTGACTCAGGGATCCATGCAAATCAGATTAACCTAACTCCGTAGGGGAGTTTTTCCTCATGTGCATTTTACATGTGTGAAACCTTCCTGGAGACATAAAATCAGTTTCTTCCTGAATCTGCTCCCTGGTTTGGATGCCTTCCAATGACATTGGGATGTCCACAGATAGATTTTACTTCCTTCAAAGTTTTCTAGTATGGGAACTCAGGTAAAGGGCTTTAAACAGCTGAGACCAACTTGAAATTAGCGTGACTCTTGTACATGGATCAAGAGGAGAATATCAAGATCTTCAAGGGCTTCCCTGGGGAGGAAAACAAAAATAAAACAAAGGGGAGAGCAAGCCAGCATTGCTTTCACTTAGGCATAGGGATGCCCTGCAGTGGTGTCCGGCAGGAGCTCTGGGAATCCCGTTTCAAGAACTTACACTTACGCAGTTTTTGATAAGTGATAGAATCTCATTTTCCTCTCATTTTCTTCTTCCTTAGTTGTGAAAATTCATGCCATACCGTTTGTAGCCTGGCACACAGGAGGTGTTCTGTGTTAGTTCATTTCATTTTCCCCATCATAGTCTGAAAACCGGTGAGTGTGTTTAGCGACCAGTTTGTGTTCGGGCAGACACTTATTACCAGGCTTGTAGCCTTCTTGGTTACTAGAAAAAGAGGTGGTTCGGGAAGGAAAGCTTTGCAACAGGAAAATGCTAAGTGTCGTGGGCCACTGATGAGGTGACTTAAGAACCTTTCAATGAACAAAATGAAGCAAGTGTGGTAAACTCAGCAGGTACATTGGTGCCAATGGCTGACACAGTAATTTTATTTTATTTTATTTTGTGCCAGGGATCAAACTCAGGACCTTGTGCTTGCTAGACAACCACTGAGCTAAATCCCCAGCCACTGACATGGTAATTTTAAATGAGAAAAGGAAGGAGTTATAGGCTCAGGATGGATAAGATTGAAAGCAAGCCACACTGGAAAAAAACAAAACAAAACAAAACAAAACAAAAAACCTCAGTATCTTGCATGATTAAAAGACAAGTGTAAACCGCACCTGGGGATACAGCAGCCTTTATCACCTACTGACAGTGGGTGTTATATCTCTCTGCCATTCTCTTTGAATATGTTCAGATTCCTGATAATTCATGGCAGAAATAGTAAACAAATTATTTTCTGCATCTTGTGAGCATACACATTGTGAGGAATATGCTCACATATATCTTTTTATTTCTAATAGTTTTTTTCTAGTTTAAAGTTTTATTATCACTAGGGACAGTCTCCCGCCAAAGAGGAGATGGAGACCCCGACTCACCCCTATTTATAGAACAGGCTTTTGACTTGTCGTAGAAAAATAATTCAGGGTCCATTAGAGGGAAGCATGGAGAGATTTCATGAGGCAGAGGTAAGGCGTAGATACTCAGGGAAGACAGAGTGCGGGTCCTCAACGAGGCATGTGTGTGCTCTGGGGCTGGGAGTTTTATGTGTACTTGAGGGAGTCAGTCAAGACGGATGATCTAGGATGTGTATTCCTAGTGTCTGTTAGGTTACCATTAATGGGCTAGGCTAGAATGCAAACCATTTGCTTTTCTTCAATTCCTAGTGCTGGTTCCTTGAGGATGAAAGTCTGGGATTTGTGAATCTATAGTGCTGTGTGAGGCCAAGTGTGTGAGAGGCTGGTGCCATGGGGAGTAAAAAGTATTTACCAGTAGTCAAGGAATGTGGAAAAGTTAAGAATTTATTGATACAGCAAGAGAGCAGCAGGCGATTTCCAAGAGAGGAATGTGCTGGCAGGAGAAAAGCAGGAAGTTTATTTGATGTTAAAGTGAGGAAGGTTATAGGAACATCATCTCAGGAA
This sequence comes from Hystrix cristata, assembly GCA_004026905.1. Classification (NCBI taxonomy): domain Eukaryota; kingdom Metazoa; phylum Chordata; class Mammalia; order Rodentia; family Hystricidae; genus Hystrix; species Hystrix cristata. The sequence continues at coordinate 74,175 of PVJO010000633.1, read as the reverse complement.
CACTTTCATCAGATCATAGTGGTTCCTCTGTCCATCTATCTCAGTCCTGAGGATACTCAGGTGTAGGTTGAAGACTGAGTAATATTTTCTTCCATACGGTTCGGTGTTCTTGGCATTGTTAAAAACAAACAGTCCTTCCAAGTAGGATTAATTAGCAAATATGTATAGGCCAGTGAGAGTTTGTGATCAAATATGTATAGGCCAGTGAGAGGGTCTTGTTCAGTTGCTCAGAATACACATATTGTGCTTAAAAGGGACTTTTGACATTGTACTAGGATAGGGAATAAGTGGTATTAAGACATGACAAGTGGTTAGATCACCCAGTGGTGTATGTGTAGTTCTTATAGCTTGAAGGTCGAAAGTTAATGTTCTACTACAGACTCATCGCTCAGCTGCAAAGTGGCCTTAAAGAAGCAACGGTAAAATAACCATGATTCCCCACAGATAGTATCAGGAAAAGAAGTACAGGGTCAGTTTACAGATGGAAAGCACAGACCCAGTTTATAGGCTGTGTGAGTTGTGTGTGTGTATGTGTGTGTTACCAGCAATGGAACCTGGGGGTGTTCTACCACTGAGCTACCTCTCTAACACATTTTAGTTTTTGTTGTTGTTGTTGTTGTTTTGTTGTTATTGTATTTTGAGAGAGGGTCTTGTTCAATTGCCCAGGGAGGACTTGACCTCGAGATCTTCCTTATTCAGACTCACAAAGTGCTAGGATTACATTTCTGTGCTACCTGGCCTGAATTTAACATGTAGGAATTTCTGCAGTGAGTGTCCTAGAAGGGGGAGAAAAACAACACCTTAGAGGAAAAAAAAAAAAAAAAAACAGAAAAAACAGTTAACTTTGCCCTGAAGCTGCAGTTATAGAAAGTATAATTTTAGAACTATGACTTTCCTTGCCCCTTTCTACCTATCTTAATTTCTTCCATCCGATCTCGATATTTATAGTGAATTTTATCATGAAGGAAATACTTGCTTCTATATTCTAAAAAAGATGGAAATAAAACACAACACTTGTGTTTTTGTGTACATAATGATTTAAGAGTTAAAAGCAGAATTATTTTAAAAGTCAGAATATTTATTTCAGTTTATTTTATCTTTGCTTTTGGTACAAATATTGGGTATGAAAGAAAACGTATGCTTCCATTCATATTTTTCTTCCTGAAAGAAGATGAGATGACTTTCTTTATAGCTAAGTTAGAAGAATGAATCTAGGAACTTGCTGCACTGGTCTTGGAAATTAAAACTAATAAAACACCTGAGTTTACAAGCAAAAGTTTTGAGAAGAAAAAGAGACTAGAGAAGGAGCGTCAGTGTGAGGAGGAAAAGAGGTGAAGGGAACACCGGTCTGATGGAGATCGGAGGCCCGTTCACAAGAGAACTGGAGTAGCTTTCATGGCTCCACCCAGCTGGGATGGGAGCTGGTCATTCTCCCCTGGCGCATGGGTAATGGCATTATTTTGAGGCTTCTTCCTTATGTTTTTGGACAGGTGCTTCCAACCCTGAGCCAGGGACCAGTACTTGTCCAAGGCCTCTTAAGAACTGGGCCACACAACAAGAGGTGAGCTGCAGGTGACCTAGAAAAGCTTTGTCTGCACGTAGGCCGCTCCCATTGTTTGCATCTCTACCTGAGCTCCGCCCCCCATCGGATCTGCAGAGGCCTTAGACTCGAGTAGGAATGCAGACCCCACTGGGAACTGCACACATTAGGGACCACAGTGCTGTGCTCCTTATGAGAATGTAATGCTGAAACCATCCTCACTTCCTGCGTCCAGGTCCTTGGAGACCTAATTGTCTTCCCCTAAACCAGTTCTTAGTGCCAAAAGAAGTTGGGGACTGCTGCTTTAGGACATCTGCTCTTCGTGTAAGACATAGGTAAAGGACTGTTTTCCTTCCTGGAGACAAGATGGCACGCCCCTGCTGCCACAGCAGGCTGTCCCTGAGATAGTAAGAGTAGGAGATACGGGGAGGGTGCATTTCGTACATGGTTAGCCAAGGAGGACGGGGGAAAAGGTCGTATCTTCACATCAGTGGGCAGCTGGTCGTGGATCAGGGCCTAGAACCCCATCTTCTGTCCAGGGAGAATACTTGTCCAATTTCAGCATGAAACATTCCATTCAGTACTATTTTTTTTTTTTTTTTACTTTTTTCATAGCTATTGGTATAAAGTTAGGAACTTCGTTTGTGGTATGTGTATTCGAATTTTAACATAATTGTTTCCAAATACCTAAAGTGGATTTAAAATAGTGATATGATAATGAAAATAGGTAAAATAATAACTATAAAATAATAAGTATAAATCTTTATATGGAACACTAAGCTCTAAGCATTGCATTAATTGCAATATTTTACTTAATAATACCCCCCCAAACAAAACCCTATGAAAGAGACAATATTATTATCCACATTCTACAAGTGAGGAAAATAGTCCTCAGCCTGGATTAATAATGTGATTAAATTAGTGCTGCCAGAAACAGTGATGAAATCAATTTGATTGTTCAGCAAACTTGAAGTTATTTTAATGAAATAAATTGAAATGAAATAGAGCAGAATAGAAAACTATTAAAGTACATCACATATTATAAAATTTTATTAGTGAACCTTTTCTGATAATTTTTAGGAGGTGAGAGAGAGTTGTTTCATCCTGTAAAATGAATTTCTTACTAGAAGATGAAATACAAAAACTAGGAATTCCAAAGCAACTATTCTAAAAAATATTCAACTCAAAATCTTCGATTTTTCTGTTACACAATCTTGACCATATGAATATAATTTTCTTATTTTGTTTGTTCTTAGTTGGCTCAGACATTTTAAAGACCAGGAAGTATGAATCGTGTTCATTATCTAAACCAATTTTTTTGAATTGGAAGAAGCAGAAGAATGGATAGGCTATCATTGTAATCCATGATGGCACGTCTAAGGAGTGGCCTACTCATTAGAGTAGAATACAAGTAAATTAGTATGTTGGAGTAGAATATAAGTAGCGTACTTGTGTTAGTTATTTTGCTTTCCAGTCTTTTGATTTGTTTCCTTTTTTTCAGAGGACTTGAAGATCATATTAATAAATAATCACACATAACAAATTTCAGGCTATCAACATGTACTCATTCCGTCTGTAATATATGAATCTTTCATTACAAATTACAAGAACATCTATGGATTAAGTGCTTCTTCGGTGAGGTACTTTGTTTAGGCATGCACCATACTTCTTATTGTCTTGGGTTTCTAATATAGATGATAAAAAGGTATTTATTCACAAATAATATAGTAACATATGAAAGTACCAGGTAAGAAAACTAGAAGAGTTTTCACTGAAATGCACAGTGCTCAAAGGAATGAAGACAATATTGACTTCTTCCGTGAGAATTAAATAAGAGACTTATGGAATAAGTGAATCCTAGCACACTTCCTAAGTCATCACAGAACATGGCTAAAATTGGCGCTGAACTGGTGAAATTTTGATGTGCATACTGGGCTAATGGATAAAAAAAATCAAAATTGTCTTAACAAAGTAGCTGAAGAATGAAGTATTCAATTGCTGAGTGATTCTCTAGAGGCCCATTGATATCATAATGCATTTTTGTCCTAGTTGTGCATGAGCTACTAATTGGAAAAAGTCTATTTATACAGTTATTCCAATGAGCATATATTAAGGAATGCAGGTGCATTGGAATATGGCCATATCTCTAGTACAGTATAAATGCTAATAATAAACCCTTGAAAGTCAAATTCTGCCTTTTCCTTGAAACCCATTTAGATACTTAGTGGCAGTCCACAAAATTCTCTCTTTTTAAAAATCTATGTAACATGCACTTTGCTGCATTACACTTAGGACTTAAATATTATCCTGAGTTTTAAAAGCATATTTCTGTTGGTGCATCTTACTACATAAACGAATTATAAAGATGTAGCTCCTCTTGGCTTTTTCTAATCACATTCTTAGCTCATTTTACATGATGAATACAGATTTGATAATTGGTTAGCAAATATAAGATTTTTATGTATGTCTAGAACATAATTAACTATGGTCATATTTTCTTGCTTTCCCATGATACTAACTCCACTCTCCCAGTTAATATAGCTATTTATGTACTTGGTACATTGCCAGCTAGTTTTTAAAGTATTTGTGTAAAATAGCAACTTTCTACTTACACACCTAAGAACATTATACCAAACACATTGTCTATGCTTAATAAATATTAAATAAATATTTGTCAAATGTAAACTGAATAGATTTTTTAAAGGTAGCTATGTATTTATGTATAGGAAGTTTAGTACAGAAGTGTCATGTGGAGCCAGGTGTGGTAGCACACACCTATAAGCCCAGCACTCAGGAGGCTGAGGCAGGAGGATTCCCTGGAGTTTGAGGCCAGCCTGGGCTACATAGTGAGTTAAAGGCCAGCCTGAACTACTTAGTGAGACTCTGTCTCAAAAAAAAAAAAATCATGCAAACAAACAAAAAGTAGTACACAGATTTTGGGGGAAAAAAAAAAAAAACAACTCATGAATTCTAACTTTTGTCATTAGATGGTTAGGAGACATGGTGAAATCCCTCCTCCTTCCAGCTACTAAGTTTTCTCATAACTGAGCCAAGGTGTTTCAATTTTAAGAACAGCCTTTATCTGCTTTTCAGATTCTAGGAATGTACTTCATGAGCTCCAGAAATAAGGAAATATTTTCTTAGCCAATAACAGATATTTAAAGAGTCATAGCTTATGTTCAGCTTAAAATACTTTAAAAAGGGGCTGGGGATTTAGCTCAGTGATTAGAGTGCTTGCCTTGCAAGCACAAGGGCCTAAGTTCGATCCCCGGCACTACAAAAAAAAAAAAAATAAATAAATAAAATTAAAATACTTTAAAAAAAGTGCTTCACTTTTGGAATCTTTGGAAACATATTGGTGTATATCACGATGTAGAAATTTGCCTTTTTCAAATCAATCTGAACACATACTACTTAAAACTGCATCTTACTGAAGTTACATTACTATACAAGAAGTAGACAAGAAATCCTGTTATTCTGGAATCCATATTCAAATAAATTGACATTAATTACATACAAATATTGGAGACAGCATTAACTGTAAAGGTATATAACGATGCTCTTTTATGCAGAGAGATACGTACATGTGCACAAAGAGATTTGTATGTCCCTTTGTTTTTCAAAGAAGAATAATTTTTTCACATTGGAATAAAAATTTTCACTTTTTTTCTTCTCTCCTTCCATATTCTCTTTCCAGTTTAAAGAGAATCAGACAGAAAACTTTTTATTAATTGCTTCTTTAATCATTTATTGGATGGTTGGAAATTGCTTTCTTCTCCCCAATTTAGATTCACAAGTAGGCAGGAGAAATTTTAGTGACTGGTTATTGTATTGAAATGTAACTATGAGTATCTGGTGTTTAGTAGATTCCAAAATCATATCTGTAATAATCACTGTAATACTAGTAGTAACAATAATAATAATTAAGATCTCTACCTGGCTGTGTTTGCACATGCCTGTAATTCCGGCACTCAATGAGGCTGGGGTAAGAGGATTGCAATTTAAACCCAGTTTGGGTAACTTAACCACTAAAAGACACCCTGAATCAAACAAACAAACAACAAACAGGCTAGGGACACAGTGTAGTGTGAAAGCCCTGGGTTCAATTTCCAGTACTTAAAAAATAGTAATTATTAAGACGTCTTTTTTTTTTTTTTTTTTGGCCGAGCACTAGGCTAAATCCTTTCTTTTTTTTCTTGAAATACAGAATTTTGGGTCAACATCCTTTACAAACACAATCCAATTTATTTCTCGTGACTGTCCTATCAGACAGTCTTCATTTTTATAGAACAGAAAGATGAATACTTTCCCCCAGGTTAGTATGTGGTGATTTGAGACAGGAATGAAAATAAAGGGACAAACGCAGATTTCCCCCCAAGTGGAATACGGCAAGTGGCAAGTACTGTTAGAGACCCAGGCGGGTACGGAACTTCGAGGGTGTTCATCCGGTTACAGATTCATTCATTTCTTCAGGTTGCTATCTTTGTACTGTTCACAGCGGCGCTTTTGTTTTCAGAGTTCAGCGCTGGCCGGTCCTTAGAGCTCCGTGGTACCTTTGACCACTCCTGTAGTCAGACCTTTGACGCCTGCCCTCTGGGCTACCACTGTGGTCTTCACAATGGAGATCCCCGAGGGCGCGAGGTATCTACTCTCTGGGTGCTGTAGACCGGGGGCTGAGCAAAATTCAGTTTCCCTGTATCATCCATCCCTTCTTGGTTCTACGTAATAGAATCAATTAAAATTTATGATCACTCTTTTTCAACAAGTTGATCTATCTCTGAGGCCACCATTCAGCGCTCCCATTTTCATGTCTTTTTTTAAGTGTAACTACACAATTATTTTTCATGGTACTCAGGATTGACTGCAGGGTCCCCAGACTGAGCTCCATCCTCAGCCTTTTTATTTTACTTTATTTTTTTTTCATTTTGCAACCAGGTCTTGCTGAGTCGTTAGGGTGCTCAGACTCAGCTTGAACTTGTGATCCTCCTGCCTCAGCCTCCAAGAGTACTGGGACCACAGATGTTCACCACCACATCCAGCTGCAATCTTTTTATAGAGTTAAAACTATGTAGTGATGTAAAGTGTTTAGGACAATGCCCAGCATATAAAAATCAATGTAAATAGCAGATGACAATAATAATGGTACTATTAATGTAATTCTTATTTCCTGGATGATGTATTTTTTTCCAGAATTCTTATTCTCCTGTTCGACCTAATTTTATATATGATCATCTAGGTTTAGATAATGCCTTTCTGTAAATATATTATTACTAATAGTGTGCAGTGATTTAGGTTCACTTGTGTATAGCGTAAAACTGAGTCCAATCAATTAAACTTTGGTTTAATGGTTGGTTTAACTAGAAGGAACATTACAATCATTCAGTTCTGCATGCATAATGTCTGAGTTGTTCCTTTTTGAGTTGTTAATCTAAATTTCCTTTTAGAAACCTAAACCATAGCTTCACTTTCTGATTTCCCAATAGAAAAGAGTAATAATGAAAAGAAGAAAAGGGATAGATGAAACTCATTTAAAAAAAGAAGCCATCTCAAAGATACTATCCTATACAAAAATGAGAAAGGAAAGATAAATAAATTTAGTTAAAGCAAAATCAACGATCATGACGGAGCCCCTGAAGACTGAATGTGTCATTTTTATGGCGCATACGAACTCTTTGTTTGTTAACATAATGAAATTGTAATAAAATAAAATAAAAAGCTTTCACAAAAAGATCAGAAAAAGACAGCTGATTATAAGTTGCTAAAATGTGCGGCTCTCTGGAGCCTGGAGTGTCTTTTAAAGTAGAATTAGAGCTGGGGATTTAGCTCAAGGGGTAGACTGCTCGTCTCGAAAGCGCAAGGCCTTGAGTTCGATCCCCAGCAAAAAAAAAAAAAAAGAAAAAAAAGAAAAAAAATTCTAATTTTAAAGTAGAATTAGAATCGCTGATCCAGGCTGGGAGTCTTATGGGAGGAAATGCATCTTTGTTTCAGGTTAGGTTAAGGTTAGACTACCAGGGCTCCAGTGAACCTTGAGGAGAAATTCCTGAGGCAGGAGCCAGACGGAGAGAGTCCCTCCATCCTAGAAAGGGAGAGGAGAAAATTCACCGTCATCCTGGCCTGGCTTTCAGTTGCACTTCCCAGGCTGAGTAAGCCCACAAATTTTCTCTCCTGGTCTTCCTTGCTGGTGGTCTCTACTAGCGGCCTCTCTGAGTCTGAAGTATTATGCTGAGGTTTTAGCGTCAGCAAGCCAGAACATCAGCAGTACCAACTGTCATTGAAAAATCTTTTCATCTTTCTCTTCCTTGCTTTTGGAATTGGGATATTCTAGCAGGGAGCTATTCTAGTCTTGCCCAATAATGACATTTTCATGCTGGGTGGGACCTTATGTCATCCAGTCTAGTCACCCATTTTGCAGATCTAGAAACTCGGGCTGTGAGGGAAGGACTTGCTCAACTTACTTGGCTAGTCAGACAACTGGGAACTTCCCATAAGTCATGTGGCTTTTCTTTCCACTTCTACAAGATAGACATGAGGCTAGGTCTAGAATCTAAGATTCCTTCTTGTCCTGATATTTTACTTCTGTGGTTTAAAAATTTTAGACACGTGTCCTTATACAAGCATAAAGAGACTTTTGCAAAACCGATTCATATTTATGTCTGGGCAGCACTGTGAAGTATTCTGATGTAGGCCAAACTTTTGCTTAATAGTCTACCTTCTGTACAGATACTTATTTTAAAATGTGACCTAGATTAGGATTAAGCAATCTGAAAATGCATGCTGCTTTTGAACATGGGTGCCAACTTACTGTATTATATCTGAACACTATAAATACCTCTTAATGATGACATAATAGATGTTTAATATCATTACCACTGTTATTTTATTTATTGCTGTAAAATTCAGATCACATGAACGAGTCAACCCACTAAAGAAGTCACACTATGGAGTAAAATGCCAAAGTAGGTTTTAGTTGGAAAATCTACTGCATGTAAGCATGCATTTGATTCTCTTTTTCACTTCTTCAGTGCACACATTTTAGACAAACTGACAGTAATTCCTTTATGTAATAGCTATTATAAACTCTCTCATCAGGAGTGTACATGCTTAGTGTCGCTGGGTGGGATAAATCGGTATATGACAGTCAAAAGACTCAAGAGTGAGATAGTCCCCGGGCCTTTAAATTCTTGGCTCCATGGATAAAACAAGCAAAATACTATAATTCTAGAGTTGGACAGTTAATTATAAGGAGAAACATCTCATGTTCAAACTACTGAATATGTGGAGTCTTAGATATTTATTACATAACTGATATGTGACAATTATGTGTTGTGATGTCCACAAGGGTATTGGACAAATGAAATACAATAGTGTTTATAAAAGAAATCTCTTCTTGCACTGTGTATTAAAACATAGAGATGGATGCATTACGAAAACATTGGTACGAAACACAGGACGAGAGGGTGCGAGTAGCAAATACTTTATTTTTCCACTAAAATTATGGCTTAGAGCAAAGAGACTAAATAAAATATTGCCACTGGAATATCCAATGCCTGTGCTTTTATCTCCATATAACTTACTTGGGGATATTGTTAAAATGCAAGTTCTCCTTCAAGACATCTGGGATGAGTTCTGTGATTCTGCATTTCCTGGAAACTCACTAGTGATGCTGGTACTTCTGTTCTTTAGCACTCTGACTTTGAGGTATTATTATGCATTCGAGTTACTAGGTGTGATCAAGAGTCAGCTATGTATCTTACCTAGAAGCATGTACATGTTTCTGGGCTTTTTCTGTCAGAGGAATATCATCCAACCTGGTCATCAACCACCTTGCCACACCATAAAAGACCTTTCAGTATTTTCTGGTTTTATTATTCAGCGTTGCGAAAGCACTCAGCTCCAACTGCATAGGTGAGTTTTCTGGCTGACATGTAGGAAGAAGCAAACTGGGGCTTTGTATGCATTAGAATTAGGAATAAACAGGGTACAGGGAGCCTACATATCGGCACAGCTGTAAAGTTGCTACTTGTTTTTTACAAGGTCTTATTTCATAGCATACCTTTTTTCGTTTGTTTGTTTGTTTTGGGGAGGTTTTGTTTTGTTTTGTTTTGTTTTTTGCGTGCCTGTTTGATTAGGCAATGAATTGAATGCTAAATGCTGCCAGAAGAATTTTGGTTATGTGACCGATTATCTTAACTCCTCTCCCTGCACATGGCATATCTATATTGTGTTAGATCACTCACTTTTCTAAAATAAATATGAACAGGAAGAAACCATGAGAGATTTTCTTTTCTTTCATATATTTTAAATGAAATTCAGTAAGTATCCACTGTTTACTGGCTTACAAAGTAGTGAAATAGAATCGTAAGGGTCATCATTACCAGGTATACCCCATTTGCCTATGGAGGATACAGACATAAATAAAGTAATCATTTAGGAAGTATACATATATGGCAGATGGAGATTAGAAAACACTAGATTAGAAAATAATATTCTTGGAGATCTCAAAATGTGAAAGAAATTGAAATCAGTTCTGCCAGGGAATAAGGAAAACTTCATGAAGGAAGAAGAATTTTAATAGAGATTTGGAATGTGGTCATTCTCACAGAAAATTAGAGACAGAAAATTAGGTTTAAAGAAAGGTTTTTTTTTTTATGTTGTATGTGAATAAATGAAGAGCAAAATGGAGAGATGTAGGGTGGTATGTTCACCCTACATCCTAGCTCCTTGCTGGGATTAGAATGTCATTCTTTGAAATTTGGCCTGTGGAGACAGTTGGAGCAAAGGGGTACCCAAGTTGGGGTGGCATTTCAGCTAGCACTTTTCTCAAACTTTATTTATTGATTTTCAATGGGCCTTGTTCCCTGGACTCTGCAGGAGTAAAGATCATGTTTATACCAGCATTTCCCCTCAGCATATGAATCATAGCATGTCAATAGGCACATTAGTTGGTAAAGGAGAGAGAGAAATAATTCTAAATGCCCGTAAAAATAAGTTTCCATATTGCCTCATTTTCTCATTATGTGTTTGTTCTTGGCAACACTCACACTCAGACATAAGGATTTTAATTTTTCTAATTTAAGTGAATTTAAATTTTTTTTCAAATAAATGTTTTGTCACGATAGTTGCTTGGAGTATTGATTAGTCATAAACGAGAGGTGTTTTATAGCTCTATTTTGATATGCTGATGCTTAGCCATTAAAAGAAATGATTCTGTAGCCTTTCTGATGCTTTGACATCTCGGACGGTCCTGTTTCCCAGACGGGATAGGGCTGGGGTGTTATCTGGTGTCTCCAGAGTCAATGCAGATTCGAAATCAAGTATACATACAAGTGAAGATAATAAAAGAACATTAACCATTATTAAATCCAAGGGCAAGTATGGAGGCATAATAGGAGATAAAATAAATGTAAAAGTATTCAAGAATATGTCCAGGAACTGGTTAGAGCAGGAAGCATAGTTGAGGAACTCCAGTGTGAAGAGCTTATTCTTTCTGGATAGTCAGTCTGTTGGCTGAGACTAGCTTATAGACACAATAAACAATTTGAAAATCCCACTCTATCTCCATCACCCACCCTTGGGAGATAATGTCTTAAAACACAAATGAACAACACAAAACTAATGCTGCCATAAAAACTTTGAATCTTTTTGAGTTCCACTGGAGCAAAACAGTGTACCAGTGGTGCTAAATTTGGTTTAAATTTATCTGAGTTCATTAAAATCCAGGAAACCGATTGGAGTCTGTATGACAATTAGGGTGGAGTGTCAAATCAAATCGGCTTGAGGATCTTGCCTGGGGATTGGTGGATCACACGGATGTGTCTGGGTGGGATGCTGAGACAGGGACTTGTGGTCTAGGTCTGGTCCCTCACTCTTTCCTCTCTGGGGCCGTCCCCTGCTCTGCTTCCTCACTTTCATGAACTAGGTGGCTCTTCTCCACCACGTTGTTCTGCCACGATGGTCTTGTCTTGGAGCCAGCCCACCATGGAAGAAAAACTTCTGAGACACTGAGCTAAATTAAATCACTCTTCCTTTAAATTGCGTGTGTCAGGGTTTGTGTCTCAGCAAGGATATGACTGCTAGACTATGAGACTAATTTTTTGTAAACCCCACTCAGCTGTGGCTGTTCACAGCTCGCTTTGCATCCTTTGCCACTGAGCCGGTCATTGCATACTTTCCCTTCACTTCTCTCCCCCTCACATTCCATCTTTGGCAGCACAGGATATTGGGAAATGTTGATTATTTTTAAATGATGCTGTCAATTCCAAATTATGAGTAAAAACCTGAGTGTCATAGGCATAGATATTTCATGCTGTTGGGGGTTTTGATGATCGTCTTAACATTCATTTTCTTTTCTCTCTTTTTCAGTTAAAAAAAAGACATCGAAAAGAAATATGGGGAGGGAGAAAGGAGTGTTGGAATAAGAGAAGGGGAATGAGCAAGTGAAATAAAAAATTATTGGGTGCAGTTGTACACTAAATACTGCGCTAGGTTCTATACACACATAGTGCTATTTAATTTTTACCATACCGAGGATGGCAGTAGGTGGCCTGAGAGTACCATTCTCTCTGTTTTGTTTAGTTTTGTTTTTCCATTCTCTCTGTTTCAGTGTGCCTTCAACTATGTTGAGAAAAGCGATTTAGATTAAAGGTAGAAGAGGTATGAGAACTGAGTAAAAGTTACAGATCCATTCCCTTCCAAATGGATTGCTTTTTCCACTCACTTTGAACCATATATATATATATGCTGCTTAATGGTGGTAATAAGCTTTTTACGTGAATGTGAGCTCTCTGCGCCTTTGTCAGCAACACAGAATTGTGCTGAGCATTCTCTGAGCTGTTCAGAGAGCTCTTATATGGTCTGTACATGCTTAATATGCAGGTATTGTTTTTTAAAATAAATCAAGATTTTTTTTTCTTTTTCCTCTGTATTTTTTCTTTGTAATCTATATCCATGGGTGTTACAGGTTTTTCAGCTCTGCACATTTGTTCTTTAAATAACTACATATTAGCCACTAACTAGGTACAAGACCTTGTGTGCAGTGTTGTATTTTAGTTCAGATTTTCTGAAGTATGCTGTAATGACGAATCCCCCCCCCCCGAGATTTCTGCAGACTAATACAAACAAAACAAATGCTTTTTTGCACATAAAGTCAACTCTGGGGATCGCTCTTCCCCAGGGCAGCCTGTTCTCAAGGGATATGGCAGATGGCCAAGTGCTGCTATGTACTGGCTGTTCCTTCTCCATGTGTGGCTTCCAGATACTTTGCTATCATAGATATGGGGAAAGATCACTGGAGGTGCCTTTGGGGCTTTTGTCTGTCATGGACTGCAACTGGCAGGCTTTTATTCTGCTCGCGATCCATTTGTTTACATAATGTGGTCCCACCTAGTCATGGTAGTCCTGGAGAGGCGGGGGCTGGGAAGTATGGTCCTCTCTGCTCCTGAAAGACAGAAGTAAGACACCAGCGAACACTCTTGGTGCGTCACAAGTTCTTGGGAGAACAAAAATTAAATTTAAAGGGTTATCTCCTTCCATTAGATCTATACAGGGATAGGAGGAAACAATAATTATAGAGGAGTCTTTAGGGCCATCTTCCAATTGGACAGGACCTGTCAGCTGCTGCTGTTTTTAGAGAGTTCTGTTTTCATCTGAGATAATTAAGTTGAGACCTAAAAATGCCTATCTTCTCTTGTGCTCATGGTGCCTACTTTGTTTTTGTAAATGCAGGTCAAAATAAAATAAATGTGTTTTGAAACCAAACCTGGGTCTTATAGGTTTGGTTTTGTTTTTTTGTTCTTGAGGCCTTGGCCTTATGGCAACTGCTATTTCTCAGAGGATGAAGACAGCTTTCCCTTGCTCCCTGTGCCTGGGAGTCCCAATTTGAGTATAGAGTTCTGTGACAGTGTGAATTTATTTAGACTTGTGAGAATAAACAGGTCCATGGAGTTGGGTTGTGGATTACACAATAGCAGAGTTTAGAGAGTTCTTTTCTTGTGTTCGGTACATATCTTTCTACAAGGAGTGTCATGTTGCTGTGTAAGAGATGGGCGAACAAAAGCCTACCTTTCTTTGAAAGTTTTTCTCATAGTAAAAAGAATTTTCTTTATTTGTGTCTTATTTATAACTGTAAAGTGCCTTATCCAAAAGCATTTGGGTTTTTAATTGTCAGGCGTTTCTTTTCAACAATTTGTCACTGTGTCTTAACCTTCAAATTTTGTGGATTTTAACATTTTTTAACATTATATCCACATAATGGTTTTGCTTTGGCAGTTAGACTTATGATGTTAGTAAATGTTTTCAGTGAATCACGAGAAGCATAATAGTTCTAGGAATTTAAAGATAAGGTAGAAGGCAAAACTAGGAGAATTACACAAATAAGCTTCATGATAATAATGATAGGAACATTAACATGAATTGGGCATTCATTTTAATCCAGATATCTAGCTAAGTGATTTACAGGCATATTTTAATTTAATGTGCATAATTATGAGAATGGACTATTATTAACCCAATGTAATAATTTGGACTTAGGGAGACATTAAATAAATTATCAAATGACATATGATGACAAAATTTTTTTCCGACCTATTTAAAGTCAGCCAATTCTTGTTCTGCTAAAATACATCTTCTAACTCTGATTTTAAAAGTACATTGCAACAGAAGTGCTATAGTCAATAAAATTTGGGAACTGAGATTAGGCAGTGAGAATGTGTTCAGTTTTTATCCAGAAGTCTCCAGTGGAAGTCATCCACTACTTCATGCCGCGTTTCTCAACTGGATGATCTTGCCTGTCCAGCCAGGGGAAGTGTGGTGCAGTCTGAAAGCACTGTTGGTTGTCATGTTTGAGAGAGGATGGGTGTTACTGGCACCACTCGCTTGGATGGACACCAAGGACGTGCTAAGCCAAGAGCTGTCTTAATAATTATGAATTGTCAAAAGTGCTGAGTTTACATTTGGATAAAAGATTTTTCTCTTACAAGGTAGGTGAACTCTTGTGTAATTAAGAGCTTAGTCTTTGGAAGCCATAGATCTGGGGCACAGAGTTTTAGGTTCATAACATTATGAGCTAACCTTTCTGAGTCCTAATTTAATTACTTATTAATTAAAAATAATGATAATACTGACAAGGCTTCTCTAAAGAGTCAGTGAAAGAATACATGCAATAGTCCGTGGTATTCCCCAATGAACAACAATTCTGAGAAAAATCATAAACATTGGTTAAATAAAGTCAGTAATTCTCTGGGGACCCTCAACGATGATTGTTTAGGGAGTATTGAAAAGAGTTCCTTCCAACCTGGGTGCATCGGCACATGGCTGTCATCTCAGCTACTCAGAAGCCCGAGGAAGAAGGATTTCAGGGTCAAGGTTAGCCTGGGCAACTTACTGAGATCTTTTCTCATCATAAAAGTTGCATCTGGGTACGGAGGTGCATACCTGTAATCTCAGCACTCTGGGAGGCTGAGGCGGGGTGGATTGCAGCTTCGAATTCAGCCTGGGCAGTTTAGCTACTTAATAATACCATGTCTGAAAATAAAATTTAAAAATTGAGGTAAATTAAAAAAGGGTTAGGAATATAGATCAGTGTGAAGACCCTAAGTTCGATCCCCAGTATCACAAACAAAACAAAGCAAAATCTAATTATTTAATTAATTGAAATAAATAAATAAAAATGTCTGGAAATGGAGCTTAATGGTATAGAACACTGAGGTTCAATCTTCAGTACCACAGTGTCAGGGGCAGCTCCCTACAGATCCCGCTGTGTTTTACATCCTGTTTCCTTTACTGTCTCTACTCAATAAAGCTATGAATTTGGGCAAAGGCCTCAGAATTATCTGTAAGATGAGGGCAGTATATAGCATGCGTTTTCTAGAATTTTTGTGAATCTTAAAGAGTAAATATATTTAGAACAATGTCAACCACTTTAAACATAAATGTTAGCTCATATTATTTATTTACCTAATATTGATAGAAAAAGCATAACATAAATTAATTTTCTGAAGAGCTGAAAACCATCCCTTGAAATACCAGCACTTTATTTTAACAACAGCAGTAACGAAAATACTCTAAATTTATCTTAGAAGAGCTCTTGCTTATTCAAAAATAAAAAACAAATATTCTTTAAAATTTTAATGTTAATTTAGGGTCTTTGTCAACATAACATTGCTTTTTTTTTATGGGATTAAGGTGCATGAAGCCCTTAGAACTACTAAAGTATGAGAATTTTCATATTACTAAGCTACTGGGTTTGCTCTTTTGTTTGTACTTCTTTTTTAAATATTGCTTTCAATTCCTTTTTATCAAAACCTAGTCTAATAGCTGCTGTCTTGCCTTTTCTAAACACCTGCATTTTATCAAATGATCAACAGTATTTATTAAACATCATTCTGTGCTCTCTAAAGTGTATTAGTAACGAAAACAAAATGATGCTTTCTAAGGGTTTCTGGTTAGGAGAGATAAACATTAAAGAAGCAATGCCTAGGAAATAATCATTAATTCAAATGTGAAATATGCTATGACTGAGCAGAATCAGTTGTTAGACTTGGGACAAATCTCTCTTATGTGGAGTGTATGACGTGAAGTTGATCAAAAGTGATCAATTCCCAATTTCATGGAAAATTGATCATTAAGTGGCATTCTAAAAACTGAGAGGGCATTAGGAAGTCAAAGAGAATGTGCATTACCACACAGTATGTGTAATGTCCTGATTCTGGACAGGAAGACATGAAACAATGGAATTCTTTGAGGTTCATTGTGTCTGGAGACAGAGAAAATACCCAGCTGAGCGATGGCACTGAAGAAGCCAGACAGACAACTGGAGGCTCAACTGTTCACGGTCTTCTCAAGTATGTAAACTATTCCAGACTTTATCCAGTGAGTATATACAGTGGCAAGGCATAGAAAGCTTAAATTCTGAATGTTGTGATAGATTTTCATGGACAGAATGACTTTGGAAGTCGGAAGGAACTGAGATCTAGATACCGTTTTGCTACTGCAGGAGTCTAGGCCA
Organism: Hystrix cristata; assembly: GCA_004026905.1. Classification (NCBI taxonomy): domain Eukaryota; kingdom Metazoa; phylum Chordata; class Mammalia; order Rodentia; family Hystricidae; genus Hystrix; species Hystrix cristata. Next base: position 57,631 of record PVJO010000633.1, on the reverse strand, counting down.
GATATAACGAATGGGGCTAAAATTGTGTCTCTGATAGAAGTAACCTGTCTCTGAGATTAAGTACCTAAAAACTTCTTTGTGAAAGGAGGCTTGGTATTTAGCTCATGAATTTAGAAAGATTTAACATTTTTTACTTTTCCGTCTTCTACCTTGTTCTTGTCCACATTCTAAAGGATTGCAATTGATGAATAAGTATCTCTTCCAAAAGAGTGAAAATACAAATATAAAGCAATAATAAAAATAAAATTGTATTTGCACTGTACATTAAAATGATCTATTATGGCATTTGATCAGCAAATTTCCCTAATAAGTCATTTTTGCTCCCGTTGTCCCTAGCAAGACTATGGTCTAAGGAGGCAATTTTATCTCATTAAGTTTTGATGTGTTACAGAAAATTAATTTGTCCTGTCTTACAGAGAAAGTTGAAATTGAATAGATATAGTTTTCCATTTTATTCTTTTATATTATAGAAGGGGATATATGAAAATGTTGACCCACTCGTTCCTGTTTGAACAATACTGTCTTAATTAAAAATATAAAACTTTGCATATCTAAATAAGGAGGTTACCTACATCTAGACATGCAAACTATAGGCTGTGCAAAATATGAACTGTATAAATGCTAAATATGTATGTATGTATATGTAGTCACACCCTAAAGCACCTTGAATATCACACTTAGGTAATTGAACTTTTTCTGTTTTGAACATCTGTAATACCTGTTTATATGTCTACTTCTAAAATGTGTATGTGTACCTAATTCATTTCTAAAGTAGATTTAAAATTGATTTCTCATAGTGTGAATAAGTCAATCAAATGAGATAATTTATATAATTTATATAAAGTGTTTGATTTAGCACCTGACACATAATAAGCATTTTTAGTAAATTTTAAATATGTAAGTTTTATTTCAAGATAGTTTTCATTATCATAGATTGACTAAATAATATGATAAATACATATGTTGACAATATAAGGTTTTAAACAGATACAAATATACATGTATCTACATGCATATACTACATTAGCTATAGATTATTTTATCAATAATTCATTCGTAGTGTTACTCAGAATAGCATGAAATTCTAGAGCCACCTTTCGTGAAATAAGTTTGAGTTTGTATTTTGTTAAGATTACTTCTGTCCTCAGAAATGACTAAATCCGAGGGTGAATAGTAGCCATGAAGGTACGAGTTCACCTTAGTTGAGATTCTAGACCAGATTTTAGATCCTGCTTTTACTTATTAACTCATTCATTCTGTTTCTCATGTTACTTAACAAATACGTATCTGCTCTGTTCTGTACCTGCCACCATATGCCACTTGCGCAAGTTTTACAATCTAGAGAGGAACAAACATGAAAGCAAATAATTGCAATAAAACTGTGTAAGCAGTATGCAATATAGTGTCCTTCTAAATAAGAGGGCATGCACTCTTTTGGAGGAAATGTAGCTTAGTATAGTAGACATATTTGTCTGTCGTTTAACTAAACAGAGAAAAGCAGAAAGTAACGGAGCAAACTTAAAGCAGCATTTCTTTCTATGGATCTATAGCTTATCCATCTTTTGCTTTCATCTACCACCTACATGTTGCTAAAGATGTTCAAATGATTATCAGTAATTGCTATCACTTTCTCTTACCCTAGAATCCCATTTCCATCTGATTTTTGGCAATCTGTAGGTGGATGTTTCATAGATTTCTCAAGTTCATTCTGCTTAAAATAAATCCATTGTGTACCTTCCTCTTACAAAGTTATATCTCTTCCTATATTTCTAATATTTGCCAAATGTATCAGCACCCAAAAGATCATCCCATCTGATGCTTGGGAGTCTCAGTCAATGTTCATTGCCTGACTACAGCCCACAGCTAATTGGTCATCCAATCCTCTTCACCTTTTGCACAATTTCTTCTTTTCTCTCCTGAGTAAACAGATTCATACAAACTCCTCATGCCCCAAATTAGTAGGATAAGAAAGTGATTTTCAAGTTGCTAGGCAGCAGCAGTAGAAAAGAAAGCTCGGAATATTAAGTCAGTGACTTAGTTGTCAAATATGATCACTATGTTTTCTCTCTCTGAGTTCAAAATGAGTCAAACATGGAATAATAATTTTAAATGTTATTGATTTGTAAACTTCAAAAAGTCATCATACACATCTCCACATTGATATACTTGCTGAATATTTTTGCTTCCCATTACTGGTAGTCGCCCAGGAGTAGTTCCAGCTATGAATCTAAGTCCTTGGCAAATGTTTGACTGCTCAGAATATGGATAGAAGATTTGTATTACACTTCATGCTTATAGAAATATGCACAATTTTTTATTTTATCATTGAAAAGAAATGTTAATATCCCAGACATCACAATAATAAATGATATCACAAATTGGCATTGATCATTTTCCATTTCTCAATGTTCTTAAAATTTTCTTCTAGCCTACACTCTTTATTTTTTTAAAATTTGTTTTATTTTAATGTTGTATTTTAGATGTACATAATGATAACATTCATCATAGAGGATTTGTACCTGTACATGATATATCTTGTTGCTTCTTTTTTCCTATTCCCCTCCCTTCCCTTCACCCCCTCCTCCCTCCTTATTTACAGAAGTTTTGTTCCTTTTTTTCCTTCAATTTCTTATTTCTCTTGTCCCTCTCTTTCTTTCCCCCTCCCCCTCCCTTGTTCCCTTTCCCACTTGGACGTTTTCTTCCCTTTCCCAATATAATACATTTTAGTCTTTATTTACACTTTCAGTTTCTCACACCAGAGAAACAATGCAGTATTTAAACATGTGTGTCCGATTTATTTCACTTAAGTGTATGGTCTCAAGATGCACCCATTTACCGAGAAATAGCTCAAGCTTATCATTCTTTATGGCAGAGTGTACTCCATTGTATGAAAAACCTACATTTTCTTTATCCATTCCGCTGTGATGGGCATTTGGGCTGTTTCCAAGATTTAGCTACTACAAACTGTGCTGCTATAAACATGGGTGTGCATATATCGCTGCAGTATGATGCTTTTAATTCTTTTGGAAATATACCAAGAAGGGGAATAGCTGGGTCAAATGGGATCTCTAGTTCTAGTTCCCTGCAGAATCTCCACACTGATTTCCATAGCGGTTGCACCAGTCTACTTTCCCACCAACAGTGGAGAAGGGTTCCTTTTTCTCCACAGCCCCTCCAGCATTTGTTATTGGCTGATTTGTTGATAATAGCCATTCTTTGTGGAGTGAGGTAGAATCTCAGGGTTGTTTTAATTTACATCTCTCAAATGACCAGTGATGTTGAACATTTTTTCATATGTCTATTTGCTGTTTCTACTTCTTCATCTGAGAAGTGTCTATTCATTTCAGTTGCCCATTTTTGGATTGGGTCTTTAAATTTGGAGGATCTGATATTTTTTAGTTCTTTATATATTCAAGATGTTACTCCTTTGTCGGAGGAATAGCTGGCAAAATTTTTTTCCCACTCTGTTGGTGGTTTCTTTTGCTGTGCACAAGTTTTTTAATAAGATCAAATTCCAGTTGTTGATTCTTTGTGATATTTCCTGGGCAATTGGGGATTTGTTCATAAATTCCTTGCCTACACCTATGTCTTCAAGAGTTCCACCTATTCTATCTTCCAACAGATTTAGTGTTTCTGTTTTAATATTTAGATCTTCGATCCACTTTGATTTGACCTTAGTGCATGGGGAAAGATATGGATTTGTTTTAACCTTCAGCATGTGCAGAGCCAGTTTTTTCAGCACCATTTATTAAAGAAGCTATCTTTCTTCCAGTGAGGTTGCTTGGCCCCTTTGTCAAAGATAAAGTGATTAAGAGTGTTTGGACCTGTTTCTTCATCTTCTAATCTGTTCCATTGGTCCTGGGGTCTGCTTTTGTGCCAGTACCATGCTGTTTTTATTACATTAGCTTTGTAATATAGTTTTAGGTCAGGGATTGTGAGTAGCCTACGCTCTTTAAATAGTCACTTTTTAAGTTGTAAGTCAAAACTCTGGAGCATAGTAGTTAATCCATTCTATTTCCTTTTGTATGATATAAAAAAATGTGTCATATAGATATCAATGTATACATAGGTTTCTAAATCTAGGAAAATGTTCCTAAATTAAATGCCTTAGAATGAAATATGATAGCTTTTTTTCTTTCTGTACTGTTTTATGTGTCTTTTAAATAGTTTGATATCCTTACAAATATCCTGGTACGAGTAACCTGTAATATGAATATTATAGGTTAAAATGAAAGCTTTTTTTTGTTTGTTTGTTTTTGTGTGTGTGTGCTGGGGATCAAACTCAGGGCCTTGTGATTGCAAGGCAAGCAACTCTAGCTACTGTGCTAAATCTCCTCCCCCTTGTCTTTTAAAGATAAGTTTTAAGTGATACAGAGGAATAGCTACAGAGGAAAAGGCTGCAGAGGGGGAGGAATAGATAAAGTAGACAATTGTTCTTTGAATAGGTAGTAAAAAGGGAAAGTTAAATTTGCCTTGAATATTTCTTAAGTAAAAGGGTTCTTAATTTCTGAGTTCAGAAGTCACTATTTTTTTGTTCTGTTTTTGGAAGAACTAATACTTCTAAGGTGGGTTAATTTTTGTCCTTTTTTGGTCTGTAAATCCTAGTGTCATTGTGTTATGTGTATTTATTAGTCCTCAGCTTAAATTAGGTTTGTTGAGGGAATTGATTTTGTGCAGCCATCCTAAACTGATCATTTCCCATAATGCCAAGGGAAAATACTGACAGTGGGACTTGCCATGATGTTTATCAGTGGTATCATATTTTAGAATTTAGAGAAAAATAATAGAACAAAGCAAAGTCTTGTGATCTGCAAACATGAAGCTCTTGAGTGGACACAAAAGTCACAACACTTAAAAAAGATGAGCCATGGACAACATAGCACAACCCTAAGACTCATTGTTCGTGAATGCTCACAATTCATGGTGAAGCACATTACAAAAATGTGATTGCTCACCATTATGTTATGTTTATTCTGCTTTCTGTAGAGTAAATGCGTGTAGGATTATTTATATAACATAATGGCTTTCAACCTGGAAGTACAGGGAAAGTTTATTACCTGTTCTCTCTCTTTCTCTAAGAGAGATTTGTTTCATTTTGAAGATTTCTATAAAAAAGCTACAATCATAGTACGTGTTGTAGTTTCCTTGGAATGAAGTTCAAAGTACAGTTTGTTCGGCTTTGTCAATTTGTCTGGAAGCCACGGAAACTTGGGCACATATGGGAATCAAAAATGAGATACATTTAGCCCTGTTGGAAGAATAGACTGCTTTTGTTATGTCTAAGGGTGCACAGCTCGCCCTGCCATGCCACTGCTCTGTTGAAAATGCAGGTCTCAGCTATCCTTAGCCCTATAACAGTAAAGAACTAAAAAAGGCAAAGCTTAGTATAACAAAAGACAGTTTATTTGGTAAAAATGATAGAAGAGAAAGAAGATATACAGCTACCATGAGGTGGTAGGGGGTTTCAGAGATTGAAGCCCATGAGGGTTTCTCCCTGACTCCTTTTATTGGGGACTAGTGTCTTTCCCATCCCCCAGGTGGGTGTTTGTGGATATCTGATTTGTTGCAAAGCCTTCTGGCCTTTGGGCTTCTTCCTGTTTCTTTGTAATGGGTAAGTGAAGGGGGAGGGCCTCCTAGGAACGCAGCTTACTTAATAATGACATTAGGGGGACACATGTGTATCTGGTATATTATAGAACATACATATATGTGTATATGTAGAGGTGTACATGGGTGGATGTGTGTGTGTGTGTGTGTGTGTGTGTGTGTGTGTGTGTCTTATACATTAAATAGGAGTCTTTAGGTGGCTGCATTCTGTCAGGTACTTATGGGGGGCTGTTTCCCTGGTAAATTGTATTGCCGGGGCCCCTCGGCAGTCTGGCTAGGCTTTCCTCCCTTTGTCTTTCTAATTACCCTAACTGTTGTAGAGTCCACCTGTGAGGGCAGAAGCTGCTTTCAGTGGTAGAGGCAGAAAATACTTTCAGTAAGTCTCCTTACGGACCTTAATAAAGCTCAGTGAGGCCCTTATCCTTTCTTTCTCTACCTACAGGGCTTGCGGCCCCTCCCTAAACTTTAAATGTAGAAGTTACTTCATAAATGTCATCATCTGCCTGATAATGTTTAGTTGACAGCAGCTAAAAGGACTCCTTCTAGAAGAGATGATTAAAGGAGATGAGAAAAGAACAAGCAATGAGCTAGACATGAATTAATGGAAAGAAAAGATCACGTGGCCAGAGGATGAAGGCTAGCATCAGAAAGACCTGCATTTGTATCCTCCTTATTAACCATCATTTCCTTCAGATTGTTTCCGTAAAACAGCATAAACCTAACATGCAGTACACACAAATCCTATGTGGATTGTGTGGGTTAACATACAGCTCATCATGCTCATAAATTGACAGGAAAGGGGGCTTCCCTGGATGGACCTCTTCCCCTTGGTAACCAATCGTTCTTAAATGATTCCACATTCTATATCAGGTTTCTTATTCTTCAGATGTATGTAGAACTCTGTGGTACTGCGTGGTGCCTCCCCTCCTCCAGTCTTCTTGCTCTTTCCTTCTCTTTTTAGTACCCTTTGTTTCCAAAGTTTACATAACCACAACCTTCTGCTCTCAACAAGGAATAATTGACTCAAGAATGCGGAGAAGAGCTCCTGAATTTAAATGAGAAGTTGGGAACACTCATCAACTTAAGGCTTTGTGCCTCTGTCCTCCCTCTCCCTCCTCTTCTTTCAGAAAACAAACAAACCTTTGTTTCAGCTCTGTAACTTTCAGAACCAGATACATACTTAAATATTTGGAAGGCAAATGGTGTCAGTGGTAAATTCACTGACTAATTTTGACTTCACGAAGAAGCTGTGTTTGAAGGAAGAGAGAATGGAGATGCGGGTAGGCGGAAGCTGCCATCATCATAATCATTGTCTTCAAAGGAGCATTACCTACTTATGTAGGACGAGAGATAAATATAGGATGAGTTTTCCGTGGTGCGGATCGTCCATGGGTAGGAGGGGAAGAACTACTTGACTTTTTTTTTTTAACTTAATTTTAAAACTGGCTTCATTTCCTGACAATTTCTGCCCTAACAATTACAACCATATCTGTCCATTGCAGCTTCTGATTCAGCTCATCTGCCCACTGTCTGTCCTTTGCCTAAACCATTCAGCACTCTTCTTGGGAGTGGCTAAATTCACAGTGCTCTAAGTTTCAAAGTCTTATCACTTCTTGGCAACCTATGTGTAATGACAGAGAATAACAGCCTTTGGGGGTCTCACCTTTTTGGGGGGCGAGATTTAATTACTGTATGCTGTAAGATCTTCTAGTATCCTAAAAGACTGTAAAATCAGAGAACTGGCATTTCCCTAATCTTAAATGAATTTCTACTGAGCTAATTGACATTTAAAGTCATATTGAAATACAAAGTGTGCAGCATGTGTACATAAGATGTGTGATCATGAAATAGAGTGACTGTTTAAATTAAAAGAAAAAATAAGGGGCTGGGGATTTAGCTCAGTGATTAGAGTGCTTGCCTTGCAAGCACAAGGCCCTGAGTTCAATCCCTGGCACCACAAAAAAAAAAAAAAGAAAAAAAAAAGAAAAATAATTATCACAGTAGAAGATATTACCATCTCCTCGTCGCAGTACTCCTCTTTGCTTCACACACACGTTATCGCATTACCCTTGCCACTTTCTGAAGCAATTTTGGAAGTCTTGCATGAGTGTCTTTAGTTGTTCTGTTCTTTCCATGTCCTGAATCAATTCAAAATGTTTACCTTTCTCAGTTGTTTTCACTTTGAAGAAAAGCCAGAAGTTTCACATGCCAGATCTGTTGAATTAAGTGGAGAAAGACATAATAATGTTCTTACGAGCCTACCTGTCTGGTGGATGGCACTGGGCATCAGCATTCACCAAACTGTATTTTTTATCAGTACTCTTAAACACACTCACAAAAGAAGACTTCTGGAACTGCTTCAGAAAGGGGCAAGAATGATGGATAAGTGACAAGGAGTGTTCTGAGGGAGTTTAATTGCCATGGGTCTTTTACTATAATATTTTTTTTCATTTACATACAGAGTACACATTTTAATCAACCATTATACATATGTATGTACATGTTATAAACTGAATTTTAAACCTGAAAGGTAAGTTAACCTTTCCCTTCGGGTTATACATTTAAAATCTGAGGCTCAGAAAAGTCTTCCAAAATTACAGTGCTTTATAGGCAAAATACTAGTCTAGAATTCAGATTTGTTAGGTACAGTGCTGTGGGTAACAGGCAAGATAGGCACACTATCGACGATCTATATAAAAATCTGTAGAATCTTACCCCAAACTGAAGGAGATATGATCTGTGAATAGACTGAAACCACTTTCAAGAATAAGCTGTATTATTACTATTGTATAAACGTTGCAAATAATTTTTAATCCCATTGGACAGACGGGACTTCATGGGCTTGATTATAAGTCTATCCTACAAAAATGTTACTAGCAAAAGTCCATGTCGTTTGCCCAGACAGCAACCATCCCTCATGATTGGAGTTGGATGAATTATTATGATTGTATTTGAGGCGTGGTTGGAAATTGCTCACATAAACTGCATGGAGCTTTTCCTGCGGAACAAGCCAGGGGAAAGCCCCAGCAGGGAATTTACTGGCCTAAAATTGATCTTGCCTGAAGTTGTTGATAGAATAATAGTCTGAGTCATAACGGAATGAGTTCCAAACTACGAATCAGATAACTTACAATTGAAGAGCCAAACCAGCGTTCCCTTTTCCCTAACTGCATGGCTGCTGTCAAATCACCAGGCTTCGATATTCTCTTTTGTCAAATGGAAGTAATTATTTCTAGATCACGAAGTTTTAGGAAGAATTATATGAGATAGTTTAGGTAAAGTTGCATTGCGTAGTGCTTACAACATGTTTGTAGTAGATAATCACTCAGTAAATTATTAGTTACATAGATAACTAATCTAAGTCTAAATCCAACAAAAGATTTTTAAAAGGATTAAAAAGTGTATTCAAGTTTTGGTAGGCAGCAGGTAATCCTCCAGAAACAGCAAGGAGGTATTTATGGAACTATTCAGAACATTTTTATCCTCCACTAATTATCCAGCTTTGCTCAAATATTGTAGTCTCTGTTCTAGGTGCTTCCATCCAGAACTTCACATATGGAAGGCTAAACATTTTTTTAAAGATGAGACAAATAACAAAACCTACTATGTTGGTTTCATTTTTATAGAGAAAGTCCACCTTCCATGGCTTACTTTATTTGTTAAATTAGTGAATGTTACTGATGTTCATTCTGGGGAAAGTATACAGTCACGTAACATATCTTGATCATTTTCAACCTTTTTAACTTCCTTTTCTCTGCCCCTCTGATCTATTTCCTTACCTCCAAGAGTCTACCTTCTAGGTTCCTATCTACTCTGATTTTTCATTTACTTATTTATTTATATTTTAGGCTTCTCTCTTTTTGAATCTAGAGCCTTTCACTTAGCATGATGGTCTCTAGTTCCATCCATTTTCTTTCAATGCCATGATTTTATTTTTTTCTTTATGACTAATAGTACCTTGTATATATATATATATATATATGTAAAACATTTTTTATTCATTCTTCTGTTGGCAGACATCTAGGCTGTTGCCACAGCTTAACTGTTATGAATCGTGCCAAGATAAAATGGGTATGCATATACCACTATAGTATGATATATTTCCTTCTGTTGGAAATATACACAGGAAAGGTATAGCTGGGTCAAATAGTATTTCTATTTTTAGTTTTTTTTGAGTAATCTGCATACTGATTTCCACAGAAGTTTGTACCAGTTTACATTCCCACCAACAATTCTTGAGGACTCCAGTATTTCCTGCATGCTTGCCAGCATTCATTGTTTTTTGTATTCTTGATGATGGCCATTCTAATTGCGGTATGATGGAATCTCAAAGTGGGTTTGATTTGCATTCTTAATGGCTAAAATTGTTGAAATTTTTTCCATATACTTACTGCGCATTTGTATGTCTTCTTGTGAGAAGACTCTGCCTATTGACTTTATAATTTTATCATTTTGATAGGGTCATTTGTTTGGGGGAGGTTAGTTTTTTTAGCTCTTCTTATATCGTAGATATTATTCCTCCTTCAGAAGAGTATTTGGCAAAATTTTCTCCCCTCCATAGGTTGTGTCTTCACTCTGTTGTTTACTTGGCTGTGCAGAAGCTTCTAATTTTTTTTTTTAATTTAACTTTGCTATCAGTCAGTTTAATTAATTAACCCTAAAATGGCCAAGAAACCATACTTGCCACTCTCTTCTGTTCTTGTTATGGTGGAGATTTCTATATCCCCTGCTCCCAATTGAGTTCAGGCTTATTCATGACAGAAGTTTTAACTTTTCAAACAGCTCACATCTGTTTCTTGAGAATTAATGAATTTAGACCATTCATTTGGGCACAGCTTCAACTACCTAAAAAAACATGCTTTTATGCAGGCAGCTTATAGTGACTTGTTTCCATGATAGTCTTTATTATTCACTTTGTCTTTTACAATCACTTTATACTTAGTCAGTAATAGAGACTATAGGACTGGATCTTGTGGGTTATTGTGGTAATTCCATATTATTTTAAGAGGATGAGTTCCTAGTTTCTGTTCTGTGAAAATTTTTACCTTTCACTCCAGTACTGGGGAACCAAGACATATTATGCTTTCTTGTGATTTACATGAGTCGAAAGATCCTCATTTTTAAGATATGTTTCACTGTCTTAGTGTTAAATTTCATTTTTCATATTGCATTTCTCTTGAGCACCACAAGTCCTGATAGGTATAAATTGGAGAAAGCTGAAAAAGTAAGACAAATAATGAAAGAATTGAATATGGGGCATATACAAATAGAATAAGGATTCTTATATAAAGCCCAAGTTGTGGGGGAGGGATTCAAGCAAACATGGTGAAAGATATAAATGCTTAATGTAACAGGAGATATATGTATATATATATATGATCAAAATTATATAATCCATGTTTTAATGCATGTGGAGGCTATTGGTTATTTAACAGTCTAGAATAAAAAGCTATTAGATTTGAAATTAATCTCCAGGGAATACTGGCAGCTCAATCACTTGAGGATTGTAAAGCTAAATTGGATAAAATGTATGTCTAATTTCCAAATGATCTCTATGTGTACAATGCTTGCATAAATACATGTATCATTTAAAGATACATTTAATTTTTGCAAACTACACATCTCAGCATATTTAAATAATAATTTAGTCTAAATAAGTAAAACAAAAGAGAAAACCTTTTAAAAAGTTAATTTGCCAGACAGGCTAAACTATCGCTTGAATATAGAATATATTTTAGGAATTGAAGACTCCTTACTTTTGGATGGGAAATATTTAGTCACATAAAGACAATTAGCTTTGTAAAGGCACACATGAATGGAAGATGTTGGGAAGGAAGAAAAGAATTAATTTCCCAAAAGGCACTGCAGACAAAATTGTGGCTGGCACATCTTTGTGCTGCAGATACAACTCTTATGGTATCTTGCCTGCTCTCTTGGGTGACGTTTGGACCTAGTGTGGCCTCTATTGAATGTCTGGTAATGAAGTAGGAGTAGGGTGTGACTTGACCTGCCTGGGAAAATGGACACAACCTAAGGGTGTGGGTTTGACCGGACGTGAGCCTGGGACGCGAAATCCAAACACCCTCTTCTCACAGGATCGGGAAAACTCTCACAACAATTGAGACTGGATAAATAAGATCACTATTTCGAGCTTGCTCTCTTGCCCCTGTTGCCCCCTGCTCCCTAACCCATGCTCTATCTTTAGCTTGCTCTTTAGCCCCCCTCCCTTTTCTGGATCCCTAACTGACTGGGCAGCAACGGTGACTCTTTCATTCACCTGGCAGAATCAGTTTCCTTTTCTTTTGTTACGTAAATAAATTTCCTTACGACCCTAAGTCCGTCCTTTCAGATCTTTGCTCTTGGCGAACAAGAATCCGGAACTTAGAGCACAAGCAGAGCACAGACTATGGGACCACCTGCCGACTAACAGTAACACAAATGAGAAAGTTATCTTCAGATAGTCCGTTCTGGACAGACATGCTAGCTGGTCCCTTCTGAAGTGAGTCTCGAAAGAAGTAGCAAAAATAGTTTCCCAGATCGCCAAGTGCGAGTTTCGGGTTCTACAATGCCTCTCTATCCTCTCTGGTCTCCCTGGATGCTCATCCAGGAAGGGAAGAGAAGAACGTGAAACAGAAAAGGGCCATCACACTAACCTGACACTTCTCTGCGTTTGTTCTACATCTCTGGGTCACACTAACCTTCATGTCCTCTTGCCTCAGGCCCATGTAAGTTCTGGTATCTTTTCTCCCTTTGCTTCGTAAAGGTTTTTCTACTTTCTTTCCTTGCACCTTAGGCCTTGGTGGCTTCTCCCATGACATGCTGAGACGTGATGCTGTTTTTGCTATGTGAACTGCTTCCCACCGGACTCAATAAAATCTGTCATGTTTACTCACTGCAAACCTGATGTACAATAGAGTCATTAACCCGTCATTCAAATTACTTCCTACTATGAACCCACTCTGTATTTCTAACTTTTTCTCGTATTTCTTGTATTTCTCTTCTCTATTTCTGAAACATTTTCTTGCTCTAATCAGGCTGGTGAATCCACACTGTTCTCTAACCTGTTGAACCTCTACTATCACCTTCTAAAAACAGATCTGATCTTCCCTACCAAGTGAAGCCCTTTTCCACATCGAGCCTGCACATCATTTGCCAGGATTCCCTCCCTCTGGACTCATACTAATTCATGTGGGCATTCACTGTGTTACTTGAAGTAACACAGAGAGATTTTTAACATAGAATTTGAAGGATGAGTATTTATTGAGTGTACAGAAATTATTTCTTTGAAATCCACTACTGTATGTAAGCAGAAATTGAATTCAGAAACAATCAAAATATCCACAGGTAGCAGACAAGGATAAATGTGTGATATGCATCCGTATCTGCATTTTGCCACAATCATTAAAGTTAACTTTACAAAAAAGTTAATGCATGGGAACTTGATTATAATATACGGTAAATTCTTGACATCCATGAGAATTTTTTTCCTGTTTCCTTTAGGGGTCCTTGATTTTTTTTTTTTTCTGGTACTGGGCATTGAACTGAAGGCCTTCACACTGAGATATATCCTCAGCTTTTAAAAAAATCTTAATTTTTGGAACGGAGTCTTGCTAAATGGCTAAATTGCCCAGTCTGGGCCCAAACATGCAATCTGGCTGCTTCCACTTCCCAGCCTGCTGGGATTATAGGTGTGCACCTTGAATTGTTGATATTCATATAATAGTTAAATTTTTCTGGATATTTATAATAGGCCAGAGAATCTTCAGCTGTCCCGTACCTCATTTATTACAAAAAAGTAAATGGCAGCTCAAAACAGATAAATAATTTTCCCAAGATAATATACTTCAAGCGAAGTAATGAAGCATTGCTAGTAGGGATGCAGAAGTTAGGACACTTGAAAATGAGTCGTTGCTTCATCCCTTGCCAGTTATTTTCACTCATCAGATCAGTTTCATACCTATGTAAAGGGGTAATAATATCCGTGATGGTCAAATAAGATAAGTAAAGTACTTAGCGTAACACCTGGAATGTAGAAAGCTTCAGTTAAAACTATTTGTCTAATCAGAAGTTGGTTCAGCTGGAAATTTAGCTCAGTAGTTAGAGTGGTTGCCTAGCAAGCACAAGCCCCTGAATTCAGTCCCCACCCCCGCCCCAGCAGCTGGTTCACACCTTTGTAACTAAGACTGAATGGAGAAATGGAAGTAGTATCTGAACCGCAATCTGACTGGGGTCCTCCTTGAAGCTTTCCAGCCTCTTTTCAATGCATCTTCACTATTAACGTGAATTACCTCATGCACAGCAGTGAGTACCACACAAAAACTTCACATGGAGGTCCCAATTAAAGGCAATCGAATAGATTCATTCATCAGTTTAAACTACTGTCATGATCAGCATGATTCAAATTTGTTTTTTTGGAAAAATACAATTCCTTGCAGATCGGGAGCTGATCTGCAGATTTGGAATAAGTAGAAGCTGTTAAATGTGTGTATGCTAAAGACTACTGTACTGGTAAGGGGAGAAAGCTGACAGTACATTAGAGATACGTAGGATCCTAAATGCAGGCTGCCAGAATAGAGAAGTTGATCTTAGACTGTAGGGAATATAATAGTGGTCACTACAGGCTAGAAAGGGCAGTAGGGAAGAGGCATAGGAAGGTTAGATAGTGGGTACCAAAGCAGAGCTAGTTAGGAAGGCTCAGTTATAGTGTTCTGTCACACAGCACAGTAACTGTAGTCCACAACAATTGATTATATGTTAAAACATAACTAGAAAAGAATATGACGGTTTGCAACAGATAGAAATGATAAATGTTTGAGGGTATCAAAATGGAATTAACCGAATTTGACCATAATGCACTGCTTTCATGTATTCAATTGTCCTGTAAATATGCACAACTATGTGTCAAGAAAAAAATAAAAAAGGTACTTTAAATTTTGTATAATAAGAACGGAAACAGGCTGGAAAAAACTAAGAAATATATCAACATGTTAAACAGGGTTGTATTTTGGTAATAAAATTATGTGTGATTCCCCTTTGAATAGTTTAAAATATTTTTGTATACTTTTTGATAAATCTAAGTTCTATTTGGTTTATGGTAAGTAAAAATATGATGGAAGACTCAGGTCTTCAAGCTTAAAATTGAATTCATTAGCTACGAATCTTGAGCTTCTTAAGTTCAGATTCAACTCGAAAGCTGTTGCTTTGAATCTTTAATGGGTATCAAATGATCCCGCACAGTACTGACAATGATAAATTCACACCTCAGGAGCACTGTGTATTCCTTGCAAGGTTATCCAGGAAAGGTAGTGATCGCTCATATTTAAGCCTATTTTGCAATTAATACAATTAGGAATGAAAAGTGATTTTTACAAGACAAATGCATATCTAAGCTTGTAAGACCAAACAAATTGACTGATGCCTTCCATTCACCAGTAGTCTATACTTATCTATAATCGTATGGTACAAAAAGTCTATTCAACTCTAAAACCCTATGATGGCTAACAATTTTGGCAGGCTTGGGACTTGACAGACTTTTCTGCCATAAACCTTGACACATTTCAGTGATTCTCATTCCAGCACAGAAGACAAACGGTTACAGGAAACCATAGTCTTAAAAGATTTACCATTGAGAGATATTTGGACAATTACAAGCAACAAACAAATAGCTTTAGTGAAATGCAGCTGAGGGTAATTTGGCATGTTGCAATTCTCTGAACGGAGGAATGATGCAACTGTTCCCTTATTTCTGCTTTGTTTGTTTAAGGGAATAATTAATGGTTCTGTTTTAATCCATTTACTCATTCAATGGATATTTATTGAATCTCCTATGGTCCAAGAATTGTTAAAAGTACTAGTAGTAAAGTAAGGAACAAAACAGTTAAAATCACTGGCCTTTTTTTAGATTTTGCAATGTAGACTAGAACTGAATCCGTTAGTGGAAGAATGTATGAAAGATAAATACACCAAGTATATACGTGTCGGGGCAGCACTCTTCCATGGAGGTTCCCTCAGGGACAGAAGCATTTAGTGGTTCTGTCACACAGTGTGGTAGACAGAGGTCACAGGTGGCTACTGAATATTTGAAATAAGCAAAACATAGCTAAAGAACTAAGTTACACTTTGCTTTGTTTTCATTAATTTGTCACACAGGACTAGTGGCTACCGTTTTGGCAGGTGTTGGTCTGCACATTTGCAAGTGTAGACGTGTATGTGAGGAGAAAGGCGGGGTGGAGAGGAGCGGTGACGGTTACAAATAGAGTCTTCAAAAAAGGGATCTTGAAGAGACATTTAGGTGAACATTAAAAAGAGTTAAAAAGTCAAGTCTTATAGATATGAGAAGAAACCATCCTAACCAGAAAGACCAAAAAGTGCAAACGTTGAGATAAGTAGCAGCTGGCTTGGAAGAGGAACGGTATGGAGACCATTATGGATTCAGGGGAATGTGTAGGTGGGTAACACGTGGAGATGGGACTGGGGAGGCCATGAGTCTTAGTTACTTTTTCATTGTTGGGACACAATACCCAACACCACAGCTTCAAGACGGACAGGTTTATTTTGGTTCACACTTTGTAGAGGTTTCAGTCATAGTTCACTGGCTCCAAGCAGGGTGGCATGGCAGAAGGAGATGACAGAGGAGAAAGAGCTCATGGCACAGCAGGCAGGAAGTAACAGGAGCCTGAGGGGGGAAGAAGAGAGGTCCCCTTCCAGGCCACACCCCCAGCAGCTCACCTCCTCCCACCCAGCTTCACCTCCCAACATCACATTTAACTCTAAACTCATCTCTGGGCTAATCCACTGAAGTGTATCACACTTCCATGATCCAGCTGCTTCCTAAAAGCCCCACCTATGAGCACATGGGGCTTCGGCGAGATAGCTAGAATGAAGCACAACACCATGCTACCCTAGATTTAATGCTTAGGTACTCATTTCCAATCTCAAACTTTATAATTTAGAATTCAGAACAGCTTCATTTCCTCTAAAGTCCTTTGTTGACTTGGAGGTTAGCCAGCTAGAGTATTTATCAGATGACATATTAATTTTGGATAAATTGAGTTTATAATGTTAAATATTCTGTGATCCTTTAAGCCCCTCTTGGACATGCTTTGTCCTGCCATATTGTGTGACATTTATGGCCCATTTCTCCTTAGGTCTCACCTTGCCTCAGCTAAGTTGTTCTCTTCCGTTCTTGAGATTTAGAATGCCTTTAAATTTTAAACGTCCTGTAAACACGTTATTGAAAATATGGCAGTCCACATAGACAGATAAATCAGTAAAGTTAGTGAGAATTACAGGTCATGTGCTGAAAATGATATTAAGCAAAACATTTCAGAATTTAAAAAAAATTTAGTTATGTAAGAGATGCATAGAATGTTAAAGAAATTTCACATATTCATATTTCTTTTGAATTTTATCTCAGCAAGATGTACCGGCCAAATTTTAAACCTTCTCTACACATAATTGACACTTAGTCACCATCTCATAGACTTTTATCTTACCTTTTGGCTTTATCTAGGACTTCATTTTTTAAAAGAATCTGATTGTTTTGTAAGGATATTACAATGCCATCTTTCCAAAGTTTACTTTTAATCAAGAACATGTTTAAGCAGGACCATCCTTCCTTCAATTACACGTCAATATTCTAGAATTGCCATCTTTTTATTCACTTTATACTATTTATTTAGTCAGGTCATTAGTGAATACTCTTTATGTAAACAGAGACAGACAAGGATGGAAAGAAGCCCAACAAATCCCTGAAAGTAGAAAATGTTTTTCAGTCATTTATTAAATGGCAATGGTGAAATGTATTGAGTGAACTAAATATTTAAGAAGGACTGTAATATTATTGCTTTATACATATGTATTATTCAGTGTACATATGCAGTATCTTATTCAGTTTGTACACCAGAACTGCAAGATAGTTAATAATGCTTTTATTTTCAAGACAAAAAAATTAATGAGATTCAGTAATTTGCCCCCCCACACAACTAGTTCATAGTGCAACCAGAATTCAATCAATAAAGCCTTTTTAATTATAAAATCTATGTTTTTTCTATGACATTCATTTGAATTTCAACTTACTAATACCTGGAAAATAATATTACAACATGGCTTTGCTGTGTACTAACTGCATTTCCTGTTTTCAACTGAAGTTACTTAATTTTGCTAGGCCTTTGTTTTCTTGTCAATCACTTGGAACTATTAATTATGCTATCATTTTATGAAATGTCTGTAAAATTGGGACAAATATCATAGTGTATAAGGTTATTGTGTCAGATAATCCATGTAAATTTCATGTGAAATATGCATAAAATTCAATTTAAGCACTTATTAAATATCATTTACTATTAATCACTTTATATAAGTTTCTGCATGTATATATATGAAAATTTTTGTCAATTCCACATGACTTAGAAGAACATATTTTTAAATCTCATGCTCTTTAGTCTTCCCAGCCACACATTCAATTCCAATCTTCCATAATTTACAGATTATGTGCAACAAGATACCATTATTAATGAGCTTGAAGGAAAATTGATTAACATCCTAATGACTTCCTTCCTCAGAACTGAAATTGATCCTGGATTTCCTCAGATGCTCTGTGATTGCTGCTCCCTGCCTGCGCATCAGTGTTTTCCAAGACATTGTCTTTGGCATTCTGATCTGCATCCTTGTACTACCCACTACCTGTGAAACTTCTGATCTTCTCTTTTCCCTCAGGTCTTGTTAGCAAATTCTCTTTCTTTGTGGTGCAGATTATTGACCATCATGTTGCTGAGGCCGTTTGTTTTCACTTTTACTTTTGGTTACAAAATGGAAGAAATTTGCAGAAAGATTTTATGCTTGTTCGTCCTTTTCCTAGGAATCTTCTGGGCCTTTGCTTTTTAATGCTCTGTTCTGTTTGTGTTACTCGTCCTTTTGTCCTCTTGAGTCTCCCATCATGCACATTTTAGTCTAGAAAAGAACCAGCCTGTTTTAGTCCAGTGATCCATTCGGTCACGAGAGAAACCTCGCCTTCCACCTGGAAGAAACTGTCCAATAGGACAGAACTGAAAATCCAGATGGCACCACCTTGGCTGCTTCCTTTATCAAATTCCAATTCAGCACATGCACTGACAATCAAGAAGTTAAGGGGAAACTGATGTGTGGGTAAGACTAAAGGGAATTAGTGTTTTGTCAGTGTCTGTGTCTTTTTGACTGGCTAAGTGAAGACAGACATGGGGCCATTTTAGTCTTGAGGATGGGAGAGTGTTACGGGGATAATCAAATCCTATTTTCCATTCCCTATCACACACGAAATAGTAAGATTAATTTTTAGAGTCGGGATAAATATTCTCTAGGTACCAAGAGAAAGGTTTGCATTGTAGTTTGTGTCTCAGACCAAGTCTTGATGATATATCTCCATAATCTACCTTTGTAACACCTGGTGAAATTATATAGAAGAAATTGTTGAATTCATCCATCCACACTTCTGCAAGTCGTCTGTTATTTTTATTGATGATTTGCCCTGTGCCTCCTGGAAATGTGTAAGGTGTCGCTTTCCAAAACACATGTGCAACATGTGAGCATGTAACAATTTCCAAAGTTCCTCCACACTGCCAGATCCTAAAGGAAATTTCTAGGTTTTCTCCTCCCCAAATATCCATTCCAGCATTGTATGTTCCAATTTCCTGAAAGTAATCTCTGTCTATTGAAAAAAGGCCTCCTGCCATTGTAGGTGTTCTGACAGGAAGAGTTCGATCACCTTTCCTTCTGTCCATTTCTCTTTGGGGAACAGGGTTGGTAGCAAATATTAGTTCCACAGTACAGCTGGAACTCTAGTCATTGTAGAAAACATAGCTTTAGCAGTTGCAGCCCCTGATTCAAATTTAAAGGAACCACAAGTATTTCTTTTACACCTGTGTTAAAGCTTTACCCAAAGCATTGGTTGATGAGAATGGCACACCGAGATTAATATACAAAAAAAAAATATTCAATGTCTGAATAGCAATATTTTAACAAGAGGACTTTCCCTTCTTATTTGCTCCATTTGTTCACAAAAAACCCCAGATTACTCTCATTACCAGTTTTGAACAAAGAGGGCCATGTTTCTCCACTCACAGACCCTTTCCCTCTCAGCTTTCTTGAATACTTTGCAAATTTCTTTCTGAGCTCTTTAGCCTTTGGGCCTGCCAAAGAGTGCCTGTTCTTTGAATTCTGTTGAAGCTTTTTGCCTTCCTAGCAGTTCTTAATTCTTGTCTTTGTTTCTTTCTTGAACCAGTCCTGAGCTTGGTCCTTTCCCAGACTGTTTTTGTGTTTGCATCCCATGGGGAAATTTCCATGGGCTCCCTCATATTTATGCAGTGAAGTCCAGGGGCATGGCTTTTATTTATTTCTTGGACCCAGCAGGGGTTTCCTGCCTGTTTTTGTGTGTCAGTTTCTGAGTTAATTGGACTAATCAATCTAGTGAATTTTTCTGAAGTTGTCCAACTGT
The DNA here is from genome assembly GCA_004026905.1 of Hystrix cristata. Lineage (NCBI taxonomy): Eukaryota > Metazoa > Chordata > Mammalia > Rodentia > Hystricidae > Hystrix > Hystrix cristata. The sequence goes on along the minus strand of PVJO010000633.1, from coordinate 37,554 downwards.
TGGAGCTCCAAGAACTATCTGGACAACAGTTATTGTAGCTAATTGGTGGCACCCCCAGGGTTGAATTTAGTTTTGCTAGGAGTGTATTGAGAGGCAACTTTACTCACCAGAAATAATCCCTGCCATTTTGCGAATTAATAGGTTCCTGGGAAATACACATTTTTAAAAAATGATATAATAGTTTGGGGCAGACACAATTTAGCTTATAGCATGGAATGAGACAAATCTGAGGCTAATTCCCTTTATCCCAGTTTACTGTTGTAGTAAGGATGAATACATATGGAGCCTACATCACCTGAGTTTAGGCGTATATAATTATAATTCCTGTACTCTGAGAGACTGAGGCAGGAAGATTGTAAAGTCAGGCCCAACCTGGGTACCTTAGTGATTTAATGAGATCCTGTCTCAAAAAAGCTGGGGGAGCAGCTGGGGATGTAGCTTAGTGTATGAAGACCCTGAGTTTAATATACAGTCCTGCCCCCCCAAAAAAAGATGGAAAGAAAAAAAGAAAACTCAGAACATATTAGATGTTCAAAAAATAGAGTAATAGATAAAAATACAGGAAATGTATTCTTTATCTCTTAAAAGACTTTTCTCTGTCACTTAAAATCTACCTAGGCTCTCTGAGTAGAAAGATTAAATTATTTTTCTCATTATCAAGATTTTGTGAAAAGATGTGAATCTTGGGGATTAGGATCTAATGCCCTTTAGTTTAGCCTGCCAGGAAAGTGAAGCCTTCATAATTGGAGGAAATTTACATGAGATTATTCAGCTACAAAATAGCAGAGCAGAGCCTCTGCTACCGTTTAGACCATGCTGCTAGTTCCCAACTGTTTGCCACCCTAATGTGTACGTTGGATGCCAAAATGATATTTCCATTACTCAAAGAAGATCAAAATACAAGCGTCTAAGAAAATCTATCAAGAGACTGACCCTTGAATATGCTTTAGTAGTAAGAGCCACTATGTTATTTCCAAATGTCGCTCTCACGGTTGTTAAAACAAATTGCATGAGCTGTTCTCCATGATATTGGCCAGCTGTTATTTTGGTATATGGGTGGAGAGTTGTTGCTGTAAGCTGTGTTTAGTTTTTAGGCATTGTCATGCATTCAGCTTTTGTGACAAGGTCAGGACAAGAAAGCATTCCCAGGTGATGTTGCCATTGCGGGTCCAAGATGATTGGCCTAGACTCGATGTTTGAATCCCATTTTCTCTAGGCTGGACACCATTTTTCTAATTTGCTTTAATGCAGAGTATTTCCAACTCAGCTATTTGAGTAAAATTTCTTGGTGATTACAGCCATCTTGTAGTGGGCAGAAGCATGAGGGATAGATAAATATGTGGACTCCAGAGCACCCCTGCTTGAATTCTAATCCTGATCCCAGGGTTTGCTAAATGTGAGATTTAGAGCAAGTTACTTAGCATTTCTGCAGTCCTGTTTCCTCACCTGAAAAGCAAAGATAATAGTATCCACCTCAAAGGATGGCTGTGACATTACTGCGATTCAGGATATACAAAGAGTCTTATGTAAAGCTATGCATAGTGGACACTGGTAGAAGTCATCTTATGTATTATTATCTTTTCAGTGGGCACAAAGTCCAAACCTAATTGTTTGAACAAACTAGAAGAGATATACCAATTCATTTCTATTTCCCAAGTAGTTAGCTTCCTGGTGGCTTGTGAGATTTTTTGTTAACTTTCCTACAGTTCATTGTGTTTCTCTTGCCTGGGCCCTTGTAAAAGTTGTAGGATTGTGCAAACTACTAAAAGTTTACAATCTGATCATGTAATTACCCTGCATGCTTTGCTCCTAATCCTTAACAGCAAGTGTTTAGTTTGTTTTCAGAGCCATTGTGCTTAATTAATATTTATGCAAGCCTTAGTGAAATCATGAAAATTAACAGATGTCCTTACCTAAAGCAGGTGGTGCCTATATCAACAATGGCAATAGAAACAGCGATGCTGCTACAATAGTGTTTCTTTACATCTCAGACTCAGTTCTGAATCTGATAAACATGGTTTTCATGTTTGCTTCCAATCTCGAAAACATATTGTCAGGCAAATAAACATGACTCTAAGATATTCACATACAATATTATCTCTACTTCAATGCATATTACAGACAACCAAAACTAACTGTGGTGTTAGTTACACTAACCCAAAGGTTTTGCTGTCTCATAGAAAAGTCTGGAAATAGTCTGGAGATTGTACAGAGTGGGCATTCTGGCTACACTAACTTACCAGAAATCCAGGCTTCTTTTATGTTTCTTCTTTAACATTCTAGCACAAAATTTTTAGCCTCACATTAAAACATGTTCCATGGTAGCTGCTGAAGCTCCAGCCATCATATACAAATTATAAGACACAAAAAGAGAAAAAAAATGAAGAAAAATTTTATGAAGTCATCTCTAAACCCAAATTTATTCTTAAAAGCATAATTCTTGGAATTTTCACAAGACAGTTACTTATATCTCATTGTATTGTAACTTATTCGTGTAACTACAACTTGATACAAGAGATTGTTATAAATGCAATATTTTATTTGGGTATTCTAGGTCTCAAACTAAAATTAAGCCTTTATTTAAGAAAAAATAATGACCATTGTGTGAGCCACCATGAAATTTAAAATCAGCTTTTCCTTTCAAACCTGCTATTCTGTTGATTTTTTAGTACTTGATATTAAGTGGTATTTCTTATGAAGTACTTTTCCATAACCTGTGAAATCTGTTTACAGTTAACATTTTTTTTTTTGTCTCATTCATATGCGTTCATACATGGCACTTGCTTTCAAAAAGATCTAAAGAAACTTCCCAAAAATGATGTGGCAAAGCTAACATTTTTTTTCTTTGGTTCATGTTTTTGACAAAAATATATACCTTCTATGGGCCAAGCACTGATCCAGGTGCTGGGTGTAGTAAGAGTGAACATCATAAAGGATGAATTAATACAGGGTTACATATCTGATGGAAAGTTAAAAAGAAATCTGTAATGTAATGTCATGTTGTGTTGACAAAGCGTAATAAAAGGCTAAGGAGTTGGATGGTGAGCAGTGATGTTTTCAAGAAGGAAGAATGTAGCAAAGCAAATCATTCTTTAAGGAGCTTGCCCTTACTGGGCTCAAAAAAAGTGGAGAGGACAAGCAGTTGCAGTGAGTTATAGGAAATGAATTTATGAGTTGTAGGAAATGAATTTAACAAGGAGAGGGACTGGAGCCAAGCTGACCAAGCGGTGAGATGATTCCAGCACCCTAAAGAATTTGGTTAATATTCTGCAACAACCAGAGTGAAATATGAAGTGAAAATGGTCTTTTTTTTTTTTTTTTTTTTTTTTTTTTTTTGCCAGAGATCGAACTCAGGGCCTTGTGCTTGCGAGGAGAGTACTGTAACCACTGAGCTAAATCCCCAGCCCCCAAATGGTAATTTTATGGGATTTTTGCATTTACTTTTCTCTTCTTCAATTTACTAACAGTTTAGTGATTGACTGCATGAAACACTTTATTAGGTACCAAACCAAAAAAAATATAAATTAATGTTCTTTAAGCTCAAGGTGTTTACTAGAGATTTCAGATCAACTCAGAAAATATGTAAGGCCAAACTTGATACCTCTATATGAAAGAAGGAGACTTCTCTTTTCAGTATTGTCTTTTGATTATTGGAATCTTTATATAAAACTGTAAGCCTTGAAAATTATAGTGGAACTCTTAATTTCATTCATCTTACTTCTTTAAGATGTATAAAAATCATAAGGTGCCTACTGCATTCTTGGACCTGCCAACTATCTCTTGCTAAAAAGGCCTGCAGGATGTGTGTGAGCATCACTTTGCACATTTAGCTCCCGCTTTCACCTGCTCTTCTTTCTTTCTTTGAAAAAGCTCTATCATCCTTTAGTAGTATCTCCTTTAAGACAGCTTTCCGTAGCTCTTTCTCACACAGTTAATTACTTCTGTCTGTGGTGCACTCAGTGTTTTATCAGGCATCATAGTATAGACTCATGATTTTATGCTACCATTTTTATTTCCCACTAGAATCTAAGTGCTTTAGAAATAAATGGCAAAGCATATTGGTTATGGAAACTCCGATACCTAGCAAAGGGTCTGGCATATAGTGAGTGTTTGCGCATTTTTTTTTTTTCTGTTAGAGGAAAAAAAAAAATGCCCTGTTCAAGAGGAGGCTAATGTTCACAGCATGGAGTAAATAGAAAATTCACAAATTGTGTCTTGATTATGTAATAGCTTCTTCCCAAAAATCATTCGAAGGGAAGCTTTTAGCCTTCATCACAAGTTAGTTCTAAGGAAAATGTATGTGTTTTCATATTCCAATGAAGTCTTCAAATAGTTTACTAGTCAGGCTCTTTAAAGTGTCTTAGGGAGACCCTCACACCTCACATATTTCTTAAATTAAAATCGTTTGGATTTAATTCATTTAATAATGGTCAGTAGTCACAGATGTTCATGAAACAGCCATCTGGGGTAAAGCAGAAACCCTAGAACAACCTAATAGTTCTAATATGTAAATTTATTATTATACCACAAGCTCTTCGCTGCATCGTGAATTCCTTCAGGATGGAGAATATAGCTCATTCCTCATTGCAGCTCTTGTGCACATTGCTGTGGTACAGATTCACGGTCTCGTACTAAAGCCCTTCGGGGCGGTTAGTGGTCTGCTAGCAAAAAGCTGTAAGAAACGCACAGGCAAACTCGTGTGCACGCACATCCAAAGGTACACACAGACGACACAGCCCTGATTTTAGTAACACTGGACTGTTCCATGGGGAAACGCCTCTGGTCGTGGCTCATTTAATGTACCAGGCTGAAGTCACTGAATATGAAGTTGAAAAAAGATGTACAATTGGGGAAGACTGACTGAGCCATACCATCAATAGGGATCTAAGTGGATTTAAAGAATTTGGAAGATTTCTGACCTTAAAAAAGTGAGTATGTTCATATAGTATATATTATATAAAATCCGCAGAGGTATCTGGGGCAATAGTTGCAATAAAACCAAGTAATATCTTACAGCAAAATAAATGAGATTTTCCGCTAATAAAAATTTGTAAGCTCCAAACAGGAAAAGAATGGTCTTCAGTTTTAGAACTTTTTCTTCCTTTGTTGAAATTTGCAATTGCATACATGGTATTAGGATTGGAATATTTTTTAAAAGATTAGGACTTCAGTTGGATCATTTCATGAGCTGTGGCATACCCATTCAGCTGTGAATTGTAGGCCTGTCGATTTTCTTTATGCTGTCTCACTCCTCTGTAAATTGCAGGCATGTGACAGATATTCAAATTCTATTTAGTAGCATTTCAGTTGACTTCACTCTCCCCTAGTGAAAAAAATCAGCTTGTTTTCCATGTACATTCCTTTACTCCATGTAATTTTAGAATGTTTTATCTTTTCTTTTTAGCTGATATAAATCTGTTTAGTTCTCTCATATTGTATGAGAGAAATAAATTCTTTAACAAGTTTGTTTTCTATATATGCATAGTTATGTTTTAATTTTTTTCTGATATTTTAAACACAACAGGAGAAAGGTTAGATGTGTCCTGGAAGCTTCTGGGAATAATGTAGACTGATGTTGAGCTGTAGAAGGTGTGGTTTTCCCAGTCTCACCCAGAACTGTCAGGCACAGAAAACCAGGTGACCCTGGTGTGGAAATCAAACCTTCACTGGACGTGTCCTAGGGAGGTCAGAGCTTCCGACTGCTGTGTGTAGAGGATCTTATCCAACTGGATGAAATGCTGCCTTTAAAGTTTAATTTAAGGCTAAGTTTATTTTTTTTTAATAGTTTCCACTCTTCATTTGAACATGAATGAGCTAAAATAGGAACATTCAATGAATCATTAAGGACCGAAGGAGACCAGGAGCTTGGATGAATCCTTAGCTACCTACTAAGCTGACAGAATTAGGCCTCGTTTGTGTCCAGTATGATGAACAGATTCTTATAAGTCTTTAAAGTTAAAGTTCATCAGGAAGTTAAGCATGTTTTAATTATTAGAGAAGTAGCTCTTGGAAATCTCTTAACTTTTGAAACCACGGAGTCTTTTTTTATGCTTGGTTGTATCAGATTCACAATTTCCCAGAGCCTGGATGGCTGTGTATGCTGTAAATTCTCTCATGCAAACTTCTTATTTCTGCCTACTAAAGAGCCCATATGCAAGAATACTGAGAAAGAAAAGAAGCCATTTCAGCTCCATTGACCATTTTGTAAAACATACTAAGATGGATCGAGGTTTAGCTGTTTGGTATACGGAAAGTTCTCATGCTTCTTGAGAGGAAAGAACACGTCCAGGGTTTTGATGATCTGCTTTTTTATTACTAAGGGCAATTTCCTATTTCTTACCAGTTTGTGTCTGCTCCCCATTCCTGTCACAGGATGACATTCCCTCCAGACATGAAAGGAACACGTGAAATTCTCATTCCAGAAAGAGTACATAGCTTTCATTTGTTCTAAAGAGAATGAGATTTAATGACCCGCTAAGTGGAGTCTTTCTCTAACCCACATAGACACACTTGTGCATGTGCCGGTGGCATGATTTAGGCTTCTTTTAGTGTGTCCCTCCAAACAACCAGAATTGACGTACCACTTCCAAGAACGTAGATTCTGTCCAGCTGGACTGTGTTCCCAAAGCGCTCCTAATCAGATGCACGTTCACTACGCAGGAGGCGTGACCTTTCACCTTGAGCACTGCCAGAGCACTTAACCTCCCTGCAAAGTGCCGATAAATATTAATTCCGTTCTCTGTCTTATATGACTGTTGGGATAATCACGCCAATTAATCTTCCCAAATTTTACACCTTTAAATGTACTTACTGAAATACAGTATGATTTATTAATATAAGAACTAAGCACTATGCTAGTTATTGTGGACCAATAAGATAAATAGCTTTGCCCTTGTAGAGCTCTAAGCCTAGGAGAGCAGGAACTTACCCTGCATAGTACAACGTAATTATTTTGAAACCATATTCCAAAGAAGAGTCAAAGAAAATACCATACATTTTTTGGAAATATAAAGAAAAATTTTGGATATAAAGATGAAATGGGAGGGAACAAAAGCGATTTGAGGTGTTTTAACTTTTAAGAAAAATGCTTCTATGATTTCAAGTTTTCCTTCCTACTTTCCTTGTGGTGCCAAGTATGCATCTCAGAATCAACTATTAATACACTTGTAAGTTGTACTATTTTTCTAGGAAGGAAAATCTATTTAATTAAATAATAAGAGAACTTGACTGATTGGTTACCCCTTGATTTTAAGATTTGCCATGACAGAATAGCGCTTTAGATGAATACATTTAGACGAGGGTAAGAATATAAGGGAACGTACGACATAGGGAAATATTCGGGACCCTAAAATGAGGTAGCTCAAAACATTGAAGAAGAGACGGCAAATATATAATTTAATAACTTACATAATGAGTATGTATAGCAAAGTCTCTAGGTGAGGAATAGACTAAGCATTACAGATGAATATTACACATAATTTCATTATTGTAGTGGAAGAAAGAATTTATCAATCATCGCCATTCTCACTCTCCAAGTGAAGGTGTGATATCTTTTCTTGATGGTTTTTAGGAGACCACAAAGCATCAAAGGATCTTGGTATACTTGTCTTAGACTGCTCAAACCTCAAATAGATAGCTTTTATTTATATAGCAAAGAAAACATTAATGAAAGGAGAATGCATTTGTAATTCATTCTGCTGATTCCTGATCTGTGAGTGGTGTTTTGTTTGTTTGTTTGTTTGGTGCTTGCAAGGCAAGCACTGTAACCACTGAGCTAAATCCCTGACCCCTGTGAGTGGTGTCTTAATTTGTCACACAATAACATTTCAAAAAATGTTCCTGAGGTAAAACAAAATCCCTCCAATTGCTTCTTTAGATCTGGAGGTATTATATATTCACATGTCCTTTTAGGGAGGTATTTTTCAAAGGCACTCTAATCCTTGGGGGGGCTTACCTTGTGCAGAAGCTTTCTTCAGATGTTAAAAGATGTATAAAATATTAGGCTTATTCTATATAGACTTGAGGGCAGAACCACAATTGGTGGATGGAATTCCCATCGAGATCAATTTTGGCTTCTTGTACAGGAGAGCTGTCCAAGATCAGTGCTGATTAGGGAAGAAATAGTTATTCGAGGAAGTAGAGCTGAGACCCTTGTACATCATCTGAAAGCTTCAAGCAAGGTGGACCTGACAAAGCAAAAATTTCACTAGCCAAGGCTAAGCAAGCAAAGAAGTTTGTTCAATGTATTTCAACATGAGACAGAGAAATTACAACTAAATCTAAGTCTGCTGAAGAAGGGAGGGGAGAGTTTCTTTAAGGGCTGGTTTGAGCTCATGAAAAAAAATCCTGAGGAATCTAAGGAGGACTCATAGTGCATCTGCATTTGATAGCTGTCTTTATCCAAAGGGGAAAGACCCCTCCTCAAGGTAGGTAGTTTTGTAACTCAGAAAACGGCACCCACAGGGAAGCTGAACTCCCACCTTCTCACAGAAGGTGGTCAGTAGTGATGCTATCCATGTTAACTGAATTTCAAAGAGATAGTTCTTGGGTCCTTAAGGAGGGTTGTAAAACTCCAAAGTTGCTCTAAAAAAGTTTCACGTGTCAAATGACTGATGAAGGCTTGATAATTACAGGTCTACTCTTGTGATTGCTCTTAAGAAAAACAAAATGGGCTAGGGACCTAGAATCAGAACCCTGCCAAGGCTGACGAGAGTTAAGGTCAGGAGCATCTGGCAGGTCAAAGCCTTAGCAAGGATGTTGTAGCCAGAAGTCAAACACATGATAAATGGTTCGAAAGGATCCCTAACCATATCTCTTCAAATTTGAGATTTTTTTCCTTCCCTTATGATGGCTAAAAAGATGGCAAAATGATTTAAGTTAAATTGTTTGAAAATCGAAAAGAGGGGGTAGTTTCTCAGGCATTCTGCTCATGTAAATGAATGACATCCAATCAACACTTGCATGTGCGTTAAGCAGAATGTCTACATTTTTAGCCAGGCAGGTTCAACTGGCCTAAAATCGAGCATCAGCGTAGAGTTCCCCTTCCCAAGTGAGTCGCTGTTTGTTTCAGAATTTCTTGTTCTTTCATAATGACTTTTTTTCAGAAGCTCCAGTTACTTCTATTTTACTATGTGTAGATTTCAGAGACTGAATATTTCATCTCTTTGCAGTTATATTCATCATCATTAGGTAAAATATTTGATGGGACCTCTAAAACAAGTATTCATTTCTGCTTTCAGTAACATACTACTGTAGATCAGCCAGGGAAACCGGGGCATTACACCGTTAATTCAAGCAGTAAACACTCTTTCCTTCTATCATTCGTGAATGCAAAAAAACAAAACAAAACAAAACAAAAGCCTGTTGTGGACTGTTGCTTAGGGATTTTGGTGATGAGAGGAGAGGAACATATTACTACACCATTTATTCTCCTCTTCAAAGGCTTTGCAGGTACTGTTGGGGGCTTCCGTTTTTATTACAGTGTGGTTTTCATTGCATGTTAATATTAATGGAGTCACAACCACTGAACTCACAGCATATTCATACCATTTCAGACTGATTGAAATTGAAGGTGGGTGGACTCTAGTTGTTCGGGGGAGCCACAAACAATACCCAGGGGCAGAGGAATGATTGAATTTGCCAGTTGAGTCTGTGTGAGGCTTGCTAATTTACAGGGGCAATTTCAAATATTACAGTGACCAAGGTTTCCCTGGAGAGTTCATGTGGGTACAGCAAGTGAATCAAGGTTTGAATAATACTGTTTTTAGAATGCTCCGCAAAAGACGGATGAAAAAATAAGTAGATGATTTATTTCATGATTGATACTGTAAATGTGAAGCATGCAGGGCCCATTTGTCTTTGTAGGAGGGGCAACTTCTGTGACCTGTTCTCCAGCCAATTTGGCCGTGGGAAATGCCCCAGGAGAAAGGCAGAGAATTTGCCTACCAGCTTTGCCTTAAATGGCCAATCCTTGATTATTAACCCTAATAGCTCTGCTCCCTCCCTTCAGGCGCAGGCCCTGAGGGCCGGTTTCCTATTGCTCCTCTGCTGGTCCCATAATTGGAATTGATAACTGACCACCACGCAGGACCTGGGGACATTTGTCAAATGCTGTCATGCTTATGAAGGTGAATAGAATAAATAAAGATAGCCAAAAAAGGAGACAAGGAAAATCGTGATTTTAAAGTGACACTTTTAGGACAACTGCAGCTTCAGGACAGGAAAGTTTATTCAACTTATTTTTCCCCTTCTGGGAAAATTTCTTAAGGGTCTTAAGGACGATAAGCCTATATCCTGGGCACCAGGCCTGTGCCTTTCACCTGTAAGCTGTACTCCCTCCTCCTACACCCAGGCCCCTCCTCCTGAAAGTGTGCTTTTAAACAAACTGTTTATCTCAGCTCAAAACACATGGGATTGCTTTGCATTTTAACATCACCTGTTAATGGAAAACCCAACAGATTCTATAATACACATCTGAGAAATAACCCACTTTAGGAACACCATAAAGTCCAAATAAGAACCTCAACCTCTGATCAATGAGTTTTTGCCTCCCACCACTCTACACACACAGACACACACAGACACACACACACACACTTTATTCATTATTCCCTTTTGAGTTTTTTTTTTTTTTTTTTTTTTTTTTTTTTTTTTTTTTTTGTGCTGGGGATGGAACCTCAGGGCCTTGTGGTTGTGAGGCAAGCACTGTAACCACAGAGCTAAATCCCCAGCCCCTCCCTTTTAAGTATTTTGAATGTGTTTTTAAAAAAAAATCTGCCTAATAAATTTCATCTTGAAAATTATTTTTCTGGAAAGACTATCAGCAGTCTGCAATGTTCCCTGTAGGGGGCCAGGTGGGAATCATTCAATGCCCCCCAACTCCACTTAGGGGAACTTCCTCTGACCCTGTCCAGTGACACATACAGAAGTGGTTCCCTCCCTTCTGAGGAAATTAGCCTCACATATATATATATATTTTTTAGAGTTTGGGGTCTGTAAATTCTCCCTAGCCCAACCCATTCATTTTACACAAAGGAAAATGAGGTCCAGAAAGGCTATGGGACCTGCCTGTGGTAGTATAATTTGTTGGGCACAGAGGGAGAATTATAACTCAGATTTCCTCTCCCTCCCTGGTTTTACATCCGATAACATAATTTCTTTGTGACTGAGTACTTTTCTCAAGGTGAGGGTATAGGGTACTGATGTGCCAGTGAGAACAAACTCGTTAATCATCTATTCTTTTGGAGACATGCCTCCTTACACAGCCTCCCTCTTGCCAGTCTGCTTTGGAGTCGCCTGTTAGATTCTGTCCTGCACAACCATTTCCTAACTTTTTTTTTTCCTTAATAAACCCAACTGCTCTGATTACTTCTTGCTCTTATACAGAGGTGTTAGAGACCCTGGTCCAAATCACATAGCTCATGACCGTAGGAATGTATATTTGAACAAAGTCCTTCTTGATTCTGACACCTGAGAATTTAGCTACAATTCGGTGCTGATATGAACTCATGTTTATCCTCGCTTGAACAACTGACCTAATTAAATGCAAGAAATGATTAAAATTGTTTAGTTTGCTGTGGGGGCCCAGGGAGGTTGTCTATGCTGCCTGGTAATTCTCTCTTCTCTCTTTCTCCCCCGTCCTACAGAGTAAGTTTGATTCTCCTTCCTCCCCATGTAGACATGAGGATCAGCACTTACTTCACAATGATTCTGTTCTCCAGGACAGATTCACCTCAATTCTTCCATGTTAATTCTTTCCAGTTGTTGGAAATGGATAATAGCTGAGTGTTTGCCGGAGTTCTTCCGCTCATTCTCTCATGCGCTCGTCGTGGGGTCTGTGGACTTAACTGATCCTTTGAAAAGAAGGCCATCGCCAGTGCATGGCTGAAGTAAATGAATAAAAGGCTTTCATTCCCATTGCTGGGTGAAAAGCAAAAAATCTTTCTCCTTTGCTTGGAGAAAGGAAAAAAATATTTCTTCTTTGCTTGTAGGGTGATGTTCTGAAACAGCTCGTTTGTTAGTTGAATTCTAAAGAAAATGAAGTTGGTGCAGTGAGTATTTTCCCCCTGGCAAGCGGGAGCTGCAGGAAGGAGTCTGGGAAGCACAGTTTGATATGGGACTTTCGCCTTCCATCCTGTGAGATGCGCTGCATTTCAGCACACTTTCTGCCTCCCTCTCTCTTTCTGACTTTTTTCTCTGCACACAAGTGCATGTGAGCATACATCTTCTAAATCCACACTACACTCCTATCCAACTAATTGCACTTAAAAGTGCGTTCAGCTGGCTACTTCACAGGGAACATACATTTTCATGAGTGGCATGAGACGGAAGTTTGGTAGAAAAGTCACAGTAAAATACCAGGTCATCCCATGTACAGACTTAGCATTTCTCCTTCACCTGGCCAGTGAAGGGTCCTGTGGTATTGAGTCACACTTATCAAAACTGTGAACATATGCTTTCAAAATTAGAATTTTGACTTTTAAACGGGAAGTGTCATGGTTGCCACCCCCTTACCAGGAGACAAATTAACAAGAGAAAGGCCTAATATAGTTATTTACCCAAAGCTGTGTATCATAGGAGAGTCTTCAGAAATGTCTGCCGAAAGACCCAGAATGAACTGTATTTCCTTTGGTTTCAATGAGGATTGGACTGTGGTGTAGAAATACGAAGGGGTGAAAAAGGAATGATCTGATGGGTGGTAAATTCTTGGTCTCTCTGTATGGTATTCTTTTTCTGCAGGTAAAGGACAGGACACCTGCTCATGAGGGTCTTGTGTCCTACTTTCAGGGAATGTGGGTCAGAGGACTCCTTTATGGAGTCCATCTCTCACATAGAATGTGGGGAAGACCCCAGTCTGCTTCTGCTAGTGTCTCTATTTCCGTGTCTTGGAGTAGTGATTATCCTGAAAGATTTAGGTGTGACAAACAGGGAAATTTGTATCAGTATAGAATGATCAGGACCCCTCAGACAGTGCTGGGAGCAGGTTTGAAAACAGCACTTCTAGCGGTTCCGGGCTTAGACCAATGACTCCACATTTTTTTCTCTCATCTCTGGGAAAATAATACAATTTCACGAGTTCCTTTCAAGGATTAAACAAGAGAAGATCCCTGGGGGAAATCTATGAGCATTTCTAAGAGGCTGACTCTGGTAGTTTATAGTTTCTTATGTTCTCTTCCAGGAAATTTCCCAGTAGGTAAACTATTGGGGAAGAAAAATTAAGAACAGATGAAAAACTCAGATACAGTTCAGCAATCTTAAAGGAACATTATATAATTAAACTCTAGAAGCTTAATATCTTTGTAAATTAACCAATCACTTCTATTCCACTAGGTAAAGTATTCTCTTGCTTTCTCTTTCTGAAGCTATCTAATCACTTACTCAAGTTAAATTAAGGAAGAAAAAGAGAATCCTCTAAAAGTAAATCTATGGAATACTTCTCAGGCCAAAACCCAATGACTCATTCTTTAGTTAAGGTAAAAGCTCTTACTCTTGGTAATAGATGCAAGACCCTATATAATCAGACCACTCTTCCCCCTCAACAACCACAACAAAAGTAACCCTTCATCCTAGCTTTCATTTCTCTCTCTCTCTCTCACTCTTTGTCCAACATGCCAGCCATGCATTTGACTTAGGTTTTTTGAACTTACTTTTCTCCTCCCTGGGATAATTATCCCCCTGTTTCCACGAAGTACGATTCCCTCACCTTTTAATGGGGAAATTTCTGCAGAAGGAAATCTTGTCTGAGGTTGGTATTTTTTAACTCTTAGTCTACTACAGGGTCTATATCTGATTGTGTTCTCTGATTCTGAGATCTCCTTTAGGAACATGTTCACTCGGTTTGCTACCATAGCACAGTCCAGCGTTCTTTTAGAGATCATGCTGAATACGTAGGCTGGAAGAATGTAAATACATGTAGAATTATTCCATATTTCAGACCCGCAAAGGTCTATGGACACTCATGGCTGCCTATGCTAAATAAGAGCTGGCATAAATCTTAACCTAGAATTGGAATTTGAAAGTGAACTCTATATGAGGTTTAAAATGGACTTCTTTTTGTTGTCTCAAAGGAATAAATGACTAAATATAAAAACTGATTACATGCTATTATACAACTTGACATAAAGATTTGAGACATTTGCATTGATATTCTAAGAAAGAATCATAAGAATTTCTTATAATATCGATGCAAATGTCTGTATATCTCTTTGCAATTGTTAATCAAGTATGCAGAGGAATTGAATCGTTGGTCTTAGAGTTCTATGAAATAAAGTATGTGATGGAATTGTTGAGGTGGCCCTCAGCTGAAAAGTAGATGATTGTCGATAGAACCAGACCTTACTCTTCCACAGTAAGAATGTAGGTACCCAGTTGTGGTCCATATGTTTGTGTTTATCTCTCTGTTTCTTTTGGTCCGAATGAAACTGAAAATCAGGGACAGGTCACAGCAACCCTTTATCTACCTCTCTCTGGCTTCCTTCCTTTCCTCCTTTCTCCCTACTTTTTTACACACCCAATAACTAAATGATAGCCCCCCCGAAAAGCTCCTGACTCTCTTCCCATCTAGAATGTTGCTATGTCCTTCCTACACACGAGTACTCCTTGTCTTCACACTTATCCTATGTTACTGAGAGAGTTGATGAAGTAATTGTCTCCTTATTAAATATAAATGCTATAGGGACAATTACTATGTTTATTTTGTTCACTATTTTATTTTGAAGTAAGAACACGATATAATAACAATTGAATGATACTAACTTAATAAATGAAAGAGTTAATCCAATACTGACTAGGCCTAATGGATTTTGCTAGATTCTAAGAGACATTTATTTCCAGAAATCAATTTTGTCCCCCTAAAGCTTGAAATGTTGCAAAGCAAATAAAATACACTATCCTACCATAGTGCAATGTGATAAATTATAAGAAACAAAATGATTGCTGTAATAAGTATTTCTGGAAATCAGAGGTGAGCCCAGTTCTGTGATTTGTGTCATAGAGCATGAGAGAGTCTTAGAATTTGAATACAAAGAAAGAGAAATGTGATGAAGAACATGTGCCATGTGAAGTTCAGAGGAATGTGTTCATGCACAGAATTAGTAATAGGAAAATTTGAACTAGAACATAGATTCATTGAATGGAAAATCCTTAGTGCAAGCTGAACTGTGGGGCTCTCAACTCAGTACCTGCTAGGATGCTTTGGCCAATTCTGAGCAAGAATAGGACATGATGGGATCATCCTTTTAATAAGATTAATATGTGGTGGCCGAGTGCAGCATGGATTATCTGTTGGCAAATAAAGTATATGTTTGTGTGAACTTGCAAATTGATATGATAGGTGAATGCCAGTTAGATTAATTAGAAACTTCCCCGGGTCAGAGAAGCAGGTAAATGAAGGGGACTAATCCTGAAGTTAGCATGATTTGTGGAAGCCCAAGCTCAAATGTTACACTTTAGAGAATTATTAGTGCAGACAACTGTAATACACACAACCTTGATTTTTCAAGCAGCAACAAACTTCTCCAAAAATCCTATAACTTGTGTTTCTGGGTGAGGTTAATAGAATATAAAAGAGTGTATGAGTCTGGATAAGGTTAGTTATTTTGTTGTGTTTCTAAATTTCCTTTTGTGGAGGGCAGGGAACGGGGGGGGCAAAATTTTAACTCTTTCAATATCCAAATAATGTTTGGATACCCTATTGCAATACAATTAGACACAAAGAATGTAGTATATAGCACTATACAATGTAGTCCATAGGATTCTTCATAGCAGGACAATCATGGATTATAATTGCAATATTATTCTTACTAGTGATCTTGAGTAAGTCACTGTTTGAGCATGTTTTGTCACAATTAATACTTTATAGGGTCATGAAAAGGATTGTAATTAATAATATATATGACATAATATATGACAAAATAGCCTTTTAATATTATAATAATAGTTAATATTTAGTTATTCTGTGCCCAATATTGTGCTTGCAGGCAAAATTCGTTATTTCAATTAACTGAGTCGATATGGCAGTCAATCTTAACTCTATTCTCCCTTCCCAATGAAAAATGTACCCCCGATGAAAACTGTAGGTTCTTTTCTGTGCCAGCATTCATGTTTGTGCACATGTGTAAATGGACATGTGTATGTGTACAGATCTGTGTGGGGAAAGTCAGATATAAATAAAGCTGAAAGGTAAGTTTCAGGTTGTGGTGACAAGGAAGAGTCTTATTTTCAAGGAATTAAGTCTGAAAGTTACATAACAATAACTTTGCTTTTGGTTTTTCCATGTATTTCCTTGCCTGGCCCAGAATACTGCTAGGTGATTTTCCTTCCCCATCCATCTAGTTTGGGACAGAATTCATAAATCGTATAGAATTAGTACATCTGTTTTAAGTTTTCATTGTATTTTGAAGTTCATTCTCCTCCCCACTCCTTGTGTCTTCCATGCTTAGTCTTTCCTAAGCTTCCCCTATTAAAGCCAAAGTTAACCTGCCTGTTCAACCTTTATCTACGAGGAGCTAAAACCAACTAGACATAGTTTAGTTTGCTTTGCTTTCCAAAAATCTTTGGGGTAAAAGGCAGTTTGCTTTCTGAGAGGCTTTGGGATTCCTTCTACTTTGTGAAACTCCTAGTTAAGAGGAAGAGTCTTTGGCAACTGGAATAGAAATTCACTTCTACCTAAGATGCTATATAGATTTTTACTGAAATATATCACAAATTCTGTTTGTGATGATTTTTTGACAAACTGCCCAGTCTTAAAAATGCTTCATGTTTCCACATTCTAGACCCGTTCTTTACGTCTCAGACAAGTTGGTTTTACTAATCAAATACTCTTTGGCCTCTGGAAATTGAGGAAATCTCAGGACTCTATTTCATTGTCCTTAGAATATGATATGGCCTTATACTGATCTTATAGATACCATCCAGGTTAGATATTAAGTGCCCATATCGTGTTATCATAATCCAAATTCAAATATGAACCAACTCACAGATTTATGTAACTCAATTTGGACTTTTAGACCAAAGAAGTATTAATAACTTCAGGGAATATGTAAACTTCGAATGGCAAATAGGTTTCATCCTGAATGCCAGCTCTGATTGATAAGATCCAATTATCTGCTATATTGTGAGGAGGATCTTTGGATGCATGAGTTCACCTGAAAAAAAAAATGCCACAGCCAGTTAGTTATGTCTTTGGTGTAATATGAATCGGGATTCTGGCAATCACACGTACGTACACACGTACGTACACACGTACGCACACACGTACGCACGGTGTTTTACACAATTTCTTAGATAAATAAAAACAAAAAAAAATGGAGTCACAGAGAATTGTGGGGGTAAATGTGTGTTTCAGACATAGACTGGGAAAAGTGTCCTTTACGAGTTGAATACAATTTGAGAGGATGGAGAGAAACGGGAATGCAATTTTCTTTATTCCTTTAAACTGGAGTGTCTTTATGCTTGATGTTTTGAGGTGCTGTTTAGGAGAGGTGGTCAGCAGCTGGCTTTGGAATCATTTTAACCTAGTTTCAGAGTCTAGTTCTCACCACTTTAGGCCAGTTTTTGCATTTCCTGTTTCCTCAGCCCCAAAATTAAATACTGGGTTGATCAAAGTGATGTATAGGAAGTGCTTAGTGTAATGCTAAGCGCACAAGTAATACATACATTCAATAGTAGTAGCGCTTGTTTTCTTTTCTTAGTAGACCAGTAAACTAAATAAACACCTTTTCACCAGATAAAAGATCTTTTAAATCAGCAGACATTGCAAGCTCCTTTTCTTTGATATGAGTCTTTCCCTCATGAAAATTGAAGGTGAAAGGCAGAAAGTGACTTTGAAAAATGCTTTTGGGGAGAATGAGATGAAAAATGCAATGTAGCTTTCCTATCATTATCATCACCTTTCTCCTTATTCTATTCAGATTCTCTGATAAAAATGATACAGATAATGGTAAGTATTTGCTTAGTCAAGGGATCCTTACTTTCTAGATCCTGTTCCCAGCTAAAATCTTTTTATATTTCAGTGACTTCAGTAGAATCTCCCTGTCCCCTCCCCGATTTCTTTGGGAACTGTCGCTTATATTAAAATTCATGTTTAAAGCATATCTAAGCAAGAAGGTGACTTTTCAGTTTCATGTCTAATTGATGACACAAACTACTAATTAAATGCATCTGTGTCTAATCAAAACGTATCTGGAATTCAGCAGTGCAGCTGTGCATCAGGGGAGCTACATGGCAGATTTGATGGGTGATGACATAAGGACATAATTTGTCCTTCAGCTAACAGTTCCCAAACCTGGAAGGACCTCTACATCTACTGGAGGAGCTTTTTAAAAATCAACACAATATGCTTTCTGCAATACTGCCAGTTCTGGCACCCTAGAATTTGATTTTTTTTTTAGTCTCCCAAAGAAATTGCTGGTGATCAGCCAGGATTGGAAACTATAGAGCAGTCTAGATCTATTGAATGTTAATGAAACAGAAACGACCCCTGGCTCCATCCACTGCTCTTAATTTCATTTGCCTTTTCTTTAAAACCCCAGTTTGGACCTTCTTATATTCTTTTTTTTGTTTTGTTTTGTTTTTGTTTTTTGTTTTTTGTGGTGCCGGGGATCGAACTCAGGCACTTGTGCTTGCAAGGCAAGCACTCTAATCACTGAGCTAAATCCCCAGCCCCCCTTCTTATATTCTTATTGTCTCTTTTTGCCATTCTCATGGTGTTTTATAGCTTGATGAAAACTGTAGCTGTTTTTACTTTAAAAGAAAAGGCAGGTGAGTCTTTGGCTTTGCTTCAATGTTGGTGAATGTGAAGGTTCTATTTATAATTGCCTGCTCTTTAGAAATGTCACTTACTGTCATTCTTTGAGTTATCACAAAAAAATTGTACTGGATTATTGTGGGCTGTACCCAGGAAGAACAATGACTAGTGCTTACAAATTCCAGTAATGATCTTAACAACATGGTGCATTTAAAATAGTACCAATTTTTAAAGAGTTAAGCTATGTTACTTAGTTTTAACATCATGTTGTATATGGACTATATAAAAAAATTTCCATCATATTTATGCTTAAAATCCTACCTTCCTTCAAAGATTAATTTGTTCTCAAGTCAGCATATATATGCAAATTTCACAGACGGGCCTAGTGTAAGTAAAATAAAATAAATTTTATATTCTTCATCTATTGTTTCTCTAGCTATGTTTTCAGAGTATGGTTTGATCTTTCCACCAGTTTATTTTTTGGTTTCTAGTTGAACCCTATCATGTCAAGTAGTTAGGATGTGTCGTGTCAAACTCAATGCCAGTTATGTTTCTACCTTTCTTTGCTTATTTTTATAGAGGGGTATAAAAAGTTACTATGATGCCTCCTTTATTACAGTTAGTGAAGCTAAGGCCCACTGTGATAAGCAGCATGTAAAACTGAATGGCAGTTGGAACCAGCTCTCTCTAACTATGAAAACCATGATAATTTAGTATGTTTTTGTGTCAGGCAAAATCACAGCAATGAAACAGTTTATGTTAGTAAGTAAAAAGCCAGAATTGTAGAATTAGTTGGATTATTAAAAAAAAAAAAAAAGAATGACCAATAAATAGCTTTTTTTCCCCAAAAAGATCTTACCAAAGCCTATTGAAAGGAGGAAAAGAAAGAGAAACAAAGATATTTCATCTGTTTTTTATCGTTATGAGCTTACAACAGAAATGAAAAGAAATATGACCATGAGGTCAAGTTAGACTTTCAGGTGAGTGACCTAAATCTTAGATCCCAAGCACATTAATAAAGGCTTGGCCCAGACCCAAAAGGGGAGTAGCAGACAAATTGGTTTTGTTGACACACAGTCATATTTGCCCAACACAATAAATTTTCCCTGACGCAAGAGCATTTAAGAAATTGAAGGAAAGCCTTTATGACAGTTTGACTTAATTTAATGCCAAAATTTATTTCTTTGGAGAAGTTATCAGTCAAGAGAATATCAAAGACTTGCACAGGTGTGCACAAAGGAAGCTTTCTTTTCAACTATTTTTGCATCCTTTTCGTTTAGTGACATCAGGATTCACTTTGAAGCCTCTTCCCAGGAATGAAGACTACAATTCTTATTTGGCATCAGATGTAGATGTGTTTCCTCCACCTTTGGAGTTAGTAGCTCCCTAGTTTGTAGAGCATGAGAATGAAATCTTGCTACCTTTTGCACCAATGTTGAGCAGGGCAAATCCTGCTCTGACTTAAACATTTAAAAAAAAAAATCCACATCTTTTTAAACCATAAAAATGATAACAATAAAAGTATACCTGAAAAGAAATATGCAAGGTAGAATAATGAGGCAAACTCAATACAGTAAGATATCTGTAAACTCAATACCAAAAAGAGTTTGCATTTTTCTTTATACTTTTGATAATAGGAGTTCTGTGGACAATAGTCATCCTGATTTTTGCTACAAATTCCCTTACTTGATAACAAATATATTATGTTCACACAGGTCCTTTCTAGTTAAATACTATATGAGGATAGCCATTGAAATGCAGAGAGAGCTAAAGAATAAATCTCTACAAGTACAATTTAGGGCTGTTTGACCAAAAGGAAACCAGAATTTCAATGTATTCTTTTTAGCCAAGACCTTTGCATTTAGAAAATAATTCAAGGTTCAACTGGAGAGATGATGCCGTATTATCTCTGGTGTTCATTCATCTTCATTATTTTTATACTAATAAAATAGGCTTCTTAGTGCTTTGGGCTATATTCTTTTTTCTATCTTCTTTCAATATGCTTCACTTCAAAAAAGGGTCATCTCATTAGTTATTTCATATTACACAATGGGCAAAAAAATCTTTAAATTTAAGCGATGTAGAGTAAAATCCCTGAATATTATTCTCCCTTCTCTCTTCTGTCTCCTCCTCTTTCTTCCTGTCTTGCTTGCTAATGATCTCTCTCCACCAGCCCATATTTCACCCTCCTTCCCTTCTGCACTTTTCCCCCTAAGGCTTGATTTCTGGGGCGAGCTTTGGAATGGTGCATCTGTTCTCTACGGGTTATTGTTTGTAAAAGTTTCTCATTTACGCAGGTCATTCCTAGTGATGGAGGGACTGGTTTTACAGTACAGGAAGTAGCAGCCTGCTGCAGGGAAAATAGAAGAAGAAATCCATCGAAACATCTACCATAATAAAATTCCCTTGCTTCAGTCTGTTTCACTCTCCCTGTGTGTGTAACACAGACAGCCAGGCTGGTTAATCCTCAGGGTCCTTCTCAGTGGTGCCAGCATCCTGTGGTGCTGGGAACTGGGTAATTCCTTGCCAAGAGGAAACCCAAGGCAGATCTGGGCAGAGGAGGGATGTGAGGCAACATTGATCTTGTCCCTTTCTGATAACAAAGAAGTTGGAAAGGCCTTGTGAGGGCTCTCTATGCAAACATTTCTACACACAGCAGATCCAATAGAAATGCAGGATCTGAAATTCGTATCTGAAAACATTGAATTAACAGCTCAAAAAAAAAAAAGTCCTCCTGAAGGCATTTCACCTTGAAGTATTCTCATCTTCAGCCAAGTGTGCCTCTGCTCCTCTAGAGCGCAGCTAAAGGTCTAGATGAAATTCTGCATTTGGCAGGAAGCCAGTTGTCAAAGCCAAGAGAGAAGTCAGAGTTCAGGCTTCCTTAGGCTTCCCTCACCACCCCCACTGCTGAGTGGCTGGGATTTATTTTTTCTCAGACAGAGAGAGATGATCTGAGTCGAGCCCCAGGCAGCCGCCGCAGTGGCTTTGTTGGTTCCCCTGCTTGGCAGAAGCCTGCTTTGGCCTGACTGAAATATGTCAGTGGCAGTCATTGCTGCCATCCCCCTGGCACAGGCCTGCCACTCTGAAGCCACTGAGGGCATCCTGCACAAAATGCTTCCTGACAGTGGGACCCTAGCCACACAGAGAGATCAAGTGGCAAGAAGCAGAGGTGAGAGGATTTGCTTAAAGAGGGAAGCAAAATCTGTCCATCAGCATCTTTCCCTTGTGGAGCTAGGAATAGCAGAAATGTCAGAGGAAGACAGATTTGGGGGCACCTACCTTTCCCCAGCAGTGGTGAACGTCCACTGCTCAGACGTCTGGTAAACTCCTGCTAGCTTGCATTGAGCTAAGCAGCCCAGGAAAGATTGCACAGCCCATGTCTTTGGAGGAAGAAAATTTAAAGTGGATGGTGACTCACAGATTCAGGCATTCCAGCATCCCATGCAGAAGGGGATTTTCCAGTTTCTAAGGCCTCCAGCTGCACTAGAGAGTGTAAGGAAAAGCTTTGTGCTTTGTTTTCTGCAGGCTCAACAACATCCAATTCAGGGAGGTTTGCTCTGGGAAAGAGATGGGAGGAGGAAGGAAGAACATCTTAGGCATGTCCTATTTTCACTAAACCAGTATATCTCCGTTACTTTTCTCTCTTGCACTCTTGCTGGGGGGAAAAAAGCTTAAACCGGGAAGACAGGAGACTCAGTAGAAATTTCCAGACACTCTGAAATAATGGCATTGACTAAAATTGTGAAATAGGTAAATCTGTCTTGTAACTTTCCTCACTCTCTTTTGTACTTTGAATTGTTAGTTTATTCATTTATTCATTCTAACATTTATTAATTCACTCAATAAATTGTTTTTGAGCATCCACTATGTGCAAGACCCCGAGGTCAGACCTGAGTCTGTAACAGTGAACAAGAAAGGATGATGTCCTTTCTAAAGGTAATTACAAATAAGTAAATCAAGAAGTTAGGGAAATGCAGATGATGGGAAGCGATGTGTGAGAAATTGTCTGAAATGGCAGCGGGGCAGACTACCTCATGCTCCTGGTACTGTCTGCTGCCTTGGAACGCTGGGCTTCTACTGTACCTGTCTGTCCTCATCCTGCACAAACTATCCAGTCTTCTCTCCACTTCTCTCTAACAGTGCTGTCTTGGGCATCGTTATCTTCATCTCTCTCATACTTTCTTTCCTTGTCTGAAAAATACGGATGATAGAAGCCATAGGCCTCATATTGCATATGATTTCAGTGTAAAATCAAAATCTAACTTAGTGTCTGGCACTTGGCAGCAGTTCAACAAATCTTAATTCCCTGGGCCCCACTTCTCATTTAGTTTGTTTCATAGCACTTTGTTTCAAATTCCTACAGACAGTGTCATTGGCAAATCTTCATAAAGATAGTAAAATTTTTAAAAATGGATCAAATGATACCGTGTTGGTCCTCTGGGAAGGGTTGTGGATCAGGGTGGTGTGAAATGGAAGAGTTTCTGAAGTTTTGAAGTCAAGCCTTACTGAGAACTGCCAGCAATTTAGCTTAAGGCCTGGGGGCTGGAAATTGTGTCGTCTTATCCAGGGCTTCCTTTTCCTCAGAGGAGGTCAGATCAGGGTGACTAACGCTGGCATGGGAACTTGGTGATGTTGGAGGAAGACCCGTTTCTCTGGGCAGTTCCCAGCTCCTTGCTTCACGGCCCTGACTGCGCAGCCCCTTCCGGAGGTTCGTACACTCTCTCCCCTCACTGTCTTCACCAGGCTCTCAACCAAAGTGTTTGCTAAGAACCAATTCTTGCTCATGATCACCCCCCTCCAAGATTTCACACCTGTCATGAAATTTCTTTAAAGCGTACTTTACACACACCTTACCGAACTTTTATTGTGTGAAAGAGTCTTTTGTGGGATGGCCTGGGATTGGAGGAGGATGTGCTATAGGAAAGAAGGCCTGGGAGTGCAATCTGTGCTGATTGGATGTCAGTGGAGATAACGGACTCCCTGGAAAAGGAGGTGGAGATGCTCATCAGTCATTCCTCCTGAAGCAGGAAGAAAGGGTTCTACCTGGTAGATGTGCCTTTGTTAGTGAAGCTCCAATATCTGCTGAGCTCAACCTCTTTCTTAAAATCTGGATTTCTTTCATGGACTCTGTCAGTCTGAATACTGTTGGATGCCCAGGGAAGCTCCGAAGACTGTCATGAACTTTTGTGTAATTTGTAATTCTGTGAGTCTCCTGGGTCTTCATTTCCAACTTGTTGGTGTTTCCTTATTTTCTCCTCTTTCTGAATCTTAATTCTTTTGATATCAACCCAGATATTGAGCACAAACTCTGTTTGATTCTATTTTTCTCCCTCTAGTCTCTCTCAAAAGAAAGGGCTAATGCAGGCGATTGTATTGGTCTCCTGTATAAGAAGACCCATTTGAAATCCCAATATCAATTTTATTTTTCCTAACCAGCCCCTCAGCTACTTCCACTAACATGGACTTCAACATCTTTCTTTATCCTGTGAATCAATTTGAATCACTTACACATACATATCAGTATTTCCTGCTGTGTCCATGTAATTTATCTTCCAATTCAGGACAATTCCAAATGAGTGGTGGTCCTGAATCAGAACTGTCCCAGGGAAACAGGGATGTATTATCACACGAACATCTAATTTTTGCCACCAACACTCCTTACCTGTTTCTGATGTGCTCTGTGATTCGCTTCCTATTTTACAGTTAACTCTAGACTCTGTTTTCTCTTAATGATCTTCACGCACTGTCTTAGAACTGTCTGACATTCAGCCTTTGAACCCTCTCAAGGATTTTGGTTGCACTAATAGGGCAAATTCAGGCTACTTTCAGAAAAAAACATGCTGAAGCACAACTGAGTGTTCTGACATCTTGCCCAGACTCAGGACAGGAGGGCAGAGGGCGAGGGTCAGGGAGAGATGCAGAGTCAAGTTTTAATCCTTGGCAAGATTCACGTTTTCAAAATGCAGGTTCTTGAAACAGTATTTTTCTTTTTTCTTGTTGTTAGCTCAGCTTTTCAATGAACAGCAACGAAAAGCTGCACAAAGTTTTTGATTGGTTTTAGAATGAGATCATTATCCTAGCTCGATCATTTTGTAGAAGCCACTTTCCAGGCCATAAACTGCAGTGCGGAAGGGAAGGTCTTGAAGGAAGCCACCTGAACGGTGGTGGGCCTGAGAATAAGCGACTCCACGCTCCTGTCCCCCTCAGCGGCAGGTGGTGCGAAGCGACTATGACAGAACGAGCGGTCCAATCTGCAAGCTCAGCTGTTGCTATATTCTGGGGACGTAACAAAGAAAAAGAACCCCAAACTTTTGTTTATTTTTGTCCCAAACTGGCTCTATGGTAATTTCAATTTTGATAATTACAAAGGAAAAAAAAAAGACTCAAATGCAAAAATTAATGTCCAATTTGCCTTGTAACGATTCAAAGCAAATCTGATGCCTATTGCAACCCAACGAAATCACGATTTTAAAAGAAAAAAAAAAAGGCCTTGATTAAATTCATTCTGCCCTCACCCCACCTGTGTGCATCCTTGCTTTTCCCTGGTTGTTACCAAATTTTCAAGTTGGATTAGCGGATTAAAAAGTCTTTAAAGTTTTTCACTAATTAGAAAGCTGACATTCTTTTTATGCAGTTGTAATCTGCAGGGGTTAGGAACTCAGGCACTGAAATTGGGCTGTCCGCGTGAACATAGCTGCTGTGCCACCTACTAGTCAACAAGGTCTCCTGACCATTTTGTTTTCTTAATTACAAAATGAGAATAATAGTACGACCTACATCCTACTATTGTTGGGAAAAATAAATTAGTTAAAGATGTAAAATTCTTAAACTAGTACATGATCCATGATAAATGTTAGAAATGAAGTTGTGGAAAACTGAAAATAGAAGGCAGATAAAGATAAAAATCACATGAACAAAAACATTCACCTATTAACCTAAAGCTAACTATGCTTAGTATTTGGGATGTGTTCTTTTTGCCTTTTGTGTATTTGTATGTGTTTAGGCATATTTATGCGTGAGTTTGCTATCACACTGCATCTACATCATGCTGTGTCATACTGTGTCATATATACATCATGCTAGAAACATATCTGCCTATATTTTTAACTTAACATTGCTTTGGAGCATTTTATATACAGTTATAATTATTGGTATACCTTTTTAGGAGCTGTATAATATTCTAAAACAAGAATTTTCTGAAAATGTGTTTCTCGTGTGACCTCAAGTTCTCAAGTATAGTGAAGTGGGGCACAATACCCTGAGTTGAGAGGATACAGAGAGTCAGAGATTCCGGAGAGTTACTCTTGTAAGTTTATTACAATGAAGAAAGCCAGAGGTAATTTCTTAATTCCTTCTTTCTTTTTCTGAATTTGTTTCCTCTAGTGCTAAGAGCAAGGGTGGAGAATATAGGCCAGGATGGATGAGGCACTGGAAAAAAAAGGCTGAGAGTTTAAGAAGGTAGACCTAATAATATCCCTCTCATGCTAGTGTTAGGAGGATTAAATTGAATAAGACTGGTGTGTAATATGCTTAACATTATGAGTGTTTAATACATTGTAGTTCATAATATTAATATTAATAATTTTTACTTACTACGTTAGAGATTATAGTTAAGTGTCTCCAAATTAATAGGCAGGAATAAATTTAAATATTTGTGTTTACCTCAGTCTGACTCCATTAGCCATTTAATGAGATTGAGAGAATCAAGGAATGGAATTTCCTGGCGATGACATTTCCTCACCTTGATGACTATTTCAGTCATTCAAGTATGTTCTCCACCACTTGGGGGCATGAGAGGA
The DNA here is from genome assembly GCA_004026905.1 of Hystrix cristata. NCBI lineage: Eukaryota > Metazoa > Chordata > Mammalia > Rodentia > Hystricidae > Hystrix > Hystrix cristata. The sequence goes on along the minus strand of PVJO010000633.1, from coordinate 11,010 downwards.
GAAGGGACTAGCCACACAAGACCATCTCAGGGGACGTCTCTGAGTCCAGTGGTGGGCTTGAGTGACCATCCCAACAGGCAAGGCTTGATTTCCTTTCCTGTCTCTCTCATTGTCCGTGTAAGTGCCACCCTAGTTGTTTCGTCTTACTTCCCATTGAGCTCTTCCCTCATGGTTCGGTAAAAATGGACGAGAAATGGATTTTCTAATATTCACTTACTCATATTATCTTGCTTGGTTGCTGTCAAATGAAGCTGAACCAGCCTAACTCTCTGAAAATGTGCAGCGAGATAAATTCTGTTTGATTTGGCTCTGTATGTGATCCGAGATTGTCATCTATATGAAAAATTCACCACAGAGCACATTGCATACCTGGGACATTAACCCTACAGTGACCTTATGCTCCCATGTCTCTAGTTGGCCTCAAAGGTCTGAAGAAAAGACACAAACACAAGAAAAGCAATAGCCAAGGAATCGCTGGCAGTAGACATGATCTTCAAGTGCCGTATGGAATTTTAACCTCACACTCACTGGAGATGAAGATGGGAAATTTCACCATGACTTTTGTCTCCCTCTTTCTTTCCCTCTTTCTACCTCTTCTTCCTCTCACAAATTCTTATATGCCATGTCATATGTGTCACTCTTAAATAGAGAGAAGAAAAGAAGAAAGAGAAAGAGAGAAGAAGAGAGAGGGTGAGAAAGGGACGGAAGAGAGGAAGGAAAAAAGGACGAAAATATGACAGGAGGGAGGGAATAAGCTTATTATTCTCACTCTATTGTAGAGAGAGTCGTGGAGTGATAATAATGGGCCTCTTAGTTTAAAGCACAGAGAGAATACTTTCCATGCTTAATTTACACCAAAAAACCCTTAAAATATTGCTCAAGAGTATTATTTCCCATATTGATATTGTCAGTACTACTGTTCCATGATGTGTACAGATAAAACTAATTGGGCAAATATGTTTTGTGAGTGTGATATACATAGATCCTTTTTATGGGACTATTAATCGAAGTATAGCTGTACAAAATGTGTATCACGTGAAGAAATGGGTTGAGCTTCCTTTGTCCACAAATTTGCCACAGATTCTCTGCTCACCACCTCTTCTCTCTCCTCCCTTCTTTCCTTGCCCTTCCTACATCCCTTCTTTCTGTCTTTCCTTTCTTCTTTCCTCATAATACATCTATGCTCACATATGCCGTACCTTAAGACATCCTGTTCCATGCATCACAGAGGGCAGAGGCAGGACTCAAACAAGAGAACTCCACTGAGGCCCAGTCTAAGGAAACTAGGTTAGAGACACATACACAGTTCTAAAACAATTTTATCTATGAAACGATAAATTTCATCAGAGAATTGTAGGTAAAAGGCTACGTGTATTTGGAAAACACCGTTTTTGTCACTGTTTTGTTTTCTAACTACCAAGAAATTATAAAAGGAAAATATACAATTAGATTTCTCTGATATGGACAAAGCTGGGATTATTAAAGGACTTGGGCTGTCTGTGCTCTTTGATGACTTTTCCATTGAATGGCAGGTTCTGTCCTTTTCCAGCCTCTCTTCTGTCTCTCTGCATTCACCTTTCTGCCTCTTCCCAACTTTTGGCTTTTCTGATATTTCATTGCTTCTTTTTTCTCCCCTTCTTTTGTCTTCTTTCTTTTACATTCTCTTCTCTCTCACACTCATAGTCTCCCCAGCACACCAAATACACCATCTTATATACTCTTCAAAATAATACTATCAAGTAAATATTTTAATTATATAGTACATGTTTTTTAAAGGATGGACATTTTGAAGCGGACCAGTGACTTGCCCAGAGGTATATGGAGAATGATCCGTGTCCATCATTTGATGGAGATTTCTACTTTTTGTTTTCGTTTTTCTAGAAGAAAATATTTATATTGCCTTAGAATTGAGAACTTCTGGAACACGATCTGTGGGCTACCTTGTTTCTGGGCCCTGTAGTAAGGCAGTGGATCATGGTGCCAGGGTATACAGGTGCAAAGCTGGTGTCCGGGAACCGCTGGTGTCCAAAGTGGTGTCCAGGAAGCAGAGAGGAAAAGCCAGAGAGGAAAGGCTCAGGGAAGATGCACTGTCAAGGTCATGCTCTCGCACCCCACTTTCTTCACTTGTCCCACCTTCTAAATCTTTGTCTACTCCCATCACATTATGAATCCATGAATGGATGAATCCCCTGATGATGTTGGAGCCTTTGTGATCCAGTGACCTTCCAGAAGCCCCTCGGCATGAGCCTTTTTGGCAACCAGCTCTCGTCTCTAGCAGGGTCATCTCTGGTCTGGCCTTGCTAATGGTGCTCACAAGCTGAGGCAGAACACTGCCTTTGATCCCACTCAAATCCTCAGCTGCCGAAACTTTAAAATTAAAATCTGTGGAGATTTTTATGAAAAATGGAAAGCAAAAATGACAGGATGTTGTTTCCACTGTAAAGTGTACAGCAGTATGTACACCCCCACCACCACCACACACACAGGCGCACACGCACAGCAGTACTAGCGACTGAACCCAGGGCCGTCCCACTGATGAGATTACGGTTGTTCACCTACCCCATCAAGCCTGCTGTGTACTTAGGTCCTAGAGCAAGCATAAAAGCGCACACACGCGCATACACACAAGCAAACCGCCGCCGCTGCAGATATATTTGTTGGTCAGTAGAGGTGTAGTGATAGACACAGAAAAGAGAGCTGCTGTAGGTCAAAGTAAAGAGAAAACCAGCAGAGAAATGAGATCAAGTTGGGGGCTGGCTGCAGTCCAGCAGGAAACCATGCCCAGAAACATGTTCTGTTATGCAGTCCATCAGTTCTATTGACTTGGTTCATGCCACACGGAACAGACTTCTCATTATGCTGCCAGAATCCCTCCTACTCAACATATGCCCCCTCTTACTACAGACCAGTGGATTTCAAGGGGTGAGGATGCAGTATGTTTTTCAAAATATATGGATTGCTCTTAAAGGTGGAAATTGCTGAACTCATCAGCAATTTTGTTATTGACTCACATCCTTTCAAATTAAAATTATTTTTCTATTTTTCCATATGTACAAAGGTGAATAAATACATGGTTTTTAGTTGTTAGAATTTGTTTAAGAAACAGTGGTTTAGCAGTTTTGGTAATTATGTTATCCAAGTTGTAAGTAAAAGGCCAGCTTTCCATTTAAACAAGTTCTCCCTGCTTCCTGATATCTATCCTCTATTTTGCTCAGATGCGAAGGGGAACAAGAGATTAGGGGAAGGGGAGAGGGATGGCAAGGTAAAGGGATTTAAGGGGGAAAAAAGAAATTGAAAGAAAAAATGGAAGTACAGCTTTAGTAAATGGGAAGGGGGAGAAGAATTGGAGAAAGGGGAGAGGAAAGAATTAAAAAAAAAGAATGGAAATGTGTCATGTACATGTGCAAATCCCACAACATGAGTGTGTTCATTATGTACAGCAAACATGTACTAATAAAAAAGTCAGATTTTATTGAGTTTTACAAATTATATACTCTTTTACTTTGATCTAATCGCCCTTTTAATAGTTGGGTTCTTTTCCACATTGTAGGCAATTGACAGCCAATTTGTGTGGTAACATGCTTAATTGGCTACAGTTATTTCTGAGATGTCAAGCTTTTGGGATGGGCGGTGCTGGGGGTCGAACTCAGGGCCTTGTGCTTACCAGGCAAGTGCTCTACCACTTGAGCTAAGTTCCCAACCCCTAAGATGTCAATCTTGAGGAAAATATGTGGCCTGCCTGACTGAGTGTGGTACATCCATCTTTACCTCTTTCTCTACCCGTGCATCTATCTGCCTACCTGTCCATCTGTGCACCTGTCACTTATCCATGTTTACACACACACACACACACACACACACACACTCTCTCTCTCTCTCAAAGGGTGGAGGAGACAAAAATTCTCAAAGATCAAAGTAATCTTGCCTATTCATCTCTACACCTAATTATCATATCTTCATCTTCAAAGTAGCAGGTTTTAGATTCTAGTTTCACCTGGGGAGGCCTTGATCTGGGTCCCTGTCTTCTCGTTACTGCCAATTTACGGTACTCTCTCCCGACCATTTTACTGACATTTCCAGGCCACCTGCAGGAGGTGCAGGCCCTCATCTTTCTGCCCCTGGCGCTGCCCTTGAGGAGTGCTCAGTCTCCTGGGAGGAGAAAACAAATAAGTAGATGCTTGCAGTGCCCTGTGATAAGCTGCAGACAGAGCAAGCCAGGAAATTCATATTATCCCAACGTTTTCTTCCAGGTCAGTTACTGTGTTATGTATTTTACAAGAGTTTATCAACGTAATGGTCACTCTAGTGCTGGGTAGTAGACTTATTATTTTTACTTTACTGATGTGAAACCCAAGCTTCAAAGAACTTATTGTTTCAGTGAGCTTTCAATAGCCACCACTTTCAAATTAATATGATTCAAACAAAAGTTGAAGAAATCTTAAAGTGAAGGCGGTTTGCAAAATACAAGGGTTGATACAATAAGTAACCTCGAGCTAAGAATACAACTTGTCACTACTCCAAGGCCTGCAGAGACAGAGGAAGGAACAGAGTGTGAATTATGCAAGAAGTTGTTGTAAGAGCAATGGCATTTATTTGAAGGGTACAGAAAGCTAGCCGACCCCTCAGCATGGGAACTGGAGGAAAACACGACCCGTCTTCACAATATCCCCTCCCCCAACCTCCTGTCTGTGTTCCTCACAGGAAGAAACTGATTTCAAGCTAGATGATCAAAAAGGAACCCATTAATTTTTTTAAGTGTAAGTCTTTGTCTTTCCAGAGTGAAAAAGAGGAAGAATAAATGGGAATGGGGGACATAAAAAACGTAGAACATTTCAGTATTTGCAGAAAGCCGGATAGCAGTTTCAGATTGAGATACTTAATCCCGGGCATACTCTCCTAACGGACCATTAATATAACCAGCAGGTGGGGTGTGTCTGCCCTTGTTGGTCTCCAGCAGCTGTGGCTTTACCGTATTAACTTGCACTGAGTATTATGCATACTTCCTTCACCTCCAGGGGCCGAAAGTGTCCTCTCTGCTGTGTTTATTTCATAACTACTTATTTATCTATCTACCCTAAATATCCAGCCTTGGTGAGCAGATTGCCACAACCTGTATTTCTGTCTGCATGTTTACCAAGCTCATCCATTTCCATTTCTAGGCAACTTAGAGCTTCCCTGGATTCTGCTCTGTTCTTCCATGTCTGGTCTCTCGGTGATTCAATAACAAAATATAAACCCACAAGCATGTAGAACCGTAGACTCTGATTGTCATTTTCACTTTTGACAACCACTTTGTGAGCTTTGTAAACTCTGTGTACTTCATGCTGCTTTGTATTTGCCCCAGACCTAAATGTGTATACTAGTAGCACATGCTATGCAATTCGACAACCATCTGTGAAGTACCTACTGTGTGCCAAACTAAATTTTACACATGCGCATTACAGAATGTACCAGTGAAGAAATATACAAACAAAGATTTCTGTTCTTGAGCTGGGGATTTAGCTCAGTGATTAGGCCCTGAGTTCGATCCCCAGCACCAAAAAAAAAAAAAAAAAAAAAAAAAAAAAA
>PVJO010000632.1:0-221654 GCA_004026905.1 Hystrix cristata | reverse complement strand
GGCCTTCCATGCCTGCCTTGCCAGCTGATCTCGAATCTTCCCTTAAGTAGAAGTGAGCCCTTCTTTGATCCAACTTATCCTCAGTCTCCTCAGACTTTCACAACCAAGGATGGTTTGCTCGACTTTACACAGAAAACACTGAGTCTCCAGTGGGCTGAGACCTGCCTAAGGCTGGGAAAGGTGGCTCTGGGATGAGAAGTTGGGTTTTCTGACTCCCCATTCAGCATTCTCAGTGACATCTCAGGCTCGAAGGCACTTGGTGGATCCAGATACTCGCATCCCACCTGCCCACGTTAAGAATGAGAATCTGTAGTTAGTTCTTGTGTTCAGCCAAGATAGAGGGCCACCAGCTTAAGATTCCTTATCTGCATCTAGATAAGGAGTTCCTGGAGACCCCCAAATTTCCTGACTCTGCCTAAACAAGGAGAGAGGATGGGGAGATTCAGGGATAAGCAAAGACAGCTTGGCATCTCATAAATCACGTTGCAGTGGCCTAGCTCATGAGGCTGCTCCTTTCCACCTCCCCTCCCATTCCTGCTGGTCCGGGGTCTGGAGAGGTGGCTCACACTGCCTCCTCACGAGGCTCTCCAAGCTCTGGCAACTCTCCCATTATCTCAGAGACCTGGCCTGATCACTTGTTTGTGAGGTGCCAAGACTGCTCTCCATTCTGCCGCCTGCCACATGTCCCAGGGTTGATTCTCTACCCCTACAGAGCTTGGGCTACTTCCTCTGAGCTCCGCTAGAGGCATGGTCTCATTAACATGCACAGTCTAGCTCGCCTTATCTCGCTCCCTGGAGCCTGGCTTCGGATGATCGGCCTGGTCTGCACCTTGTCCCCTCCCTCTTTACACAGGTGGCCTTTGTTGCCAATGCCTGGCACTATCCTCTCATTTTCCCACACACAAGCAGCCAGTCAGTGGACTCAGACCCACCTTGCCGTCGAGCCCACCGTGTGAGCTGGGTGCAGCACAGGACTCTCAGCACCACGGACAGCTCCACACAGACCAGCGCACTTCCTCGGAGCCTTCTCCCAGCCAGAGCTTGTGGGCAGGACCAGGCCCCCCTCACTGGTGTCCCTAGCCCAGAATAAGAATGAGGATGACAGCTGACATTCTATGTGTCAAGCACTGTGCCAAGTCTCCTAAAGCATCGTCCACGTCAAAACCCCTAGCAGGTTGCCCTCAGCATTCATCCCCTTTGCAGCACGCCTTCCTATATTGCAGCAGCCGGAAAGCTAAAAACGGCATTTCCATCACTCCTTGCAGCTGGGCGTCTGGAAACAGATTAGGTGAGAGGCACTGGAGGGAGACTGATCAGGCGGAAGGGAGGAGGAGGCCACCTTCCGGGTTCTCGGTCCGTGCTCTCCCTGGCGAAGAGGAAGGGGTCCCTGTGGCAGACTTGGTGCCTAGCTCTGGCTCACAAGGAGGGGCACGAGAGGCAGCCACAGCAAGAGCTGCGCTGGTTTCCTGACCCCTGAACTGCAGGTGAGCAGAGAACTCAGTGGCTCCGGGAACGGCCCCTGACCGTGGCTGAGGAGTGGTTTGTCTGCCGGGCCAGCTCTGCTCCCGAAGACCCAGTTCTAACTTCCCAGTGCTTTTGAAGGCGTGGAACTCCCTGCATTCCATTCCGTTGGTGCTTAAGATTCTCAGCTGGTTTTTATTTCCTGTACAAAACTCAGGTAGATCCCATTATTCTTTCTTCTTCTGGATGAGGAAACTCGGGTCCAGAGAGGTTAGGAAACTTGCAGATTGGGGAGCTGGCAGCTGAGCCCAGGGGGGCTGACTGCACGGCCCCTCCGAATCCCTCTGCTGCGTGCCCCTCAAGGCAGAGACACAGATGCCCAGGACAGCAACGAAGGCCCCAGACCAGAGACAGAAGTTAATGGCGAAAAGGAAACACAGCCAGGGCGTAAGGGAGCCACACTGCAGGATTGAGTGGGTGGGGTGCAGCCCCCTAGAAGGCCTCAGAAGCAGAGGGGAAGGAGAGGGCGTAGACACGTGTTGGGCCAGGCATGGCATGGTGCCTCCTTATGGTCATCTGGATGAACATCATTTATTCCTGACAAGCATCCTAAGAGGTAGCAGCCTAAGGAGCAGGAATCAGCATCCCCATTTTACGAGTAGAGAATCTGAGCTCAAAGAGATAAGCAAGTGGCTAAAGTCACATAGGTGGAGAGACCCAGGCAGGACTGGACCTAAGTGTCCAGGTCCACTACATCATGTGGATTCTGAAGGCACAACTGGGGAGACCAGCTCTGCCCATTCCAGGAGGACTACATTTGGGGGGGTACAAGGAGACGGGCTCCTGACCTGTACTACATCCAAGGGAAGGAGAGGTGCAGTGGCCACTCGGACCCAGGCCAGAAGCTGATCGAGCCGGCTTCCCCAGCCCATCCATCTCACCCCTGGGACCCCACAGGGCCCCCCTCCCTGCCAGGAAGCCTCCTTCCCTCTCCTCCAGCCCTGCAGCCCGCCACAGGCGTGTGCCTTTCTGTCCTGGCCTGAGGCAGGAAGTACCCGTGATACTGCCCACATGCAGCTGGGGGCAGGGGCCGGAGACAGCAGCCGCTCAGACCGTGGGAGCTGGGCAGTGACCCAGGGAGACACTGGGAGGAGGAGGGTTGACAACTGCTTGTGCTACAAGGCAAAAGACAGCGGGATATGAAGCTCTTAAACTAGATGATCTCGATTCTTTAAAAGTACATTAAAAAGGACTAAAGAAGAAATTTAAAAACCTAAAATTACACCACGTTCTTTCAATAGTCTTTTACAATTTTTCCCCGAATTTGAAAAGCTAATGTGATCACACATGATTGCTTATAATTAGAAAGAGATCCTATTTTAAAAGGAAGGCTCGATATTCCCAGCAGACATGTAATCAGGGTTCCTTCTCCTTTTCCCATCAAGCCTTCCCTTCAGGCCTCCCAGCTCCTACCTAACCTGTCCAGGGCGGGGCCGCGGGGCCCAGCGGCTCCAGTGCAGGCTGCCTGGCCTGGAAGATGAAGCCAATCCCAGCACTATCTCCTCTCTGCCCCCCTTGGGCCTGGCCAGGCCGGGAGCAGACAGCTGGAAGCTGGGCCCTGCCACACCGGGGCCTGGCCCAGGGTAGTCCTGCCGGGATCCCGGCCTCTGGATGTCCTAGGAGGTGCGGGCGGAGGCCCTGCTGTGCACCTTCCTCTGCTTACAAAGCGTTTGCAGTCTCCACCTCACCCAATCTGACAGTCCGGTCAGGGGAGGGGTGAGGCCCAGAGTGGGCAAGCAGCCTGCCCGGGATCACACAGCCGGCGGTGACCCAGGAGGGGTGGGGGTCCGAGGCCAAGGCCTGAGCTTTCCCACAGCTCCCTGCACCTTCTGAAATCGGGGCTTATTCCAGGGCAGAGGCGGGGGCAAGGGGAGGCTCTCCACACCCCCACAGCAGCAGATGGATGACCCTGCCCCTTCTCGGGCCCCACCCGTCCCCTTTTTGTGGAGTCCCGGCTCATCCCTGCTTCCTCCAGGCAGCCCTCTTGGGGGACCCTGACTCCCCAAGAGCCAAGTCCTGCAGCTCTCACCCATGCTCTCCTCGTTCTCTACTGGGCACCAGGTGCCAAAGAGAAGAGGGTTGTTCCTCCCTCCCCAGGCTCACTCCAGATGGGAGGCTGAGGGCTTGGCCGAGAGGCCAAGAGGCAGCTGTAGCAGCATGTGAGAAGGGCCACGCAGCACAGGGCTCCAGACCAGGGACACCGAGCCTGTCCTGACTGTGGGGAGGCGTCCTGGACGGGCTGTGAAGGAATCCGTGGGAGGGCATCGCTTCCCCTCCCGCTAGGTGACTCATTCTCCTACAGTTCAGCCCAGTCAGATCTTTGCTGCCCCAGGGAAGACTCCAGGCCCGGTCAAGCCCCACATCGCCTGCCCCAGAGCACCTCAGAGACAGACACAGTGAAGCCGCTGCCGCTGCTGTTTACCAGCTCCATGGCTTTGGGCGGGTTTATTAACTGCACTGTGCCTGCCTCAGTTTCTTTATCCATAAAATGAAGGTCTGCCTTGCCGGGTGGATACGGGGATTAAGAGAACCGATTCACACCTGGGTGCAGTGGCACAGTCCTGTCATCCCAGCACTGAGAGAGGCTGAGGCAGGAAGACTGCAAGTTCAAGTCCCAACTGCGTGACATAGTGAGACCTTGTTTCAAAATAACAAAAGTAAAAAGTAAAAAGCGAATGGGATGTAGCTCAGTGGCAGAGCACCCCTGAATTCAACCCTCAGTATTGGAGAGAGAGACAGAGAGACAGAGAGAGAGAGAGAGAGAGAGAGAGAGAGAGAGAGAGGGAGAGAGAGAGAGAAGAAACAATTCACTTGAAACATTAGACTGCCCAGCACGTAGCAGTGGCTGGTTAAAGTTAAGCTTTGTTTTCTGTGTTAGTGCCTAGCGCATTGCAGGATAACCCAGCAAGCGGCCGACTCCCCCAGTGAACAGAAAGCGCCCTGATAACGGGGCCCATGGCTGTGTTACTGATTATTTCTCTCAGATCTGGACAGGGCTGAGTGCTTTACAGATATTTGCTGCAGACAGGAAGTGTTGGGAGTGGGACTGGCGGGACTTGCTTGGCCCCAGTGAGCTGGAGCCCCCAGTGTCCTGGCTGGAAGGGGTCTTACAAATTCACCACGCTACACCCCTCTTTCCAGAGCTGGGCTGAGGGAGCTGCTGTTAACATCTCCCTGGCTTCCGGTCTCGCCCACTTCTATCTACACTGGGCTTGGCTCAGAGGGCGTGGTGACAGCTCGGATAGAAGCATCTGCTTCTGCCTTGATTTAGAGAAGAAAAACATGGCATATCTCACACCTGAGTGTTGTAGAGCAAATGCATTCACCACAACCGGGCGAAGCTGAAGCTTCCAGTGTGACCCTGAGTTATTGCTGTGGCTCCCGTCTCCATGGCAACAGTGTGGGCTAAGCCTTCCGCCAGCACCACTGGGCAATGCTTGGGGCCTGCCTGGGGCTGAGATGCCCACGGTGTGCACTGTGGTCCAGCCCCAGCCCCTGCTCTGACTGGTTCCTCTGCAGGAGTTGGAGGGGAGAGTGGGAGGGGAGCCACGGGGATGCAACAGCAGGAGCCCTTCCAAAGCCCGCCCCAGGTACAGCAGGATGAAGGCTGCCAGTGGAGAGGTGCCCACAGCAGCCATCGGGGGGCACTGCTGGTGCCATCCCACCCCACCTCCTCCTGCTGCCAGCGTGGGCTCTGACCCAGAGCTGAGCTCCGGTCCCACTCAGCGTCCGGCAGCTGCTCCTGATTCACTGATGTGTAGACAAAGCTGGCCTTAATGGAGCCTTGTTCTGGGGGAAAAGGCCACCAACATGTGGCCTGGCCGCCCGGGGAGTGCAATGGCAGATGGGGGACTGTGGGCGGGAAAGCAGACCATTGGATGAGAGAGTGGCAGTGGCCCTGCCCAGCAAGGAAGCAAGGCACAGACGACACGTGGACAGGGCGTGCCCTGTGGGTGGGCAGGCCTGGGCCTGCTGCTCTCTGCAAGTGGACTCAGCTGGGCAACAGGGGCCTTCTGCGAGGGAGAGGTGGTGACAGGAATAGGATGAGCAAACTCACTGTTCGCTCTATTCTCTTTATTATCTTTTTCTTTCTTTTTTCTTTTTCTTTTTTTTTGAAACAGGGTCTTGCTATGTAGTCTAGCTGGGCTCTTGAACTCACTACGTAGCCCAGCCTGGCCTCGAACTTGCGGCAATCCTCCTGCCTCAGTCCCCTAAGTGCTAGAATTACAGGTGCACCACCATACCTGGATTCTGACTACTTTTTAAATTTTGTGCTCTATGCACACCTAACCACTACAAACAAAACCAAGCAACACCCAAACGAGAGGCGAGGCGGCACCATGTGATAAGCATTGTAATAAGGGTGCGACTGCTCAGTGCTGGAGGCCTGCCAAGGATAGTGGGCGGCTCTGACATTTGGGGCTCCCCTCTCCTCTCCCAGAAGTCTCACATGCAAAGTGTGTGTGTGTCTGTCTGTCTTCTGCCTGCCTCTGTACGTGTGGGTCTTCTGGGTTGAACAGTGTCCTCTAAAATGCATGTCTACCTGTGACTACAAATGCGATCCTGTCTGGAGATGGAATTAGTTTAAATGAGGCCACGGGGGGTAGCGTGGCCCCTAGACCCAGTGACTGGCCCTCTTCTAAGAGGGCCGCATGAAGACAGAGGCAAACCGAGCAGCACATGGATGGAAGGGGAGGCCTGGAGCCTGCACGGAGGGTGTGGCGCTGCCAGCACCTGGACCTCAGGTTTCGGGCCTCCCGACTGTGAACAGAGAAGCATCTCCAGCTGTGGGCCCTTCCTTACAGCTGCCCTGGAAACCCAAATGGTGGGTCTCTGCTTCTGGGCTTGTGTCTCGAGGTGTGTGTCAATGCGTTTATTTCTCACGTGTGTGTCTGTGTGTGTTTTGGAGAATATCTGGGTGTGCTTGGGAATATATCTGTGACTATAATCTGGGTCTTGGGTGCTGGCATCTGGGTTAGTTTGTACGTATGTTAGGTGTGTATGTGCGTGGTGAGTTGTACCGGCCTATGCTTTTGTGTGTTTCGGAGCATGCACAAGTGTGTGTGAGCCTGCAGTGGTCTCCAGGGTCTCCCTCAGCCCCAACAGTCCAGCGGTCCAGCCCGAGGCCTATTGCAGGGCACCCCCAGGGGATGCACCCAGGCACTGGGACAGAGCAGACCCCAGGCCAGCCTGGAGCACTGTCCTCTCTGGCCAGCTGGGGGGTCCCGAGGGTGTCTGCAGGGGTGTCTCAGGGCCCAGGAGTGTGGGCCTATCAGGAGCCATACCTGGGGGCCCAGCAGGGAGCCCCTTGAAAACATTCAGCTCAGCAGAGACCGTCGAGGTTGGACTACAGGAGAAAGAGTCCGAGTTAATTGGAAACTTTAGAGCAGTAAATCTCAAACTGCAGGTTCTGGTGAGGCAGAGCTGGGGAGCCAAGAGCTGCATCTCCAACAAGCTGCCGGGTGATGCCAACACCGCTGGGCAGAGAAGTGCACCTGGAGAATCACCGTGAGCAGACGGAGGTGCCTCTGCAGCACCCTAGTCAGCCCCAGACCTCGGGTGGGCAGCCTGGTCTTTCAGGACAGGCCCAGCAGGGTTAATCTCATTCTCTCCATCTTATCTCCCCCATCTGCCCCCATCACTGACAAGATCACTTGTTCAGCAAATTATGGTGTTGCCTGTGTTGCTACACTCAGGGAGCCAATAGTGTGGGCATGAGCTTTTAGTGGGCACAGAGACCCCAAAAGGGCCGTGACAGGGCCGCAGAAGTCCAAGGATGCTGGGAGCATGGAGAAGACGTGGCTCAGGCCTGGGCTGCCTGGGGGAGAAGCCAACCAACGGAGTGCTGGGAAGACAGGCAGCTTAGTGCCTGAGAACTGCAGGCCGGTCAGTTGCCCAGCGTCAGCTCAGAGCTTGAAGCACAGGGGCGCCCCTCCATGTGGAAACACCCCGCTCACACACGTGAGGGAGGCCAGGGTGCGCCTGTCCCTGGGCTCGGGCCCCATCTGTCTAAATAGGGCAGGAGCCGTGCTGGCTGCCTCAGAGACTCTCCGAGTGCGGCTGCCCCAGGCACAGTGGGAGCCAGACGGCGGAGGCTGCGGGTCTGGCCACAGGGAGCCAGAGAGCTCAGACCATGAGGGGCCCGAGAATCATGTGCAGCGTGGTGGGAACTTTGTTTACAGATTGGCTTGTGATGTAGGTCAGCCCTGGAGGGAGGCAGAGCTGAGCACCGAGGGGCAGTGGCGGGCGCAACTTCCAGGACTTACGGCGGCCTCCACGCCTTGGCCCCAGACAGTCTCTGTATGACTCTGAGGTCTGCTGGCCTCATCAACTATAGCACAAGCCCCCAGGCCAGAGGCCACCCTCCTTCTGAACTTGCTCCTGCCCCTTGCATGGGTCAGGAAAGCCACTCTGACCCCGAGGATGGAGCCAGAGAAAGTGAGCCCCGGCTGCAATAAGAGGTACTTAGTTAGACTGAAGGAAGCACTGGCCTGGCAGGAAGGCAGTAGCAACTATTTCTGGGAAGAAGACAGCCCCATCCGTCTGTCTGTGACAGTTTGCTTGTCTGGAAAGAGTATGGTGGAGGTTTTCCCCTTCTCCTCTCCTGCTCCGCACCCCCTCACACTTCTGCTGCTGTTGTCTGTGTGGGCCAAAGGCTCCTCCGCTTGTCCTGTCCCAGTGTTGGGGCCTTTGAGCATGGACTCAATTCAGCCCATGTTTGCTAAGCACCCCGCCGGCTGAGGACGGGAGAACACCGCTCTGCCCCAGGCACTTCCAGCCAGACACAGATTGCACAGTCAAACCAATGCCCAATTCCGAAACCAGGCCCCAGCCGCTGACAGAAATCAGCGGGGAAAAGAGCGACCCAGGCAGAGGCAAACAGGGAATGGAATAATCTAGAAAGGACAGGCACACTGGCTTGGCTGAAGAGGTACAGCGAGAAGGGTCTGCCAAACTCACAGGTCAGGATCAGCTCACCAGGCCGTGAATCGGGTTGAATGATTTGCCCACTGGGTGTGGGCAGTGGGAGCTATGGAAGGTTTTGGAGAAAGGGCATGACATTGTCTGGGCTGGGACCAGATAGCTTCTAGATCTTGTGATTGTCCTAGGATCTCATGAAAGTCATCTGGCCTTGATTCTGAGTCCTGAGGCCTGTCAGGGTTCCCAAGGGGAACAGTTTGTGTCTCAAATGTTACATTTTTGGTGAAGTCTGTCCAAGCAGCCCACCTGTGGCACTCCAAAGTCTCCTTTCTTTCTTTCTTTTTCCTGTTGCACTGATGTCTTTCTAACATATTTCATCCAGCCCTTATGCTGTACTCCCCAACTCCAGTGGGCAGGGTCCCCACCTCTTTCACTTGCTGAACACCCAGTGCCTAGCACAGTGCCTGAGATCATGACAAACTCATCCATTTGTCAACTAAATCAGGAGGAAAACACCGCAGGGTCTGCTTCGCTCCCTCTCTGGCACTTCCTTCCTGGCTTCTGGGCTTGGCAGCCCTGAGCCTCTCAGTGGAAGAATCTCTGAGCAAACCAGACAGAACTGTGCTGCTCCCCGCTGCGCCTCTCACCCTCGCCAGGAATCTGGGGAGACGTGGACTCTTCCTTCCTCCTTCCCTCGCCAAAACCATGGCTGCTTCCCTTTGTCTCAGAGTGGAAGTTGCTGACAGGGCCAAGGTTTCCCGCCAGAGGAGGAGCCTGGTTTTAAATGTGGGTCCGCTCTACTCCAGTCCTGGTCCTTCATGGCACACAGCACAGGAAGCAGCTGAGGTGCGAGGGATGGAGCCTCCAAGGTGCTGATCATGGGTGGTCTCTGCCAGCCTCGGGCTGTCCACTGACGCTACAGGAGCCGCAGGCCTGGCCACCTCCCAGCGATGAATGAGGACAATGACTTCACACCTGCCACCTGGCCTGAACTCATCAAGTGCTGTAGTCCCTGCTTGTTCTGGGCAACGGCCACATGTGCTCTCTGCACTCGGATGTGGACAGGGCTGGCTGGCTCACTGCATTTTCAGTCCCAGTGGATCTAGCACCCTGTACCCAGGTCTGCTCGGGGCTGGCTATGGTCAGGCAGGCAGAGGGGTTTAGGTCAAACCTGCAGCCGTGGAGCTGCAGGTCACTGCACTTCCACACTTTAGGAACTCAGTTCACCCACCATGAGGGTGGAAACTTTCTCTGTAAATAGTACCGATCCCTTATTCTGTGCAAGGCAAACAATATATATCCAGTTTCTGCCTTCAAGGCCCTTAAAGGGTAGGTTAGGACATAATCTATTATAGGCCATAGGGAGCCTGGATGATTATACAGCGGGGGAATATGATGACTACTCTGAGTTCTGGGGAAGCCAATCAGGCAGCAGGGTATAACTAGAAGAGAACAGCCCTCTGTAATGATCACGGTTAGCATGTTAAGCATTTACAGGTTGTTAGATGGTGTTTCAAGTACTTTGCAGATATTAACTTACTGATCCTCACAATAACATGCAGGCACTATTATCCCATTTTCCAGATAAAGGAGACTGGAGTACGCAGAGATGGCAAAGCTGGCAAAGCTATGGGGCCTGAGCTTTTAACCACTGTTCGGCGTTGCTTCTCAGGGCCGTCTATACTAGGGGCACCAGGGCTGGACGATGAGCACAGCTGGAGGGCCGCAGTTAGGTGCTGCCTGGCCCCAGCTCCTTGCCCTGGAGGGCTGTCCCAAGGCAGGGCCAGGAAAGTATAAGGGAAACATGAATGGCGAACATGAATGGCTCCACACATAGTTAAGATTACTTTTACCCATAATAGCAATATTCACGATGTTCTCAGCCCGCAGCCCTTACAGGATAACTTCTTTCATTTAAGAGAGATTTTAGACACTCTCAAATCATATCATAGTTACAGCTTCCTCTGATAAGCCTTCTTATGTAGTCCCTTCTCAGAGATTTATTCATTAGCATATGTACTTACACACCGGGGGAAGAAAGCCTCACTTTGATGCTGCCCTGGTTCTAACACCTCTCAACTTTGGGTGCCGGGTCACTTCTGCAAAGGGGTATGAGTTGCTAGTGGTGAGGGCTAGGTGGAGGGAACCTGGGGCAGAGGTGGGGCTGAGGACAGACAGGGAAGAGGTGGCCAGCCTGGGAAGGGCTCTCGGAAGCCAAAGGCTTTCTGTGCTATTTTGACAAGATTACACCTGATTCCTCTGAGATGTTCAATGACAACATTTGGAGCTACACTATTGATACAAGTAATGCTTGAGAAGTAAAGAGGGATTGCGGGTGGATTATATCGCCAAGATCCCTTCCAGCTTGAACAGTTTATGAAGATACCATCTGTCTTAATCTTTTCCTGAGGAAAAAGTGTCGGGAGTCAGGGAATTCATGGAAGAGCAGTGTCTGACTGGGTCCTGGGCCTGCTCCATGCCAGGGTGGCTGGGCAAGAAGTCCACAGGGCACCCAGCTAGACGCTCAGCCTGGGGGCACTGCCGAGGGACAAAGGGCATCCTAACCAAAGCCAGACAGCTTCTGCCCCTTCCCAGGCCTCAGAAGCCACCATTACCGGGGACAATGACCAGTGGAGAGGGGCTAGGCCCTGCCTGCCCTGTCCTGTCGTGGTGAGGGATTAGAAGGGGCCACAGCAGTCCTTTGCCCAGGTGAAGAGCCACAGTCATGGGCAGCAGGAACAGCTGCAGTTCCCAGGCCGGAGGGAAGAGCTGGCGCGGGGTTCACCTGGACTGGGTGGGATGACGATGGGGCACCTACCTGGAGCAGCAAGTGAGGCTGGGGGTTTGGCTGACAGGCTGCTCCCAGACCTTCCTCCTCTGGGTCAGTCTCCAGTGGGAGGTTCTTCAAGCCACCCAGCAGTGTCTTGCAGGTTCCTGACCACACAAGTAGCTCCTCCGAGGCCCTATGGCATGGGGACAACGGGACACTCTCAGGGCAGGTAGGCATGGATCCCAGGCCTCCCCAGGCTCCGTGCAGCCCCTTCTCAAGCCCAAGCAGGCCAGGCCCCTCCCGGGCCCAACATACTTGTTGGCATCTTCTGAGAAGGCCTGTCGGAGGGAACTTTGAGCTCAGATGGGTGAGGGGCATCTATGACCCCCAGGCCACCCCCACTTCCAAATCCAGTGAGTGCCCACCCCTGGCAAGAGTGAGCCAAGGAGCTGCACTCATCCCAGGCGAGCAGAGCACTTGCCCCAAGGGGGCAAGGGCAAGGAGGACCAAGGATGGAGCACTGCATTGGGAGTTTGAGCACCCAGGAGAGCTGGAGTGCCCCACTGTCCCTTGCCAGGGTGAGAGGCTTTAGTCCAGGGGCACAGACACAGCCAGCTGAGACGAGGTTACAGGGGGCCGCAACCATCACCTCCTTAGTCCCCGGAGATTAGCACTTGCAAAAAGGTGAAGGGCTCACCAAATGTCCAGGAAGATGCCCGGGAATCTGCATTTTAGCAAGTTCCCCACACAGGTACACAGGAAGTCATACTCAATGCACAGGCTGGGTCATGGGTCCCTTTCCGACAGAAGTGTTATAGGAGTCCATTATCTCCAGAAAGACCTGCCAGGGGCCCTGGACAGCTTACTGATGTCTCTCTAGTTCTCATTCTCCTCGTGGATAAAATGAAGACTAGCACTGATCTAAAACTGCCAATGTGAGACGAAATGAACCTACTGAGAAATATTTATTCATTTATGGTTTTTTTTTTTTTTGAGACAGGGTCTTGCTACGCAGTTCAGGCTGGCCTTGAACTCACTATGTAGCCCAGGCTGACCTTTAACTCACGGTGGTCCTCCTGCCTCCGCCCCCCAAGTACTGGGATTACAGGTGTGTGCCACACTCCCCCCCCCCCACGAAATTTAAAAGGAAGTTTACGGCTAGGATGTAGCTCAGGGGTAGAGCAATTGCCTAGCATGTGCACGGCCCTGGGTTCCAGCCCCTGCATCAGTCAGTCAGTCAATCAATCAATGAAATCAAAGTTCAGCCTGAGGCATTCTAACTAGTATTCTCCCTTTATAATTGACTTAATCTTAATATTCTTAATTCTGAAAATGATATACATGTGAGAAAAACACTCAAAATAAAATACAATGAAAATAAAATAAAATACAATGAAAATTAAATTTAGTATATGTGTCCCTGCCACATGTGTCCCAGATGTCTGTCCCACTCCCCAACATAAACACTGTCAAGTGTCTTGTTTAAATTCTCTTCAAGTTTCTCCCAAATATGGGCAAATATACACATCGATCCATCTATCTATCTATCTATCTATCTATCTATCTATCTATCTATGCCTCTATCTTTATTTTAAATCAAGCAGGAACATATTCCCAGTACTCTATCTTTATTTTGCTCACTGATATACACTGTTACATTGCACATCTACACATGCAACATTGATCTCATTTTTTAAACCGCTCCTAGTGTTTCACGGAACTAATATGCTCGACTTATATGAATCTATCTGTGTGCATGAATTTTAGGCTGTTTCTCTAATTTTGACACAGAAAGCTGCAACAAACATTTGTGAGATCAGCCACAGGCTAAATCCCCAGGTCATGGATCATGTGGGTCTAAGATTCTGATTGATATTGCCAAGTGGCCCTCCAGAAAGGATGCGGCAATGTGCATTCTCCGAGCAAAGCGGGAAGGTGCCTGATTCTCTCACCCTTGGTAACATCACACAGTTTCAACCTTTTAAACAATGTCAGAGTTGAGTGTTGCTAACGCCTCTCAGTTTGTGGACAGAATGGGTAGGCATGTTTTCATGTTTTTGGATTGACTGGCCTTGGCATTTATTTATATTTTGTGAGCATTTATGTCCTTTCTAATTTATCTTACTGATTTTAAAGACTTTCTAAATTGATTCAATTAACTTTGCATCATGTGTATTGCAAGTTGTCATTTGTCTCTTTATTACCTTATTTGTGGCATGCTTAAAGAAATTTCAGGTTTTTATTTTTTTCTTTCTGTAGTCAAAAGTATCAGTCTCCTGTATCATTTCTTTCTCGGGGGTTGGGGGTTGTGATCAAACCCTAGCACCCCTCTTGGTGCGGGGATCAAACTCAGAGCCTTGCACTTGCTAGGCAAGCACTCTACCACTAAGCTAAATCCCCAGCCCCTAGACTCACTTTTAAAATCTTTCCCACTGCCAAGCATGGTGGCAAATGTGTGTAATGCCAGCACTCAGGAGGCTAAGGCAGGAGAATAGTGAGCTCAAGGCAGACTGGGCTACTTAGCAAGTTTAAGGCCACCAGTCTGGACTATATAGCAAGACCCTGTCTCAAAAACCAGCCAACCAACCAAGCAAACAAACACAAAACCCCTTGCTTACTTGAGGATCGTAAAACATCTATCCATATTTTCCACTAGTAGAATTTTCTTATTTTTAAGACTTGGCTGCATCCAGAATTTATATCGGTGCAAGGAGTGTGGTGGGACCAACTTTATTTTTTCCAGCAGGGGACTAGCTACACAGCTGCCCAAAATAATTTTTAAAATAATTTTAAAAATAATCCATTACCTGTCCTCCCTCTCTGGAGTCAAAAATCCAAGTTAACTACGTAGCAGGAGGGCTACAAGGGTATGAAGTGAGTCACATGACTGGTTCAGATTCCAGGCCCACGGGATCTAGGATAAGTTACCTAACTTTCCTGTGTCTCACTTTCCTTGTCTAAAAATGGTAATAGTAATAGTACCATCTGCACGGGGTTACAGTGATAATTAAATGAGTTATTACAGGTAAAGGCTGTAGCTAGGCATGGTGGTGCACACCTGTAATCCCAGCACTCTGGGAGGCTGAGGCAGGAGGTTCACAAGTTTGAGTTCAACTTGAGTAACTTAGCACCTTAGCAAAACCATGTGTCTGAAGAAAAAATAAAAAGGGCTGGGAATGTAGCTCAGTGTGAAGGCCTCAGGTGCAACCCCAGAGCAGGAAAAAAAAAAAATGCAACTGTAGGTTGTCCGTAAGAGGCTTGCCTCAGATGTAAAGACACACCCAGGCTGAAAGTAGAATGATGAGAAAAGATATCCCAGGCAAACAGAAAATGGTAGGGTTCAAACGTTCCGCCTAACGTTCCTATTTTGGAAACTTAGTCCCAACACAACAGTTACAAGGTGGGACCTTTAGAACTCATTAAATCACATGAGTTTAATGTCATTATTTTGGGAGGGAGCAGTTATCTCAAGAGTGGGCTTGTTGTGAAAATGAGTTCAGGCCCCTTTCCTCTCTGTACACACTCTCTCTCACCCTGTGATGCCGTCTTCATATTATGACACAGCAAAAAAACCTTAACAGATGTAAGCACTCACTCTCGGACTTCTCAGCCTCTAGAACTGTGAGCCGAACAAATTTCTGTTCATTATAAATGACCTAATCTCACATTCTGTCACAGCAGCACAAAACAGACTGGGAAGGTAACCAAGTACAGCCAGGGCTGACCACAGTTAGAGTCAAAAGCTGTCAGAAGAGATGAAGGACTTCATATGATGATGAAAGGCACATTCACTGGGAAGATAAAACAGTCATACATATGTAGGCACCTAACAGCAGAAGACCCAAATATGTGAAGCAAACATAGCAGAACTGAAGGGAGAAATAGTAACATCGTAATAGTAGAAGATTTCAATAGGCAACTTCCAATAATAATTGGAACAGACAGAAGATCAACAAGGACACAGAGAACGGAGCAACACTCAGATCAACTGGACCTGATACCCATACGCAGGACACGTCCCCTGAAGCCGCAGAACACACACTTCTCAAGCACACATGGAGCGCTCTCCAGGATGGATCCTGTTTGGCTTCTGGCAAAGGCTGTAGGACACTGTCCACACCTGGGAATACTGCACGTTGGTGATTAGGATTGTCACAGTGTGTCGTTGTTCTGTGAACCAGTTCTGCGACTCAACAGATATCTACTATCGTGTGCCAGGCCCTGTCCCATGTGCCAGGAGCTAGCAGTGACCAGGAGTGATATGGCAGCTTCCCCTCACCTCTGCTTAGACTGAGTTCTAGTTATTTCGAGTACTTTTTACTGATATTTGTGTTTTCTTCCATTATATTTTAAAAGAGGCTAATGTGTATGTGTAAAAATGCTATACATTTTCATTTTAAATATTTATTACCAGTCATGTTAGTATGTTAAAAATTATTCCTTCTAGTTTTGTTTGGTTTCTTTTTTTTTGGTCTGGGATTGAAGCCAGGACCTTGCTGACAGTAAGCATGTGCTCCACCACTAAGATACTCCTTCAGCTCCTCTTTCATAACTTAGTTTTTCAAAATTGATATTGGTTCATACTTCTACAGAGGGTTAAAGAATCAAGACAACGGTGATCATTCTTTCCTCATACGTGTTTATGTCTACACATGTGCACACACAATCACATTAAGCAATAGTCATCTATTCCTATGAAATAAGATTTACAATCTGGGCCATATGGCTGTTAGGCATTTGAAAGCATTTAGAAGAAGTTATTTATATGATTTTTCATCTTTCTTACTATTTGTTTGTTCAATTATATCAATAGTTTTTCTAATATTAAATCTATATTTCTGGAACGTAACCCCACTTGCTGTCTTGTGTTCATTTTTAAAATACAGTGCTTCACTATTCTATTTATTATTATTTTATGAATTTTGCACCAATATTCATATATGAGAGGTTTTTAAATTTTCTTTTTGTGTGTGTGCACTGTCAAGTTTTAGTGTCAGTGTGGCCCTGGCTTCGTGGAACAATTTGGAATCTTTCCTCTGTGATCTGGTATGATTGACACAGTTTAAGTAACATGGAAATTGTAGAAATTAGAAGCTGTCTAAACTTGTGGCTTGAGGAGGAAATTTTTATGAAAATTTTGACTTCTTCCGTGACTATTTGTCTGTTTGGATTTTCCAGTTCCCAGAAATCTATTGTTTCAGCTGGCTTTCAACTGAATTCACAAATAGTTGAACACACCATCCACCAAGAATTCTCTTTTCACTGTATTAGTGGTTATTTTTCCATTTTAATGTTTGATTCTATCTACTTGCCTCTCTTTCCCCAGCCCTCATTAGATTAGCTTGACTTTAAAAAGCCATCACATTGGGGTGGAGGATTTAGCTCAGTGGTAGAGTGCTTGCCTAGCAAGCACAAGGCCCTGAGTTTGATACCCGGCAGCAAAAACACCCCATCACATTATACATGACATTTTCCCAGGGCCCTACTTACTACGTACATGGCTGAGATCAGAGATGGGAATAGGTAAGTGGCAGGGGAAGAGGGGCTTGATAAACACAATCCACTCAACAGGCATTTCACAAGTGCAAAAAGCTGTTCACACGTCCTAGCCCGGGACCCCCACACCTACTTTTCCCAACCCCCACCCCAGTTACACCTGCCAGCTCCCACCTTCCTTCAACATGTATCAGTCACCTCCTCCTAAATCTCCCCTGGGAAGTAGTTTGTGCCTTCACTTGGATATTCCGGATTGCATTTTTTTTTTAATTTTGAAAAACTAAATATAAAAAAGGTAAAATAATAAATTCACCAGAAATAACAAATGTCATTCTGCCACTTTTGCTTCAGATCTCTTTTGTTAAACGAAGTGTTCCTGGCCGGGCGTGCTTGTACAGGCCTGTGATCCCAGCACTCAGGAGGCTGAGGAAGGAGGATCACTGTGAGTTTGAGGCCAACCGCAGCTACACAGTGAGTTCAGGCGGGCTGAACTACACATAGTGAGACCCTGTCTCAGAGAAGAAGTGTTCCCGACATATTCAAAGTCTGTTCCTTTCCTTGTCAGCCTCAGCTCCTTCTCTCTCCAGAAACCACCATGCTCACATACTCAGCAGGTCCTGGAACACATTTGTCCCCATAAATCATATAGCATTGTTTTGTCATTTTTATTAAACTTAAAATTTTCACTAACAGGGAAATTCTGCAATTTCCTCTTTTTTGCAACATTGTTTCTGAGTTTTATTCACATTAATAGAGAATATGTGAGTGTGCATCTATACGGACATACCCATTTTATCGAGGTATAACTTACATAAAATTCCCTGAAGCTGAGGATGTAGCTCAGTGGTAAAGCTCTTACCTAGCATGCATGAGGCTTTGGGTTCAATTCCCAGGACCACCACCAAATAAAATGAAATAAAATAACCAGTGACACCTACGTCAGCTGCAGCATAATATCCCAGCTTTAGTTATTCATTCCTGCAGACATCCCGGCTACTGCTGTTGAGACCTCATTTCCACACTTCCAGTATTGCTGTCCCAGATACCGTTGGAGCTGTCCCTCCATGCACACGCATGAGTTTCTCTGAGCAATTATACACCCAGACGTGAAACACTTGGCCACAAACCATGTACATCTTCAGCTTTTCTAGCCCTTGCCAGAATGTAACCTGCCACTTGCACTGCCATTATTATAGAGGAATATTATTACTCTCCAGCTACTGTCATTACCCCTCTCTTGCCTACCTGTCCCCTTCCCTGTGAGTTCTGGAGGGCACATGGCTGCCTGGCACTCAGAGAATGAGAGGATGAGCTCATTCTCTAGCAGAGGAGACAGCCTCGATGTGCCAGGAGTATGAAAGTCTTTTGAGACCTCTGCTGGCCAGGATCTGGGGAGGGCTTCACGGAGGAGATGGCATTTGAGTTGTTTTGAAGGGCAGAGAGAAAGAACAGAGGAGGATGGAGAAGACAGGTCTGGAATGGGAAGAAGGGAGTGGGACCATGCAGGGCACGAAGCAGAAAATGATGTCTTTGTGATATAATTTGATTTGCCAGAGTTACGGGTCTTAGCTGAGCAGGGCATGAACAGGGGCAGAAAAAGCTGTATGTATGTACTCTGTAGAACTTCCAGGTGACTAGACACATCCCCCTACCCACCCACCTACGAACACATCTGAGCCAGGGCAGGGTGTGGGACAGGGCCTTACTGAAAAGGTCATTTGGGCTTAATCCCAGCTGGGCCTTCAGTGGCAGGCTCTGGGCCAGAGCTGGTAAGGGGGACCAGGGCCAAGCCGTGCACAATATGACACCCTGGTGAGTGGCCGGATCACTGGGACACCCAGGCCCTGGACTGAGTTCCAGGTCATAAAGCCCACTGTCCCCAACCTCCTTCCCTCTCGTCTGTGGCTGAGGAAAGAGCAGAGCTTTCCCGGACCCACTGGGAGCACTGGAACTGGGGCTCCTCTGCTCTGCCACTCTGCAGCTCAGTGACACGGCCGGGGCTCGTGCATCACTCTCCCCGGCCACCCCACACAGTGCAAGGTGCATGAGCCTTGGGCAGGAACACGAAGTCTAAGTCTCTTTCCTCTGCTCCTGTCAGGGGAGGGTGCAATCCTGTCCTTCCTCTTTCCCTGCTCTTGTGACAAGAGCTATCCTTCAGTAGACCCAGCTCTGGGCACACTGCCCAGAGCAGAGGGGAAGGGGACAAGTGTGCAACCTTCGCTTTGAGTCCTTTTGTCTTAAGCAACTTCAGCAAAACTCGCAGCAGCAGCAGCAGCAGCAGAGGTGCACCGGGCTGTGCCCAAGGTGCCAGGCGGACGGCTCCCGCAGGGACAGCGGGGGCCCACTGGGCTCTGCTGCTGGTGTGTGTGTGGCTACGGCTCGCACGACTTCTCAGAGCCCGAGTTTTCTCCTCTACCAGGTGGGCTTCCTCTTTCTCCTAGGACATGGAGAGGATCCCAAAGTGGTAACAGGCTTGAGGGGTCTCCGAGCGGCACCAGGGTGTCAGGCCAGCTTCCTGTTCAGGCTGTTCTAGTACCTGAGCGGGTCTCCCCGCGCCTGGCCCAGTTTACACAGCTGGGCACACGTGGCCTGGGCCCAGAAGAGCGCCCTGCTTCAGAGACAGTGTGATTGTTAGATGGAAGGACACTCCTTCCTCACCTGCCAGACACACCTTTTGGTTCTGAGGTGACCCCCCCCCAACTCTGCCAGGTCCTCAGGGACCTGAAGCTTTTTTGGTGGGAAGATCTCAGTTCTCACAGTGCCCAGAGCAGTCCACCTTGTTGGTCAGCCCTTACTGCACATACTGTACTGCCATCAAAGCACGGCCAGCCGTCCCCGAGGTCCCCAGACAGCTGGTCACTCGGGGGAAAGGCAGTCAGCAAATGGAAAGGGGATCCAGTCACCAAGCACCACCAGTCACCTTCCAGCTCTCTCTCACCCCTCTTCCCTGTGGCCATTCGCAGCAGGGATTAGTTTACCATGCTTCAATCACACAACTCATTGAAGCAAAGTGAGCAGGTAATGAAGCAGGTGGGACACCACCACCCACGTGTGTCTGAGTGTGACCCTCCTCCATGCTCCCAGGGCCATCAAGCTTGGCTGATATCCCCACAGGGCTCTGCTGCTTAGATCACTGTCACTCAGGAGCCCCAAGACAACGAGGCCTCAGGATCAAAAACCCAGCACAAGATTGGGGATTTAGCTCAGTGGTAGAGTGCTTGCCTAGCAAGTGGAAAGCCCTGAGTTTGATCCCCAGTACCAAAAATCAAAAAAACAAAACAAAACAAAAAAACCCCAGCCCACAGCCATCTCGCTGGCTCACTGGCCACAGGGCCATGTTGCTCCTTTGACTCTAAAGCCCTTAGGGTCCCTTGCTCTCCTGCCAGGACACATGGCCTGAGGCCAGCATTCAGCTGGCTGGACCCAGTTTGGAGAAGACTAAGTCGCAGTGAGAAGGCCCCAGTCTCCAGGGCCACTTTTCTTGGCCAAGCCGCTCAAGGAAGAGGTGGGGACAGCTTGGCTTCCCACTGGAAACTGGCTCGGCCTTGCTGCCTCCGATCGTCTGAGGACACCAGAGGCCCTGACTTGGCAGGAATGATGGTGCACAGGCCCAAGGCAGTGCCATATCTCATCTGTCCCTGTCCAGTCCTCCCAGCCCCCTCCTGCGGGTGCTCAGGGAAGACAAGAGAGCAGAAGGGTGGGAAAAGCAGGACACTTGGGTCCTAGTTCTGATTTTCAAAGTGGGTCCATGCTTCTGTTTCCCTTTGGGAACATCATTAGCAAGTAGGAGGAAGTAGAAGGCAACAATGGGGCAACCTTTCCCCTCTTGTTGCTCTGCATGTGTCAGTACCAGCTGCAGGGGTACCTGGAACGTAGAAACTTGAGTGTATAGCCTGCCCTAGAAACACAGAACATGGGTCATGGCTTCAGGGTGTTCTCCCTAAAAGCCACCTTGGCTGGCCCTAAGCAATCCAATTGATCTAGAACAAGAACACATCCTGACCCATCCCAGTGGCCCAGGTCCTGATCTCAGTTCTCCCCATGACCCTGTCTCACAGGAGTTGCACCGCCAACTCAGGGGCAAGAACACGATGATGCCTCATGTTGACCACCCATGCTGATGTTCAAGTAAACTATGCAAACCACTGCTCCCCTGGGAGGCAGGAGGAGGGAGCACAAGGCCCCAGCTCAGGCAAGACAGGGCACTAAAAGCTGCTGATCTCACTCCACATTGAGCACTTCCCCTGGGCACTTTCATTATAGCCCTTCCCTGGGTGAGCCTGCCCATATCTTCAATGCCACGTGGATTCCCGCACCCTGGACGCTGTGCAAAGAGCCCCCGGGACTTTATGTCCATTATCTCTGTGGTTCTCACCAGCTGCCTCCTAGGAAGGGCCAGAGAGGCGTGTCCATGGAGCTGGAGAGTTGGTGGGAGGATGCAGGCCTGTAGGAAGCCCAGCACGCCACTAGACACCAGCATTTCATGGGTGGCCATCATGACAAACAGGTTAACTATCACAGGCATCTTAGGATAGGGGAAGAAAAGTCCCAAAGTGTGTTAGGAGGGCCAAGCCCCTTCCAAGCCTGGATGGGGCCACAGAGAATGACGGCATCCTTGGGAGAGGGAACAGCCACATTTCCTTCATGAAGGCAGGAAGCAGATGGCTTCCATTTAGGCCAGAGTCTCCAGGAATAATACTTCCTGGCTGCAATAAACACTTGACAGGTTTCCAAAGCCCTCCTACCCATCTGGAGAAGGTGTCTCCACATCCAGCTGTCAGGTAGGGAAACTGAGGGCAGAGTGCCAGCCAGTACAGGTTCTTGGTCCAGAGCAGACTCTCTGCTCTACAAGTCTGGTTCTTCCACTATCCTAAGGGGGGCTCTCTGAGGCCTGACCCTGCCCGTGCTGTCCATGAGTGACAGCCAGAAGCCTCCTGGGACTATAGGTGCTGGCTTTTCTCCTGTAAAACAGACCCCAGCGGAGCAGCTGGAGACACGATCTCAGTCTCTGTCTCTGTTTCAGTCTCTCTCTATCTCACTCTTGCTCTCGCTGTAGTGGAGTGGGTCCTCTCTGGCATGTACTGTCACCCCCCCAGGCAGCTGTTTCTCATCCGGTTTTCTTAGGGACCCCACAGATCACCCCAAAGATTCTTGGTGATCAGCCGCAGGCATGTTGTGGTCACCAGGACCAGCTTCAAAGGCGCAGTGCCCAGAGGGTGCTGGAAAGCAGCCACCTGTGGGCTGGGCACAAGGCACCTCTTTTCCCTCAGCATAATGGGTTCCCGTCCTGGAATTCTATCCGCCGTGTTCCCTTGGCCTGTGGGCCCCTCTGAGCTCGGGCCCTGGGCTCATAGCTGCTGGCTCCAGGGCAGGAGAGAGATTGTGAGCTCCTGTGGGGCATGTTGAGAAGATAATCAGGGGACTCAGGCTCCCCTCTTCAACCTGCTTCTTCCCCAAGAAATTAGAAGACTCATCTCAAAGGTGAAAAGGCTGGGGCTGCCCCTATCACCCCACCTATCAGGAGGCACTCATTGTCTCACCTGCCAGGGCTACGGGGTGTCACATGGTGGCTCCAATATGCCCTGGGATGGGCTGAGGAGTTAGGAGATCCACGTGCAGGCCAGAGGACTGGAGCGACCCACGCACCCCTGCACTTCCTCAGTGTCCTCATCAGTACACTGTCCTTATCCAGCTCTGAAACACTCTCATTCTTTCCCTGTCTCAGTTTCCCTCTAGAGGAGGGCATTTGCCCCATGGAGGGGAGGGCAAGGTGAATTGAGGAAAAGTTCACAAGGCAACAGATTCCGTGCAGTCACTTCTTCTGGGGGCAGAGGAGAGAGGGAGGGGGGAAGAGAGAGAAAGAGAGAGAGAAAAGATAGGAGGAGAAGCTGAGAGAAGGCACATTTACCAACACCTTCCCAACCCCTTTGCTATTAAAGGAGAGAGACCACCTCCTTGTCCCCCTCAGCTCCATCCTTCCTCCGCTGCCTGGGAAGTCTCCCCAGGCCCCGATCAGGCTGACACACAGGATGGATGCTGGGGAGCTAGGCTGCACCTCGGAGGTCTTCTCCTGGCACCACCCCACGCTCCTTCCCTGAGTCCTCAGGGATAGCATAGGCCCACAGGCCCCTGTGCCCAGATGAGTTTCTCCTGAGCAATGTTCTCCTGTCCCCAGACACTTCTGATACCTGCAGTGTTCACAGCCATGGCACCCCAGAGCCCCACGCAGAAGGGGTGACTCTCCGCATCCTCAGGGCTGAGGAAGGGGCCACCAGAGTGGGAGTCCACACCGGAGTGGACAGGGATTCTGAAGAACAACAACAGCCCCTGCCCTTCCATAGGGAATTGGGGGAAGGCAATGCCTGAGAGGCCGGCTCTGTGGACCTGCTAAGTGACCTTGGTCAAGCCAAGCACCCCTGGGCCTCAGTTTCCCCAGGGTTTCGTCCAATCCCAAAGTTTCTCCCTCAGGGCTACGGCGAGGATAGAATCAAGAACCTCTCTTTGGAAGCACATGGGGGAAAGGCGGCATCCTTTGCCCCTGGCGGCCCCGGAGCCCGGGTCACTCAGCAGGGCATGGGACCCCACTCCGCGGTGACGCTGTCCTCACTCTGGGGCGACCGCCTCCTCCCTTTCTGGCCCAGGGAGTGGGCGGCAGAGCCAGGGGAATCCCCGGGTGTGGTGCGGGTGGTCCCCAGAGGTAACTCCCCCCAGGCTGTCGGGCAGAGCTGGGCCCCCCAGGACCCCCCTCCAGCCAGGACGGTCTACCGAGCCTCCCCGGTGGGCGGCTCAGTCCACGCTTCCCTGGGTACGAGCGGGGGCACAGCCAGCGTGGCAAGGCTCTGTGGCGCAGTCTCCCCCACCCCCATCTTGCCAGTCCAAGGTCCCGGAAAGCACGGAGCAAGCGATCCTTCCCCCTCCTCCCGGTCCTCGCCCCGGATTCTCGCCCCGGCCCCATCCGCCCCGACTCGCACCACCCGCGCGCTCACCACGTCTGCGCCCTCCGCGCCACGGCCCAGCCCCAGGCAAGGTGCTCGGGCTGCGGGGTGCGGCGACAGGCCACACGCTCCTACCTGGGAGGAGCTGCCAGCCGGTCCTCCTCCTCCTCCTCGCCGGCCTGGCAGAGCCAGCACCACCTGGCAAGGGACTGTCAGCAAATTCCCCTCCGCACCACCGCGGGAGCGGCATCCCGCCCCTCCCAGCGGGAGCCAGCCGCGGCCCCGCCCCGAGGCTGCTCGGACCTGTCGGGGAACCCAGGCTGGATTATCAGAAGCCAAGACCCAGGCTCCGCCTCGGAGAGCCTATCGCCACCAGAAACCATCTGCAAATTACCTTCGCACACGCACAAGGCTGCCGGTCCCTTGCTGCAGTTTGCTCGGGCATCCACGGCCGCTACTCTGGGCCTCCGCGGCCGCTGGGCCACCTTCCCTCCTCCCGCGCTCTCCTCCGAGGCCTCCCAATCCCGCTAGCCCAGCCAGAAGCAAGAAAAGATGCAGAACCCCGGGAAGGTAGCGCTCTGCTCCGCCCAGGGACCACCTCGATGTTCTGCTGTTCGGCGCTGGCATGCAGTTCCGGCTCCTTCTTCCCCAGCGAAAAAGAGCACTACAGATTGGCCACAGCCCCGCCCAGGAGGCCCGAGCGAGTGGGCTGGGTCATTTGCAGTCTGCCCACGGCCACGCTCCTCAAGTGGGTCTCCACTTTCGGCAAAGACCCGGCTACCCTGCTAGAGGCAGCTGATTTTGAGCCTGGGGGCAGATGTCCGTTGTTTGAACCCCGAAGATCAGTATGCAGAGTGAGGGGCTGTAGCCTGCCTTTCCCAGGTGAGGGGTGGGTCGAGCACATTTATTTAATAGACGTTACCGTTACCCGGCGCTTGCAGTACCGAACGGAACAGAAGCCACTCCTGAATAAATCTCTAGAAGGGATGCACTTCCCGCAGTTTTATAATGTTAAGGTGCCTTCAGAGCCGTTAGCAGTGTGATTAAAAAAAAAAAGGTCATAGAAGAAGCAGTGGGAGACCAAGAGCATGAGTCTCTACAGGAGGGGGTCACATTCATGGGGGGGGTCCCCCATGACCAGCAGTGCAGCACCTCATGCTGCGTATCTCCCCCTCTAGTTCTTCCAGCTCAGCCACCCCTTGAAAACCCCAGGCTAAGCCGCTAGACAGGATCTGTCGAGGTCTAGCCATTTAAAAGCTCTCACTCACTGACTCATTCACTTATTCATTCATTAATGGCACAGGAAGGCTTCCAGTCACCCATTAGGCAGTGGCAATGGACCACGGGGGTCTGCGTTCTAGCCTGGCTCAGCTGTTAGTATCCTGTGCAGTCTTGGGTAGTTGACTTGATCTCTCTGTTTTGCCCTCTTATCTGCAACATGACAGGGCTGGACTGGCTGGGGTCTAAGGCCCTCTGTCCTAACACTTTCATTATACGTCTCTAAAAGGACCGATGGGTGCAAAGACTAACCAGATTAAAACACGAGTAGTGTTCACGAACTTGAGTTCCCTGGATTTGAGTCCCAACAGGGCCACCTAAATATTGGAGTTAATCTCTCTTGAGCTTTATCGCTTGCACATGTAGAATGGAGGAAATAACTATAATAACTTTAAAGAATGGTCATGAGGCTCAAATAAGATACTGTGTACAAAGACAGTGATCTTGTAAGTCTAGTTGCTATTTTCGCCATTGTCATGGTGAGAAAGTGGGACCCAGGCAGGAGCCGTTTCTCCTGTCCTCCGCCGCCTTATCACAGAACTTGCTGCTAAGCCCACCCCGCCCACTGCAGGCCTGGAAGAGAGACCTGATGGGCATCAAGGCCGTGCAAAAGGGAGGATGCAGAAGGAAAAGAGGAGAGCCTGTACAAAGCCAAGTGGGCTGCACAGTGGAGGTAGAGAACACCCAGTGTCCCAACAATTAGACACCTGCCACACAGGTGTCAGGCTTGTAGCAGGTTCTCCATAGCGATGTGTGAGAATGAATAGCAGAGGGCTTGACATTTGCCTTCAATGCATGTGACACTGAAGACACTTTCCATGTGGACACTTATGTGGATTCAGGTAGGAATGCCCTTGGCCTGGCTTGTCATCCCTGAATGACTGTGCCTGTTACTGTCTTCATGACTATGCTGCTAACCTCCCATATCGTGACTGGAAACAGAGTCCAGAACAATAAAGGCGACAGAAAGTCTGAGTAGCCCAAAGAGAGGGAACCGTGTGGCAAAGTCAGGTGCTTTCTCTGCACAAGATCACCTGGTGTCTTCTGCTGGACCTTCATTCGCTGCACACAATTTCAACAGATCTGGTGTGGCAGAGACTGCTGTGGGCCCTCGGTGTCCTTTCTTTCCCTTTTCATTTCAGCAGTAGAGCTCCATGGGTTACAGCCTGCATCTACAGCCACCCTACTAGAGGCTACATAGCCCAGCCCCCTCACAGCTGTCTGCAGCTGTGGCCTAGGTCCTACCCAGTGGGGTGGAAGTAGAACAGAGCTGCCCACCTCTGCTTCTTCTTCCTCTTTGTGAAGACTAGATGGTGGACAGGAGTGGAGAGAAGGGCTCTTTGATGATGCTGACCTGAATAGCTCCCTAGGGTTGGCCAAGCAACAACTCTGAAGAGACTCTACTGTAGGTCGGGAAAACTGCAGAATTCCTGGATCAGTCTAGTGGGGAGCTGCAGGGGTGCAGCCTCATAGCCCAGAGTAGCACTGATCCCTGGTGGCCCTGGGAACTTGCCCCTGACCTCTAGAAGATGTTTCATCAGAAACACTCACCTGGGCTCACAAAAATGCACAGTGCACCAGTGTAACCATCAAAGAATTGTTTCTGCTTGCTCAAACCAAACACAACTACCACACTTAGATGCCTGTAGGTAGCTTCACATACCACCCAGCTAAGACGTTCGGGAGCTCTCAGGATGAGAGGGAAAAGGTTGGCGAGGTGGCCAGGAGAGCTGGTTAGGTGCGCTTGTGTCTTTCTCTCAGGAGTCCCGCAGTCTGGTGATTGTAGGCTCAGGGCAAGAGTCCACACTAGTGTGCCCATCACCCCAAGGCCTGGTGCCGAGTGAGACTGCTGGACAGGCAGAAACAGGGACAGTGGGCCTGGGGATGATAGGAGTCTGTCTACAGATTTTGCTACAGGATCTAGGATATGAACTTATACCACTGACAGGGACAGTATTTTTAAGGCAGAACCAAGCCACTATTCACATTTTAAGTGACAATCCAGATGCTCTAGGATATCCCCTGTCCCCAAGAGCCAGTTGAAGACTTGCTAAGAAAGTGGGCTCATTTTGGGAACCTGGGCTTCTATCACACACTATCCTGCCCTTCCAGGCAGAAGGGAATTTGATTTCCTGTGCAGAAAGCGGAGAAACAATGTATTAGGGTGGAGAGTCACTTTGTCAGTGTCCCTGTCTGACCAGGCATGGTCAGACATGTTGTGGATTTCTAGGGAGGAGAAGGCATCAAACTTGGATCTAGATACACCATCGGAGCTGACACTACGCAGGTTGGCAGACCAGAGTGGGGAGCCCTGTATTCACTTGGCACCCGCACAACAGACACTCTAGACCTCCCTTCTCCCGCTCTCTCTGGCCTCTGGCCTCAGGCTGGGCCCCACTCACCTAGGCTGCATCAGGTAGGTGCACTTAGCCAGGAGGAGCTGATGCTTTGGCCAGTACTTCTCCCCCTGAAGAAGGGAAATGGAAAACCGGCGGTAAGTCGCTGTCACCCACCACTGACAACCACTACCAATTATCAATATTGGAAACTTCTGGTGGGTAAGGTCAGAGACAGATTCTGATGACATAACAAAAGAAGCACTCTGTCCCAGAACTCCGGAACTCTGGAGACATTTGAGTGGAGGGCTTTCTTGATCTGGAGTTGAGCCCATCTGAGCATTTTCAGACAGGTTTGGGCGTTGGGAATCTGTGCAACACTATCTCAGTTCTGTCTTGACTCTGGCTTATCAGCAGGGTCAGGTCATTAAAGAATATGTGGGACCTGTTATTAATATTTTATTAGAGTTGAAGAACCTCCCTTCACCCCCAAAGTGAGATTTATGAGGCAGGAATGTGACTTTCCTATGGGTTTTTTCTGGGCCTCAGAATGAGAACCCTCTCTCCGTGGCCCTAGCTCTCGAAATCATTTCTGTCATACCTGTCCCCCTGGGAGATGGCATCTGTCTTCACTCATGAAGCTTTTCTTTGTGTTATAACCTTTATTAACTTTGTGACATATAATACATGTACAGAAAAGCATATACAAAACACAAATGAACACTATAGTAAATAATCGTAAGGCAAATACTTGTATAACCAGCGCCCACTCAAGTCAAGAAATAAAACATTATCACTGGCAGTTTCCCTGCGTGGCTCCCCAATCCCAGCCCTTTCTCTTTCAGCCCTCTTCTCCTACCTTTAACAGAAATCCTCCCTTATTTTGGTCTATACTTTCACCTCATCAATGTGGTTTGGTTTGGTCGGCTTTTTAGTGTCTATTAATGGAGTCCAGGTATGTATTTATTTTCATGATGAGCTCCTTTTACTTAATATTATAATTTTAAGATTCATCTGGGCTGGGGATTTAGCTCAGTGGTAGAGCCTTTGCCTAGCAAGTGCAAGGCCCTGAGTTCAATCCCCAGCACCGAAAAACAAAAACAAAAAGATTCATCTATGTTACTGTATATTGTTATAGTTTGTTCATTGTCATTGCTCTGTGGTACTCCATTCATTGTTTTATTGTGCTATAAATTAATTGATGCTGAGTGGCGGATATATGGCCATTTCCAGTTTTTTATTAGTGAGTTAGTGTATGGTTTGAACGTCTTAGTCCATTCCAAAATTCACGTTGAAAATTAATCTGCAGAGCAATAGTATTAACAGGTAAGGCCGCTAGAAGGCGATAAAGTCATGAATGAATTAAAGGCCTTTATAAAAGAGGCTTTACACCACCTTCTGCCCTTTTCACCCTTCCACTTTCTCCAGTGTGGGGACACAGTGTTTCCAGCTTGAAGCAGAGAGTTTTCCAACCAGACAGCAAAACAGGCAGTGACTTGATCTTGGCCTTCTCAGCCTCCAGAAATATGACATATAAATTTCTATTGCTTATGAATTACCTGGTGTGTGGTATTTTGTTACAGAAGTACAGTCTAAGGCAGTTCTTCCAAACAATGTCATATTCCTGGCTCACAGGTACTTGAGTTTCTGTAAACCAAGACTGAAATTTCGGGGTCACCGGGAGTGTGGCCCTCAGCTTTTCTGATTAATGCTAACATGTTCTTCAGAGTAAGATTGTGTCCATTCGTACCTCTACCGGCTGTGCCTCAGGCTCCCCGTTTTTTTCAGTGTTTGGCATGGTGGACTTTGTCACCCTCCTAGTGCACTTTAGTAGTGCTTTTTGTGATTTTTATATGCATTCTGTGAATTATTAAGTAGATGAGGCACATGGTCAAATATTTATTGGTGTTTGTGGTCCCTTTAATTAGTAAACATTTTCTTTTATAGCAGTTTTAGGTTAGTGGAAAACTTGAGCAGGAAGCGTGGAGTTTTCCTGTAGAGCCCTTGTCCCCACATCTGCATGGCCATGGCTGCTATCAGCATTCTGCACCAGAGTGACACATTTTTGTTATAATCAATGAATTTACTTGTACACATCATTATCACTCAGATCTCACAGTCTACATTAGTGTTCACTTTTGGGGTATCGTACTTGGTTTTGACAAACCTGGAAGGACATTATCAACACTTGCAGTATCCTACAGAGTGGTTTCATTACCCTAAAATCCTCTGTGCTCCACATGTTCACCTGCCTCCCTGCTAATCCTCGACCGCTAATCTTTCTGCTGTCTCCATAGTTTTGTCTTATCTAGAATGTCATATACGAGGTGTGATCAAAAGGCACAGTGAATGTTTAAATTAAAAAATAATTATTACAGGAAAAGACACATCACCATTTGTCTCCCTCACGATACTTCCCCTCACTTCAAAAACACACATTTATCCCATCACTCTGGCCACTTTCTGAAGCAGTTCCAGAAGTCCTTGTGTTTGAGTTTTTAGTTGCATTGCCGTGGCTGCCTCAGTGTCCTGAGTAGATCCAGAACATTTACCTTTCCTTTTGTGGTCGTTTTGACTTTGGGGAAGAGCCAGAAGTCTCACGATGCCAGATCTCACGAATAGGGTGGATGAGGACACATCATAATGTTTTCATTTGACAGGAATCACCAGATATTTGAACAACGAGGGGTGACCAAAGCTATGACGAATGTTTAAATTTAAAATTTTATTACAAAAATTTTTATTATAGTAGAAGACACATTGCCATTAATCACCCTCAAAATATTCCCTTTTGCTTCAAACACACTTATCCTATCATCCTTGGCTATGTGTCTTTTACTATAGTAAGTTTATTTTTAATAATCTCAGTTTTTGATCATCCTGTCTAACATAGACTATGCGGCTTTTTTAGATTGGCTTCTTTCACTTAGTAATATGTATTTAAAGTTCCTTTGTGTCTTTTTGCAGCCTCATAGCTTACCTCTTTTTAAGCACTGGATAGTATTCCATTCTGGATGTACCAGTTTATCTATTCAGTTACTGAAGATCCTAGCTATTTCCAAGTTCTAACATTTAAGAATAAAACTGCTACACATGTCCATGGGCAGGTTTTTATGTGAGGACATAAAGTTTCAGTTTATTTGGGTAAATACCAAGAAGTGTGATTGCTGAATCATATGGTAAGAGTATTTTAGTTTTGGAAGAAACCACCAAACTGTTTTCCAGAGTGGCTGTACCATTTGCATTCCCACCAGCAATGAATGAGCGTTCCTGTTGCTCCGCATCCTCACCAGCATTTGGTGTTGTCTGTGCTTGGGATTTGGGCAATTCTAAGTGTCAAATAGGAGTGAACTTGCAGCAGTCCTCCTTGCCTCAGCCTACTGGGTGCTGGGATTACAGTCATGTGCCACCCCAGCCAGCTCTTGCCTTTTTCTTGATCTTAGTAGAAAGACATCAAGAGTCTTACCACTGAGTATAATGTTAATGATACATTTATTGGTAGATGTTCTGTACAGGTTAGAGCCTCCCTCTGTGTCTAGTTTGTCAAGAGCTTATATTATGAATGGACATTGGATTTTGCCAAATGCTTTTTCACCTTTGGTGGAATTTGGGTCTTGAATGTGCCCCAGAAGTCCATGTGCTGACGGTTTGGTCCCAGGGTGATGCTACCGGGGGAAGGTGGAAACTTTAGGAGGTTGGGCTTAGTGGAGAAAACTTAGGCGGGGCGTGGCTTTCAGGTGATACTGGAGCCCCAGATTGTGTTTTGCTTCCTAGTGCCGTGAGGTGAGCAGCTTGCTGCACCATGTGCCCCACCATGATGTGCTGCCTCACCACAGGCCCAGAAGCAATGGGGCCAACCACTGCTGTGGACTGAGACCTCCGAACCGTGAGCCAAAATAACCCTTTCCTCTTCACAAGCGGATTATCCAGGTATTTGTTACAGTAACAGAAAACTGAGCAACACCAACATCTATTGATATGATCGTGTCATTTTTTTTTCTTCTTTTGCCTGTTGATGTGCTAGATTGCATTAACTGAGGTTGGGTTGGGGGGGTTGTTTTGTTTTGTTTTTAGACAGAGTTTTGTTATGTAGTCCAGGCTGGACTTGGACTCTCTGTGTAGTCCAGGGTGGCCTCAAACTTGCAGCAGTCCTCCAGCTTCAGCCTCCTCGGTGCTGGGATTATAGGTGCGCACCACCGTGCCTGGTTACATTAATTGAGTTTTGAATGCTGAAACACTTGTGCATGCCTGGGACAAGTCCCAGTTAGTTGTGGTGCATAAATCTTATTATACATTGTTGGATGTGATTTGCTAATAGTTTGTTGAGGATTTTTGCATCTATGTTCAGATATTGGTCTGCTGTTTTCTTTTAATGTCTTCTTCTGGTTTTAGTGTTAGGATAATGCTGGCTTTACAGAATCAGTTAGGAAGTATTTTCTATACGTCTATCTTCTGGAAGAAGATAGAAGAGAATTTAGGTAATTTCTTTAATATTTGGTAGAATTCACAAATGAACCCATTTGAGCCTGCTGTTTTCTGTTGTGGAAGGTTATTAATTATTGATTTAATTTCTTCAGTGGACATAGGCTTATTCAAATGGTCTTCTCTTCTGTGTGTCTTGGCAGATTGTATTTTTCAAGGACTTGGTTTATTTCATCTAATTTATCAAATTTGTGAGCATAAAATTGTTTATAAAATGCCTTTGTCATTCTTTTAATGTCCACAGGATCTGTAGTAATGCCCTCTCTTTCATTATTCATATTTCTAATTTACGTCTCTTCTTTACGTTTCTTAATTAACTTGACCAGGGGTTTATCAGTTTTTAAAAGTTAATATTGTTATTGTGGTAAAATAAACACAACATAAAATTTACTATCTTAACCATTGTTAAATGCCCAGGCCAGTGGTATCAATACATTTGTAATGTTGTACAATCATCACAACTATCCATTTCAATAATTCTTTTCATTTTGCAAATTGAAATTCTGCACCCATTAAATAATAATTTCTCACCGTCCCCTCCCCCTAGCCTCTGCAAACTGTCGTACTTTCTGTCTCTATGATTTTAACTACTCTAACTACCTCATGTAAGTGGAATCCCAGGATTTGTCTTATGGTGGCTAGTTTACTCTATTTAGCATAATGACTTAAAACATGTTACCTCAGCGCTGGTTCTCATGGAAGTTCCTCTCCGCCAAGTGTGATTCTCTGTCCACCTGTCTGTTTTTCCGATTTGGGGGGTGGTGGTTCGCCCTGGGACCTCGCTTCCCTGTGATCTCAGAAGAGTTGTTGCTTTTTCAATTTTTTTCAGCTTTTTACTGGTTAGGACCAAGTGGCCACTGCTAAGCTCCTTCCATGCCAAGAGCAAAAACTAGAAGACCTAGTTCCTTTTTTGGAAGTACCTGTTTAGGTCTTTCATCCATTTTTCTCCCGGGCTATCTTTTTCTAATTGGTTTGAAGGACTCTATGGAAAAGCTTTTCCTCAATCACAGAGATTGCAGTTACTTGCTCCTGCTTTGTGGTTTGCTTTTTCAATCTCTTTATGGTGCTCGCCAATGAACAAATTCTTAAAATTTCAGTGTAGTAAGTTACCTATCTCTTCCTTATAAGTTACCACCCTTTTTACTATGATGACAAGATATTTCCCTTCTCAGAGACTTAAAGATACTCTCCTTCACTCTCGTTTTTCCGTGTGCGTGTGTGGCACTGGGGATCCGATCCAGGGCCTTCCACATGCTTGTCAAGTGCTCTGCTACTGAGCTGCCTTCCCAGCCCTTTTGATTTTATTTTCAAACAGGGTCTCGCTAAGTTGCCCAGGACTAAACTTGCAGTCCGCCTTCCTCAGCCTCTTGAGTAGATGGGATTACAGGCACGTGCCACTGAACTCAGCCTCTTTCACTTTTTTTTTTTTTTTTTTTTTAGTGCTGGGGATCGAACTCAAGGCCTTGTGCTTGCAGAGCAAGCCCTCTAACCACTGAGCTAAATCTCCAGCCTTTCACTGTCTTTTAAATGCTTTTTTGTTTTGTTGTTTTTCACATTTTACATTTGTTATGGTTTGTATCTAGATGTTCCCCATAAGTGTCCTGAGTTTATAGGTGGGTTGGAAGGTGGCTAGATTGTCGTGGCTTATAGCTGACTCGATGTCAGGAGGTGGGGCCTGGTTAGAGGTGGCTCACCAGGGGCATGACCCAGAAAGGCATCACTTTTCTCCCAGCTTCTCTCCTCTCTCTGCTTCCCAGCCACCATGACGCAAGCTGCTTCTCCACCGCTAGGCTCCTCTGCCGTGCTGACCTGCACTGGAGCCGGCTGACCACGGGCTGTCACTGTGAGCCAAAATCACCCTCTCGTCCTGTACATTGTGGGTGTCAAGTATTGTGTCCCAGCGATGAGAAAATGACTAAGATGACATTTAAGCCTAAAATCTCCGTGGTGAGATATTTGTGGAAATGGCATAGTAGGTAACCCAAAAAGTCTGTTCCTTTACCAAAGCAACCAAGAAACTGGCAAAACCCATCAGAATCAACCCCTTTGCAACCCTGGGAAACTGACCAAATGCTTCTGGCAACTAGGGGAAGGCTTAATCAAGGGAGTTAAAAAACAAAAACAACAACCCAAAATACAAAGGTGTTTGGACTTAACTGATGCCAGCCCTGTTCTCCTGATCATCTGGGCTTTAATGACAAAAGCCTGTGTTCCCAGGACCAGAACTGAGAACAAGCAGAGGTGATGTCAATCTCCAAATTAGAACTATTTACTTCACCTTCTTTAGTGGCCAGAAGGACTACAAAAAAGGGCTTGCCTTTCACTTGACTGGGAACTGTCTTGGGGCTGAGGTTGATGCTAGTAAGGGTCTACATTTGTCAGAAACATTTAAAGCCAAATGAACTAATCATTGTTTGGGACATTGATAACATTTGGTAACAACAATAGCCTCATTGAAAAGCTTTACAGATAGTCTGGAAAGTGAGATGGCTTGGGAAATAAAGTTTTCTAATTTAAGAACTCCCAAGCACAGTGGCACATGCTGCTAATCTCAGCACTTGGGAGGCTGAGGCAGGGGGATGGCCATGAGTTCAAAGCCAGCCTGGGCTACATAGTGAGTTCAGGGCCAGCCTGAAGTACATAGCAAGACCCTGTCTCAACTCCCTCCCCAAATTACGTATTATTTAACATAACAGTAGCAGGGGATGGGGATTTAGTTCAGTGGTTACAGTGCTTTCCTTGCAAGCACAAGGTCCTAAATTCAATCCCCAGCACCAAAAAAAATAAAAAAATTAAAAAAATAACAGTAGCAATTTCCTTGTGTGAAATCTTCAGATAATTCAGGAATGTATTTAAAAAAATCAGTCTTATTCCCCCCATAACCAAACATAATTTTTAATAGCCAAATAGTATTTTATTGTATAGAAAATGCCATAATGTATTTATCCAGCACCCTGTAAACATTTGGCCCTTAAATTTCTTCCTCTATTGCTTTTATTATTAATATTGTACTGAATATATTTCATATCAACACTTGCACATTCTTGTTTATTTTCTCTATTATATAAGATTTCAATACCCATATGACTATCAGAGTAACATAAAGATTCAGAAATTAGCTGGGCATGGT
The DNA here is from genome assembly GCA_004026905.1 of Hystrix cristata. NCBI lineage: Eukaryota > Metazoa > Chordata > Mammalia > Rodentia > Hystricidae > Hystrix > Hystrix cristata. The sequence goes on along the minus strand of PVJO010000632.1, from coordinate 186,785 downwards.
AGTGCACACCTGTAATCTCAGCACTCCAGGAGGCTGAGGCAGGAGGATCACAAATTCAAGCCCAGCCTGGGCAACTTAGCAATTTAGCAAGACTCTTTCTCAAAATACAAAATAAAAAAAGAAAGAATTTAAAGGTCTGGGAATGTAGCTCAGTGCTAATGTTGTGAATTCAATTTTCAGTACCACAGGATTTTTTTTTCAGAAATTATAAAACTCCTTTTAGCGGAGGCATTTGGAACAGTAGATGGCTAATTGAACAAGATAGTAAAGAGGGGCTGGGGAGTGAGCTCAGTGGTAGAGCACTTGCTAGGCAAGTGCATGGTCCTGAGCTTGATCCCCAGCACCCCCCACCAAAAAAAAAGTAAAGAAAGAAATCATGTAAAAAGAGAACTTTCATGAGTGATTCAGATGATGCCAATGTTATTTAAATTGTTCCAGAGCATGGGAAGGGGAATAAAATGTCTGTTATTTTACACGCTGTGGGAAGGGCTCCCTGGGACAGGGACAGGTTGCTTGCAGATGGTTTCCGCGCACCTCATTTTGCAACCCTCCCCTTCACGCCCCAGCCCCGTAAGAAACGCATGATTTGGAAGCAATACCAGGAAACGCGTTTTCTCCCTTTGCTCAGGCTGGCTTCCTCACTTTGACTATTTTGGTCATTGTCACCGTGACATGGCAACTGTTTCTGAGGTGTCAGCGTTGTGCCTCAGCTTACTCACCCACCGTGAGCCAAGTAATCTGCTAAATGCTTTTGATGTTATTTGTGCATCCAAATACCCTTTCCAAGAAGATGCCTCCTCTCCTGTTTTGTGAGATTCTATTTGAAATAAGGCTGTTGAAAAGTTCTGACATCCCCTTGGGCATCTAGAGGGGAAATCCACATCCAGGGCTCGGTGCTCGGGAAGGGCCCGAGGAGCCCCTGAGTCCTCACCCCCCACAATTTCAGTCTGTGCAGGAAGAAACTGGAGATGAGGGCAGAGTTGCCTGGGCGAGTTCGGAAGGCATGCTTCAGTGCACACACACACACGCACACACGCACACACGGCCTGTCTGCAATGACTAGCGGGTTTCTGCTGCTTCTAGTTAAGGAAATCTCTGTTCAAGCGCTAGCTGACCATATAAGGCTAAGAGAATGTGGATGTCAGTGGTCATAGACAACAACAATAAAAATACACAGCTCGGAAGAGGCACTAAACAAATCATAAGGACAACTACAACAAGAAGAAACAAACTCTCAGGGAAGCAAGAATCTGACTTCTAGCATTACCACATCATAATATTAAAATGTCCTGTTTCTAACAAAACATAACAAGGCACGGAAGGAAATAAGAAGGTAAGGCTCGTAGGTAAGAAAAATGACAATCAATAAAAACTGTCCCAGAAGAATCCCAAATATTAACTTACTTTTTTTGTGGTACTAGAGCTTGAATGCAGGGTCTTCACACTAAGCTACATCCCCAGTCATTTTTTAATATTAGGATAAGTTCTTGTTAAGCCACCAAGCTGCACAGACTGGGCTCAAACTTGTGATCCTCCTGCCTCAGCTTCCCAGAATGTTGGGATTACAGGTGTGCACAACACATGGGTTGGATTTCCTTTTATTTTATTATATATATATATATTTTGAGACGGGGTCTTGCTACGTAGCCCAGGCTAGTCTCAAACTCAGGGTGATCCTCCTGCCTCAGCCTTCCAGGTGCTGGGAATACAGGTGTATGCCACCATGCCCAGCCTGGATTTCCTTTTAGGAGACTTTAAATCAACTATTTAAAATATGTTCAAAGAATTTAAAGAAATAATATACAAAGACCTAAAGGAAACTATGAGAATGATGTCTCACAAGTAAACTATATCAACAAAGAAATAGAAGTTATAAGAGTCGAATAGAAGTTTTGAAATTGGAAAGTACAAGAACTGAAATTAGAAGTTCACTAGAAGGATTCAATACCAGATCTGAGCAGGCAGAAGAAAGCATCATCGAATTTGAAGATCGGTCAGCTAAGATAACCCTCTCTGAGGAGCATGAAGAAAAGAATACAGAAAAATGAACAGAGCCCGAGAGACCTGTAGGACATCATCGAGTCCAGCAACGTGAGCATCAAAGAGCTGCGCAAGGAGAACAGAGAGAAAAGAGCAGGAAGGATACTTGAGGGAATAATGAGCCACCTCTTCCCAAGTCTGATGAGAAAGATTAATCTCTGAATTCAGGAAACTCCACGTGAGCTCCATATTGAGACGTATTATAATCTGTTGAAAGACAGAGTTTTGAAAACAACGAAAGAGAAGCCACTTTTCACATGCAATGAATGCTGAATAAGATTAACAGGTGATTTTTTTTTCTTAATGGTATACGTTTACAATACATGAGATTTACATTTGTTTTCTGGAGCTTGGTACATATAACATATCATAATCATTTTCAATCTCCTCTCCCCACTTCTATCACCTCTCCTGGATCCCTTCTCCCTTCTCCAAAAAGCATGCCTTTACTTTACTCTTTAATTTATTTATAACTGGGTTTCTCATGTGAAAGAAACCACGTGATAAATAACTTTCTGTGACTGACTATTTCACCTAACGTCATGCTATCCAGGTCCATCTATTTTCCTACAAATGACTTGAATTCATCTTTCTTTATGGCCAAATAAAATTCCACCATCTATCTATACTACACTTTCTTTATCCATTCATCCACTGATGGGCATCTAGACTGTTTCCAGACCTTAGCTATTGTGAATTGTGCTGCTATGAACACGGGTGTGTGTGAATCACTATAATACAGTGTCTTTAATTTTCAGGAATATGCCCAGCAAAGGCATAGCTGGGTCAAATGGAATTTCAATTTTTAGTTTTTCAAGGAATCTCCACATTGATTTCCATAGTGGTTGTAACTAGTTTAGATTTCCATCAACAACGGAGAAGGATTCCTTTTCCCCCACATCCTCACCAACATTTTTATTGACAGCCACTCCAACTGGGTAAGATGAAATCTCAGAGTTGTTCTGATTTGCATTTTTTTTATGGCTAAAGACAACTAACATTTTTTTCATGTACTTTTGGCCATTTGTACTTCTTCTTTTGAGAAGTGTCATTTAATTGATTAGTCCAATTTTGGGGTTGGTGGTTTGGGGTAAATTAACTTTTTGTATATTTTATTTTTAATATTCTTTCTTTGTATAGTCTTTGTGTGTGTGTGTGTGTGTGTGTGTGTGTGTGTGTGTGTGTGTGTGTATAGGAAAGCTGCAGAATAGCTGATTTCTTATTAGGAACCATGAAGGCCAGGAGGGATGGTGATAAACTCAAAGTACTGAAGGAAAAAGCTATCAACTGAGAATTCTATATCCACCAAATCTATCCCTCAAAAGTGAAAGAGAAATAAAGACATTTCCAGATCAACAGAAGTTGAGAGTTTGTCAGGAGTAGATCTGCCCTACAGGAAATGCTAAATGAAATTCCTCGGGCTGAAATGAAAGGACAGGACACAGTAATTAGATTCCATATGAAAAAATACAGACTTCATCCATCATCTTCTCACTTGTACTAGCTCTTATGAGGGGTCACAGAATATTACCTTTTGAGAAAACCATCAGGTCTGATTGTGGCTGCTTGTCCCCCAAAGATGTTTTCTTCCTCTTCTCTGTTCCCTGAAACAGCCCGAGGGGTCCCCACGGTAAGGTGAGCAGGGTTGGAGCTGTGGACACCCATGGGCCATCTGTGAGGTCTAGTGCCTCTGAGCTGATATGACCTGTTTTTGAGCATATATCACCACTGACTTTATTGCCGACATATTGTTAGGATGCAGGAAAATGTGGATGAGTAAAAGACTTTATGCTGCAGTGAGGTGATTCTTTCCCCCAGCCTTTATTTCCCCTTTGGCTGATCAATGCTGAATACTCTCAGCTCAGCTTCCTGTGTCCTTGCAGATCTACTCCTGGCAGAAACCTCCCTCCCTCGAGTGCCTCACCGTGTGGCCTGCGGATAGCCAGTCACGCAGCCCGCTGTGTGGCGGGTCCCTCACTAGCCTCCCCCCTGACCACGGCACGTCCAGATGACAGCAGTGGCAGTGATAGTGATCGATAATACTTACATTTTACTTGCATAAACTCCTTTAATTCTCATGACAACCCTACAAGGTAGATACTATTATAGCTTCCGAGATCAGACTACGTAATGAGACCCTGCCTCAAACAAAAACAAAGCAAAACAAAAACAAAAACAAAATAAAACCTGGCAAGGGAAAATCAGCAGGAAGTGGACGGACCCAGATTTCAGCAGAAAGAGTGGATATCAGAAGAGCACCCTGGTTAACTCCTAGACTTGTGACAATCAAGTAATAGTTACTTATTTAAACCACCAGGTTTTGGGGGTGGTTCATTTGACATCAGTATACACCTAGAACAGATGCTGAAGGTTAATTGCAGAGGAATATTTTCTACATGAAAATATGTTTACAATATATTGTTAAGTGAAAAAGGAGGCTATAAAAAGATATGTATAACATAATTTTATCATTGTAAAAACAAAAGCACTTCCGAATTTATACCGTTCTCATTGGGACAGTGAGGGTTGGGATGTTGAAGGATGCTCCTGTTTGTAGCAGGATGCTGCTCTATTCAGGTCCCACTGCCCGGAAGTTGAGGATCAGAGCCCAAAGTGGGAAAACTGGGTGTTGAGCATTGCCCCCTCTAAAGAGAGAGGGACCCCCGTGGCTTGTAGCACCTCCTACTCCCATGTTGCCAGAGCTCCTCCTTTCCTATCACTTAGGAAAGCAGATTAGAACTGTCAGAGCCATAGGTCACAAGCAAGACCAGCTGTAGGATTTGGGGAGCCCAGTATGAAATAAAAATAAGTGGTCCCCAGTTGAAAAAGTATAATTTCCAGACACAGAGAATTAGACTCAACGTAGGTGCTTCTGGGAGCAGGGGCTCCAGTATAGCTGCCCTCTTTCCTGTGGGGCAGGGTGCTGGCTCTGCCCCTCCCTTCCTGGGAGACTTGCTCACAAGATGGGGTGCCTGTGAGGGGAGGGACAGCATCCACAGCTGAAGGAGGCAGGGATGAGGAGGATGGACAGGGGCACTGGGTGTGGCCGGGATGGTGGAGTGGTCCTGTGCCCCCGCCCTCCCGCCCAGCACCGTGTGGCCGACAGGACCACAGGGGTTTCCTGGGAGTCCAGTCAACTTGGGAGGCACAGAGGAGGGATTTCAGGGGTGGGGTTCCAGGTGCTCAAGCTGAGAGAGTGGTGGGAAAAGTCTGCGCAAAACTACCCTCTCCCCTTGAACTCAACCCTGCCCTCCGCTTCAATGCTTGTCCCCAAGAGCAGTGCTGCCCCAGACAGAGAGCAGGCCCTGGCGGCTCCCTCAGGCTCCCACTCTGCCTCCTGGAAAGGGAAGAGCTGAGGGGAGCGGAGAGAAGTCCCCACCGCTGCCCACCTTGCTTGGCTCCGAGGCACCCGGGCAGGGGCTGGGCTTGCATGTGGTGTTTAACTTGTTCATTAGTCTGGACTAGCCTGGATGTTGAATAACTGCAGAGGACCAGGAGGCTAATGAATCTCCCAGGAATATTGTCCAGAGTCAGACAATACCAGGAATACTGTCTGGGGACAGAAGAGGGGCTCCAGCAAAAGTGTAGTCAAAGGCTGTACCCAGAGACAAAGCGGATCATTTCTTGCTGAAATCCTGTCAAATTCAGACTTTCCCATAAGCCGGGACTGTGAATAGGAATACAGCCAACTGTCAGGATTTCGTATCAAGACAAAAAGAGGCTGTCCTGAAGAGAAACATGGCCCCTGCGCCAGTCCCCTGCCCTGTCCAGGACAGGCCTCCCTGAAGTCTGTTCTGTTGGGTCCCAGCCCAGAGCCGGGGCAGAGGAGTCCTGGGGTGGGATCCGTAGGGCCGGGAGACAGGTGCAAGCGAAGAGGGGAACAGAGGGGCAAATAGGGGGCCCATCATCCCGGGTCACCCTGCGGTCACCCTGGGGACTGGACTGGGGATGGAGGAGGGAGGCTGGTGGAACAGACTGAGGTCAGAAAGGGTTGGGAAATGGCAGCTGAAGGACGGCCAGGAGCTGCTGTCCTTCGTCTGCCTGGCTTTTACATGTGTGGGGATAAAGCCGCTCTCACCCGGGAGGGGCTCCTTTTCCCTGGACCTGAGATTTGCAGCGTGTGAGTGTGGGTGAGTGTGTGTGTGTGTGTGTGTGTGTGTGTGTGTGTGTGTGTGCAGCGCGCCTGCCCCCCTCCGAGGCTCTTGTGGGAATGACTCAGCAACACAGCCAGGCTGCTCCACTCTGCCGGCTCCGGGCAGCCGCCACCCTCCCTGCCCCGTCCTCCTCGTCCTCCTCCCTGCGGCACCCACGCGGCCAGCCCAGAGGCCTGAGTCCCTGACCCTAATCGCGAGGGCGGACGCAGCCTCACCCCTGCCCTCCCAGCTGCATCTCCACATGGAGGTCCCCACCCCAGAGGACCACGTTGGCTGTTGCCCAGTGTGGTCGCACTCTGACTGTCCTCATCCACAGATTCAGAAAGGGAGGGCCACGGGCAGCCGCTCATTCATGCCTAATGCTGACAGATGTGCCTGCCCACAGGGGTGAAGCTACCAGCAAGGACACTCATTAGAGGACCGCAGCAGCAGCAGCAGCAATAAAGAGAAACAGCTGGAAACAACCTGTGCTCATCTGGAAGGATGTGCATATAAATCTCGGTGCATCTGCAGGGCAGACCGAGCAGCCACTGGAGGGGACAGGAGCTGTCTGTGTGCATGAGTATGAGCCGCGGTGGGGAAGAGAGCCAGGCCGATCACAGAAGGCTGAGGGGTGTGGGGCACATCACAGCCAGAGAAGCCACCACGGGGACAAAGGGCAGGCACACTCTCAGGCCTTAACTCATGACCTGCTTGCTACCCGTTAAAAATATGGTATGTGTTTTTCCTACCCGCTCAGTCCCATAAACAATCTTATTGGCCTCAACAGCAGGTGCTTTATAAAAACTAGGATGTCCTAAACCTGGTGTGGTGGTACGCAACTATGATCCCAGCACTCTGGGAGGCTGAGGCAAGAGGATCTCAAGTCTAAGCCCAGCCTGGGTAATTTAATGACTTAGCAAGACCTTGTCTCAAAATTTAAAAAGGAATGGGGATGTAGCTCAGTGTGAAGGGCCTGGGTTCAACACATGTGCACATACACACTCACACACACAAACACACACACACACAAATCCACACACACTCACACATACACAATGCCCTCACCATAGTGTCTCCAAGAATGAGCTAGAAAATAAACCTGTTGGGGATCATCACAGGATAGAGGACAAACTCCATGGCCCTCAACCTGTTACTCATTAAAACCATGATTTGTGCTTTCTTCTGAGGCAGTCTGAGACAGAGAGAGAGAGAGAGAGAGAGAGAGAGAGAGGGAAATAGTGACTTATTTCTTAGGCCCACAAAATGCCCAATTGATAACTAAAAAGTGGTACAAAGCTTGGCCTTCATTTTCCATGTTTCCTTTATTACCTTGAATTTTGGGTCAGACCCCCGGTCACCTCTTCATGGCATGTTCATCATTTAAGGTATGTCTGGCTAAAAGTTTCTGATACAAGGTTGATTAGCGCTACATTTACATAACCTGTCCCATCCTTCTTCAGGGTTAGCTTCCCATCTCATGGAGACAGGATCATCCTCTCACACTAGGAAGGCTTCTCTAGAGCTGTGAAACCAGAGCTGAGATAATGATCAGCCAGCCTACCACTCTAGCCTACCACAGCAGCCCCTTAAGACTGTGTGCCTGTTCCCTTGTTAGGGGGCCAGTCTGACCTGTCAGGGCTGTTCCCCTTCAATCCTCAAGCTGAAGTCCCTTCCCTATTTTCTCTTACTTTCCGATTAAATCTTTGCCTGCAAATCCATGCTGTTGCCTCAGTTTTAATTTCCATTATCTCTGAAGCAAGGACCCACGATACCAGTGACGAGCAGACCAAGTCTAGATGATGGGAGGAAGTGGTGGCAATGGTTGTCCCTGAAGAGGGAAGCAGACACTGGCCATGGGAACAGGAAGAAGATGCTGCACTCACGTTGCCTTTGCGTGGTTCAAATCTCAGATGGTGCCTTCTGGAAATGAACATCAATTGTTTCAAAACCTAATGTACTATGTAAAGAAAACACCACATCTACCCGACTTCAGGGCTCAGACTCCTAACTCAGAGAGGACTGCCTAAAAGACTCTGCATTCAGGTGCGCGTGCGAATGTGTTACATGTGTGTGCTCAAGTGAGTGCTTGTGCTGGATAAATGAGTGTCAGTGTGCATAGATGAGTGTGTGTTTTACGTGGGAGCAAGTGTATGCATATACACTTGTACAACGTCCTGGGCCCCAGCGCCTGTTCCCAGGAGGTGGCCCATGACAGCCTAACTGTTCCCCGCCATGCCCTTCTCGCCTTCCGACTTGCTGAGTGTAACCGAGGAAGAGGACAAGGAGCAGGCTGTGCAGGCAGGCTCTGCTGAGCCAGCCCTACAAGGGCGAAGGCACCTGACCCTCTGAGAGTTCCCGGGATGTCTCGGTGCTGCCCTGGTCCAGCAGCCCCGGGACCACTCAGTGGAGGCAGGATGAACTTCCCGGAGCAGAGCAGAGCAGGCGCCCAGGGAGCTGGCGGGGGAGAAACGCAGGCATGGAGATGCAGCCTCCTCTGCTGAGCAGAGGTGAGCGAGCTTTCGCTGGGCTTGAGAGACAGAGAGGGCACAGCCAGTGCCCTGCGGAGCAGTCTGTGGGCTGAGGAAGCAGCTGCCTGGGGCGCGGAGCCGGTGGTGCCCACAGCCCTTCATCTCTAGTCACCACCAGGGGCCCGGCTTGCTGCTGACACTTCCAGCGGGGGCAGCTTTCTCTCCCTGCTCCACGTGTGTCCCTGGAATGAGGCAGGACAGTGAGAGCTGCGCATGGCCTCTCGGTCCCCAGCTGTCCCCCTGCCATCGGGCAGCCTGGTGGGAACCCTGCCACCAGCATCCTACCCAGGGTGGGCTGCTCGAGAAGGTGGCACAGTTTTAGACTCAGACAGCTGTTTCCAGCCCCAGGCTGCCCCCTCTAGAGCGGCTGACCAGGGCCAACCACCGGACAGCCCTCGAATCCTGAGTATTTAAAGGGACCCCAGAGACAAGGCGGGATTGAGGAGCCACAGCCCCCACAGCGGCCCCTGAGCGCGGGGAAGGTGCTGGCGGGTCAGGATGACACGATAAGCAGCAGCACAGTAATCTCTTCGCCCAGCTCACCAAGGCAACCGTCGCCATCCCTGCTGAGCATCTGCTGCTGTCACATCCTCCCCTCAGTCCCCGCCCCCGTCACCATCTCTGGGCCAGACTCCCCTCCAGAGGGTACAGGCACCCACCGGGCAGGGTCATCTCAGGGCCGGGGCTGGGGGGCCGTAGAGGGACCAGCAGGGACTGTGGGTGGCTGAGAGTCTGGGGTTTGCAGGATCGAATGCTGGCAAGGACAACAGAACACAAATGTCACTTATATGCAGAGAGAAAATTACTCCATTACTGAATTAGTGCCATTCTTGTTCTGGAATGTAATGGCTTTTGGATTACTGTCCTGGTTACTGCATGCCAAGGAGCCGGGTAGAGACGCTCCCTGTGGGTTGGAGAGGGGGCTTCATAGCCAAGATGTTGTAGGGGATTCTCTTCTTCTCTAACAGTTAGACTCAAATTTTAACTAGGTGTAGCGCTGCCCGGAATAAAGACTTATCTCCTAATCATCTTTGCGTCTAGATTTGATCATGTGACTATGTTCCAGCAAATGGGAGCCAAATGGAAATATGAGTAACTTCCAGAGAGTGTCCTGGGAGGCAGGGGTATGGCTTTGCTCATGCTTTCTTTCTACAGTCTGCTGGCGAGATGTTGACTTGATGGATAGCACTCGAGCAGCCTTTTTGGACCATGAGTTGGAAGCTACATAGTAGAGAATGGTACAGACCATTCTGTAAATGATACAGAAGGAGTCTGAGTCCTGATATCACGAAGGACCAGCCCTGTACTGTCACTCCAACATGAGGTTTCAGGGAATAGGGAGCTAGAGAGAGTCTGGGTCCTTCTTGACACTGTGCAGTGGCCATATTAGCTCCAGGCTGCCCAGCTTGGGACACGAGAGGAGATACACACCTGTCTTAGGCGAGCTGCTACCTCCTTAGGTGTCTTGTCCCTTCCCAGCCAGATCAAACCCTAAGTGAAAGCCGTGAACCAGCTGCTCCGGGGAAGCGGGGTGGGGTGGAGGGGTCCTGCCGCACTTTTCCCACCCTGTCTTTGGATGATTCCATCATGAAGGGGTCTAGGAGCTAGGAAGGGGGTCTGGGCAAGGCCTCTCTTCCTCGCGTCCCAGAGGAATGGGATGAGTGTGATTCTGAAATGAGACAGCAGGGCTAGGGGTGTAGTTCAGAGGCAGAGTGTGTGTCTGGCCTGTGTAAGGCCCCAGGTTCCATACCTAGCAGGAAAAAACCCCTAAACAAACAAAACAGCAACTACGTTAACTACATTGACCCCCTGAGGATTGTGGGCAATTTGAGGGTAGAGAGCAGCACAAAGCATAGCACACAGTAGGTGCTCAATAAACCTTTGCTGGCTGACTTTCTGTTACCTTGTACCCAGTGCATGCCTCCCTCTGCAGAGCAGCTCGGCTCCCGGGCTAGCTGGGCGGCTCTGCGTTTTCTCAGTGGAGGACAGCCCTCTGGGACAAGGTGCCCCATAGCTAGCAACGCTCAGCCACACTCAGGATAGCACTGGCTCCTCAACCCCAAGGGCAGGGGTATGACTGCAGCCTGCAGAGAAGAAAGCAAGGACCCAGAACTTGGAAGCCACTTGGTCAAGATCAGTCACTAGGCAGGGCTTTGGGTGAAAAATTTCACCTTCCTGGAACAAAGGGTTCAGGGGAGACTCTGGCTCCAAGGCGCCCTCCTCCCAACTGCTCAGCCCACCACGAGGCCCTGGGTAGGGTGACGCCCTGAGGTGTCGAAGCAGTGGGGCGAGGGAGGGAAAAGCTGTCAGGCAATCCCTCAACAGCTTGGAGGGCTGGGAGACAGACTGGCTGAGCACTGCTGATAGCCCAAACTGCATTTGTGCAAAAGAACAAGCCACCGGAACCCGAGGTGCTTTACTGCCATCTACTGGACATTGTCATAATAATCACTCAAATTTATGTTAAATGCGAAAAAATGACGCCTCCCCAGAATCATAAAGTGTAGAACTTGAATAATCATACAGAGCAGTCCTAGATGCGCCTTCTCTCGTCCGAGAGCATGAAAAAAGAGCCCCACCACCGTGGAGGCTCGAGTCCTGCCCTCTTCCTCGCGAATCCTGGCTCACCCAGAGGCGCTGCAGCCTTCTGCTTGCCCTAGTTTCACATCTAAGACCCAGCAGAATCCACGCAGCCTTCCGCCCCCTCCATGCACACGTCCCAGGCGTCTATGTTGGGCCAGGTCCTTATCTGAATTTTTCACTGATTACCAGCTGTGAGCACTTGGACATTTTCTTCAGTATGAAGGGATAATAGCTCTACCAGCACTGTGAGATTTAGATGTGGTGACGTATGTAAAGTCCTACCGACTTGCTATGCTGAGAGCCAGTGGCCGACCCTGGACCTACTCCCAGCACCGTTAGAGCTGAGTTACGTGTGTGGACCAGGGTGCTGCCTCGGGCAAGATCGGCTCTGGCCCACTTTCCCTCAAAAACAGTCAGGAAACTGTGGCCCAAAGGTATGGATGTAAAGTGCCCGGCGAGAAGCTGAGCCCAGAGCACAGTGAGTACCAGGGGCACTGGCCTTTCTTCGCCTCTAGCCCTGTCTGGAACCTGAAGCAGGCGAGGAGAGTTCCAAGTCCCTTTGATTCCCTGAAAAGAAGTTACAAGCTTCATTTACCTGCAGGAAAAGGCTTGCTGACTGCTCATGGCCAGGCCACCTCTCTTAGGGCTCCTGGCAGGATCATGGACTCCTGGAGCTTGGTTTCTTCTTCTATAAAAGGAGGCCAGTCACATTTACTTTGTATCCGTTTAGGTAATGCAAGAAGTAACTAAAGGGTCTGCAGCCATGCTGGAAACAAGCTAAACACAAAATACATTATAGCTGCAATCTCAACACTGGGACCCAGGGGGCATCTGGAGCCATTCAATTGCCCACCACTGTTGGGCCAGGCACTTTAAAATGCAGGTCCCAAAGCTGGTGAGGAGGCAGGATTGAGCTCCTCATCCCACCTCACCCTTCTTATGGGAGGGAAGTTGGTAATGCTTTCCAGAGGGTGGGTAGGCAACAGGGATCCTTTTGACCCAGTCACTCCATTTCTAGGAATTCAGCCAAGGCAATAGTCACAGGCCCCTCAGAGTGTTGTGCTAGGATACTCATTGCAATGTTGCTAATAATAGTGAGAAACTGGAAATAACCTAAAGTTAGAGACACATTCAATACACATTTCCATTGGATGCCAGATGGCCAAGTGCTAAGATCAGTATTCAACAGAGGCCCAGGCCCAGTGCCTCCCACCATCTTCATGCAGTGTGTGTGTTTGATAAAGACTTTGTTCGTGATGCCGATATACTAGCTGATGTGTTCCACTGCTGGTGTTTGACAGTCTAACATTACAGCTCAAGAACACCATTTTCTCAGTATCAGCAGAAGCTGGATTGTTTCTATGTTACGTATTGTGCACATTTGTATTAAAAAATTGATGCTTACGTTGACTGAGAGTGGAGGAAGAGTGTGATGCCTTATTTTTTCTAATAATTTCTTCTTTTTTCATATTCAGTATATTCCTTCCCATGTTGGGTTCAATATGATTTGCCACAGAGATACTGATCAAAAATTACGGTTAAGGTTTAAGTTAAAAATTTAAAAATTGTTACAGAAAAGCCACATTGCCATGAGTTCTCCACACTTCAGACACACTTCTCCCATTCTTCTTGCCCTTCTCTGAAGCACTTCTGGAAATCTTCTTTTGTGAGTTTCTTTTTGTGGCTGCCTCGATGTCCTGAGCTAATTCAAAATGTTTATGGCACCTTCCGTCAAATAAAAACATTACAGTGTGACCCTGTGACTGCAGCCACCTTACTCAGCGGATTTGGTACCCTGAGGCTTCCAGCTCTTCCCCAAAGTTAAAATGATCACGAAAGGAAAATGTGTTGAACCAGTTTTGAAGATCGACGCACAGTCACAGCAATGCAAGTAAAGACAGTCACAAAGACTTCCCGAACTGTGTCAGAAGGTGGCAAGAATGATGAGATACACGTGCTCAAAGGGAGGGCGAGTATTCTGCAGGAGATTAACAGCAATGTGTCTTTTACTGTAATAATTTTTTAAAAATTAAGTATTCATCACATTTTTGTCATACATCATATGTTATTTTTAGGGACTTTTCCTCCTCACGAAACTATTAAGTTGGTTAAGTTGACCTGTTTTTCTTTTATCTTTACAAGATGTAAAGAATTACAAATGGCCTTTTAAGAAAACGTATAGTGTAAATTGAATAAAGTAGCATGAATACAATTTTGAAAGCTACTTCATTTGTGTCATGAATGTTAATCTCCCAAACAATTCTCCAAGCCTAAAAACTATGATACAATCTAATGTCTGTTACTCTGCCTCACAGAATTATTTTAATGTTTTATAGTTGCCTCACACGGTATCTTTTTTTTTTTTTTTTTTTTTTTGGTGCTGGGGGTCGAACTCAGGATCTTGTGCTTGCAAGGCAGGCGCTCTAACCACTGAGCTAAATCCCCAGCCCTATCTTCTATATTTAAACATTTAACAGTTTTTAATAATTTCTTCTGTATATAAATAGGACAGACTATGAGTGATTACACTTTATTCATACAACAGTGAATATACTTTAATACGTTAGCTGACTGCTAGAATTTCAACAAATAGAGCACGAGAGAAGATACTTGTTGCAAGTTGCCTCTAGAAGGTTACTCTATTTGGAAGTGATTTTTAATGTGTGTGTGTAAAGGAGGTCACTATGCACACTGCACACAGAGCCACGGAGCCAGAGCTGATGCTGAAGCTTGAACTTGTTATTTGTCCCTTTGGCAGCCAAAACTGAAGATGAAACCAAAGATTCTATTTTGACCGGATACTAAGATCCAAGCCATATCGTGCTGTGTCCTCGATTCTGGAAGAGGAACATAGCTAGCTGTCCATTTAAAGTTAGGTTAGAGAAATGTATGAGCAGCACATAAGGGTTGTCTGACTATCACTGAATTTTAACAGCCGGTTATAAAAGCAGTTAAAGATGCGAACCCAAATGTGTAATTAAGAGGGAAAATTCTGAATAGACTAAAGATTAAAAGATGCATACAAAATGTTAATGATGTTTATCTTTGAGTTTAGGTTTAAAAGACTTCTGCTTTGCTTTTAATTTTAAAAATTTTTTTTGTATTTTCTTGCTTCTATGATTTTAAAAGCTAAAAACATATTTGGAGTCTGTCTGTTCTGTCTCCCTGTTCTTCCTCATTCAGGGCTGGGTTTTGAGTTTATCCAGCTGAACAGAGCTACCTCCTGTGCTGTGTCTACGTTCACAGGGTCAAGGCCTTGGCAAGATGAAGCTGCCCTTTCTGGGCCAAGCAGAGGCAAAGGCCAGGGAGAGGGCAGAAAGGGCAGAGAGCAGGGGTTGGTCCCCCTCTGACCAATGCAGAAGCGGCCTCTCAGAGACAGGAGTGCTCGGAAAACCCTGCTTCATGCCTGACATGCAAAGCTACAAACCTGACCACCAAATCCACTTGCTCCTTCCTCTTCCTCAGTTCCCCTCATGAATGTTAGCTGGTTGCATAGCAGCTTGACTGGCAGCAGCAGGACTAAGTTCTGACTGATGAGAGATGAATAAATGTGTTAAGGACAATTTCCAGGAAATGTCCTTAGAGAGAGAAACTTTCATTTCTCTTTCTTTTTGCAGGCAGAAACATCCACATGATGGCTGGGACAGGAGCAACCATCCTGGACTATGAGGCAACATACTCAGAATGACAGAGCAACAAGAAAGAAAGAGTCCAGGTCTCACATGATCATGGAGTCTGAGCACTAGTCCTAGGTCGGCTCTCTCAAACTTTCTGTACGTGAGAATGAAGTAAGCTTCCATCAGAGTTTAAACCAGTGTTTTCTTGGGTCCTGTAACATGCTATAAAACATAATCATAATTAATTATAGTAGCTGCCACTTATTTAGTGCCCATGGCACCAGCCACTCTTACATGCTTTGCCTGTGTTGTCTTGTTTCGTCTATGCGACAACTCCACGGGGTACAAAGTGCCACAGACCCTGTTCTACCATCAGGAAGCAGACATGGTGAGGCTAACTGGTCCCCAGGGCAGCGGTGTCAAGATGGGGTCTTTAGAAGGTGATTGGATCATGAGAGATTAATCCATTCATGGATCACGGTTCACTGTGGACCAGCTTTGTTGCGACAGTAATCCCTTTCTGGTGTGATTGCCCCACCTCCCATGTGAAGCCTCAGGTATACTGCAGTGTAGCAAGAAGCACTCACCAGAGGCCTGCATTTAAAACTGTGAAAATGAACCTCTATCCTCTATAAGCTACCTAGTCTCAGGTACTTTGTAATAGCAACAGAAAATGGCCTAAGATGACTGGCTTGCTCCAGATGGCACAATGGTTAACCTATAGAGCAGAAATCTGCATGCGGGCCACTGGTCCCCAGAACCTGTCTTCAAATGCTCTCTGGACTCTCTCTTTTGACTCCTTTGCACCTCCTAACTCTGCTTCCATCTCCCACTGCAGGGCTGTTTTAAACTCCGCTCCCCCATCCCATCCTACTCCTCATATCCTGTACAAAGCTCACTCCCTCACACTCTGTTTCACTGGGAAAAAGCTCTGACTTGCCGGGCATAGTGGCGCACATCTGTAATCCCAGAACTCAGGAGGCTGAGGCAGGAGGATCACCACAAATTTAAGTCTTGCCTGGGGTACACAGTGAGTTCAAGGTCAGCCTGGAAAATACAGTGAACTTTGTTTCAAAAAACAAAATAAGAAGAGACTCTGACTAGCAAATGTCCACTAAAATGTGAGAGTTCAACATCAGCATATGTTGCCTCTCCATAAGGAAAATAGGTGATTTATTCCTATGTCAGCGTGAAGGGATGTGTGAGAGATGGGTCATGCTGTGTGAGGACTTGGAATTGAGTGACCTGGATTTTATGTCTGTCCTCAGCAAGCGCTGTATTCTTCACAGATCTCCTAACCCCTCTGAGCCTCCATTTTCCCCTTCTAGGAAATCAGCAGGGTCCAATTTTCGCTAGGCAGGGAGGATCGTTGTAAATTTGCAGCGAATGAACCCGTGTGTAGACGCCTGGCCCCCCAGTGCCTGGCACATCTTAGAGCAAGGGAGTAGGGATCTTCACTGAATTCTGTTTGCGATTGCTCCCCCAGCCTGCTTTTTAAGGTCAGGTATTGAGGTAGAATTTATTATTTATTTATAATGTATTTACTCAAATATTTAGTGAGGTCCCAGTGCATCAGGCTCCATGTTGGGTCCAGGCTACAGAAACAAGGCGGCCAAGTGAGCCCCTGTCCCGGGGAGCACACAAAGGGGAGAGGCGAGGACTGAGTAAATGAGCATTCAGACTAGGTGATCACAGAGTGATGCACTCTGCACAGCAGGCAGGATTCTGTGGCGGCGGCAGCTGCAGGCTCTGACAGAAAGGGCAGGTGCTATCCAGGCGATATCTTTGTAACTGAAAACTCATGACGAACTCTGCAAGCCAGTGAAAATCCCATTTAATAGAGAGGGGATTTGAGGCCCAGAGAGGCCAAGGGACTTGCTCAGGGTTACATAGCCCTGAATGGGAACAGAGATTCAAGCCCAGTCAGCGGACACCAGAAAGCTCAGGCTTTTTGCACCACACCTCGCTACCTCTCCCCTGGGCCCGGGGCCATCTCTGCTGGGCAGGGAGAGGGAGGCAGGAGGGGCTGGGGTGTGAGGTCTGCGGACCTGTTGCTCTGTGACCACCGTGCCATACCCTAGAAGCCTCCAAACAGCCACGGACGCTGGGGTGACCTCACTGCCTTGGTCTCCCTGGCTCCTCTAATGGAGATGTCAACCTTCTGCCTCATTCCCTGCCATCCTGGACACATGGCACAGACAGGCTCTCAGCACAGACAGCTGATCCCCACACCTCCTGATGTCCCCCACCTCGAAGACAGAGACGCGGCTGCAGCCCAGACACTCTCTTACCATCCCCTTTCCTTTCCTTTTTCTTCTTCTGCTCTGTGCCTTCTACCTCCCTGCTCGCCTCCCTCCCTCTACGTCCTCTTTCTCCCTCCTTCTGCCTCCTGCATGCTGTAAGATGAAAGGACCAATTAATCTTGCTGCCGCCACCACTGCAGAGCTGCATGCAGGTCCACGGGCATTGACATCCCTACCAGCACTGCCTAAGTGGTCCCTGGAAACTGCAGCTAGTTGGGGAAAGATTGCATTCATTCTTTCACAGCCTGAGCACTGCAAAGGGGGCTCTGCCGAGCCACACCAAGATTTCCACCCAGGTGCGTTAATCTCCAGGTAAACCACTGGTGTTACCTGTCACCCACAGGGTGACCTTCAGACCTGCTGTTTCTACCTTGACATGTCGCATACATCTCCTTCAGCAGCTCCAACAGCAGAGAACTTGAGGGTATTTGATTAATGTGCTATAAATTTACATGTTTACTTATCTTTGTATATTCTTTCACTCGACCAATGCTTACTGAGCACCTACTACATACCAGATAAATGTATACTATGTTCAGTGGTGGTAAGTGGTGTTGGAGACAAATAATGCAGAGAGGTTGGAACACAGGGAAAAGATTGGAGGAGTTTTAGAGGAAGGGAAGTGGCATGGGTCTTTTCCTCTGGGGAAGTATACCTGCTTCCTAATTTATGCAAACATCATGTTCCAGAAAAAATTAAGTATCAATGAGATTTTTGCATCAATTTAAGTCACATTTTAAATCAGATATAGGCAAGGCTTGCAAATTCACATGCAGCAAACCTTGGAAACTCAGTTTCCACATAAGAAAAATGGGTTTAATACTTTTTGTTCCAGCTGGCTTACAGGGCTGTTGAGAGACTCATGGAATGAAATTTTAATTTTGTGAGGTACTGTGTAACCTGCAAAGCACTTTATTACATCAGCGTAATGCAATTGTTGTTAATATGAAGACAGAGTTTGCAAAGTAAATTACCACCTCCAAACACAAATTCTGTGATAATCTAATTTTCTTGCATTTGGTCGGCTAAAATGAAGATTACACTTGCGTGTTTTCCAGATCTGGGCAGGCAGGGATGGAGTCTTATTAAGCCCTCTGAGGCTTGGAGAGCATTTTGGGGTTGCCCCTGGCTATGATTTGCATGGGCAGTAAAGAGCACCATGTCTGAGAACATCTATTACAATCTTAATTTCGGAGCACCAGTTAGCCCTGAGACCCCAGCGCATATTCACCCTGTTTCATCTGAAACAAGAGCATGAAAACGAAATATCCCCAGCCAGCCTCCTTTACTGCAGCCCCTCGTATCTTGGAACTTCATCATCTACCCAAACATTTGTGCGTTGTAGGGCCCGACTGACACAGGGTGGGGATCCCTGTGTCTAAAAGAGAAGCTGCTGACTTCCTGGAGTTTCCTTCTTTGCATACGACCTTTTTGTAGCAAAACAGAATGACTGCCACTTGGAAGAGGAATTCATTTTATTCAAATAACACCCAGAAGTGGCAAGATTTATGGCACGTGTCTCCGGGAATGCTGATCTGTGCCCCTGCCCCCTTGGGACCACCTGCAGGGAGAGTCACAGCTCAACTATGAGAATATACGAAAAGGGAGTCAGGGAAGGTGGTTTGTAAATTACTTCCTGACACTGTTTACAGAGAATGAGACTATAGTGAGGGTGGGTGGTGGCAGAATGCATGATCAATGGCAAATGTGTCCTCAACAGACATTTCAGACCTCAAGGTAGAACTTTGTCTTTCAGAGAGAGACCAATATCGATCCATGAATCAATGTACTTTTACTCAGGTCTACTCAAGGCAAATTGGAGAAGAGCCCCAAATATTTCTAATCTAGGCCAGGAGCTTTCATTTTAGTTGGAAAGAGAAGACAGTCCTGTGGATAAAGACAAGAATGGAAAGGGATAGGAGGTGGGAAAGACAAACACTACCCAAGGTCCCAAGGACCAAAGCACTTAATCACCTCACTTCATCATCATCACTACAAATCAGCACCATTATTTCCCATTTTATGGGCAAAAATACAGACAACAGAAAGAAAACGACTCACTCAAGTTCACACTGCTGCTAAGTATCAACACAGTGTCGGGTCTTAGTCTGCTCAACTCTGATGGGGCCAGAAGCAAAGGGAAGTTTCAAACTGGCCTCCTTATTGATTTTGTTAGAGATAAGCACCAATTTCAGAAAAACAAAACATTGGGCTGCATTTCCTCCTGCTCTATTCCTTCAAGAGGGCTGAAGAGCCACTAGCTGTAGATCTGCAGCTTTCATGCCCTTTTTTGTTGAGAAGCTGTATTTCTAAATAAATAATTGTCCTCATCCATTTGTGTCTGCGCGGCCAGATCTCCTCTCTCCCGCTGACTATTCCCTTCCCCCACTGACATCTTCCCACGTTCACTTAGCTTCCCTCTCTTTCTTCCCCTCACACACACACACAAATCCAGACACGCACACCTTCCCACCACACACCCATATGCAAAATAAAATTAGAAATACCACCCGTCTCACAAGGTATTTAAGGAATGGGGATCTTCAATCAATATGGCCCAAACTGAGGCCTCCCAAGCCAGTGGGAGAGGCAGGCAGAGCTTGTGAAGGGGACCAGACAGCCACGCCCGCGGCACAAAGCTGCTCTGAAGGGGGAAAGGCCACCTGTGTTTTCTTGTGTCTGTCCTGGGGCCATTAGAACTCACAGGGCAACCGACCAGATCTTCAGAGGCCGCCCCCTGGCAAACTGTTCTTCCACTTGCCTCTAAGAGCCTTCAGAACGTGAAAAGGTTTCCTGGCCCCCTTTTTATTTTTATGTATGCTCATAAAATACAGAGAAAACAGTGGCTGATGATTCAAAAATAGAGGCTGAGCCGATTGGCATATGGCCCTCACTTCAAGGGATTGGGGATTGCTCTTGTTTTTATCAACCAGTTGAGAAAGCAATAAACAATTATTTCTATATTATGCTTGCTTTCACCTAGAGTGGAGCAGGGCAGTTAGGGGAGCTATGAAAACTGAGGCTATGAGGCTCCCAATGGCCACTGCAACGTTCAGTGTGCCCAAGCTCCCTCTGCCACCCCCTCCCCTTGACACCCACTGATGTCACTACCTCCTCACAGCGCCCACCTGAGAATGTTGGAGTCCCAGAAGGGACAGAAGGAGGGACAAGAAAACAAGTTGGGGCTCCAAGCAGAAGCTCCTGTTCAAGCTTTGTGTTTGGATGGACCCCACTCTGGCCCTCCCTTGCCCCAAATAAAAGCTGCTCCTGGTCCAGGTAGAGGCTGGTTTGTATAGAGGCGGAGAACGGGAGCATGAGCGCCCACACCTGGTTCGGATCTGCTCTGCCACTCACCTGCTGCATGACCTTGGACAGGTGACTTATTCTCTCCGACTCATCATTTTCACCCCTAGAATGAGGCCCGCCCAGCTTCCCAGATCACGCTGATGGGTTTAATGAAGGCCGGGAGCTTAGCACCGAGCCTCGTACATAGGAAGGCCTGAGGTGTGGTGTCAGTACGGTAATTACCTTCTGAGACCCAAATCGCGCTCACCTGGGCAGGCTCTGTGCAAAGAGCTTTGTGGCTATTGCCATTCAGTCCCCACGTCTCTATTCTCCCGAGGAGGACCCTGGAGTCTAGGAGCACAAGTGGCGGATGTTGCACATCCGAGCCCAGGCAGCCGGGCTCAGGGTCCGGCTGGATCAGCCGCTGGGTACATAGCCCTTCGCGGGAGACGACGCTGGTCTTCCCAGGTGTTCACTGGTAAACTGAGCCCCCAAACCCCAGGTTTCCTTCGGTCGCCGGCAGCAGGGAGGGTTATGTGTCTCGGCCGGGAAGGAGGAAGGAGGGAAAGACAGGGTGATGGCTGGATCAGGGTTGAATCCCCATCTCCCAGTTGGAACCCCCGGCTGAAGTCAGGCGGAGCGCCCCAGCCCGAGCGAGGGGAGCCGAGAAGGCGGGGAGGGGGTGGGGGCCAAGTCCACAGCGCCGAGCCGGTGGCCAGAGCACCGCCCCCAGGAGGGGCGGGAGGGGCGGCGGGGCGGGGGGGGGCAGCTGCCAGCCCCGCCGCCTCCTGGGCCCCACTCGCTGGCGCCCCAGTGGGAGGACCGCAGCTGCCCGCTCCCTCCTCCCCGCACCCCGCTACCTGCCCAGTCCCCGAAGCGAAGCGTGAGGAGGCAGCGAGCCAAGCCGGCCGAGCCCACAACTTTGCAGCCGCGGGGAGCGCGAGAGCCGGCGTCCGGCGTTCCTCTTGTCGGCGACCCGAGCTCGGTGAGTTCGTTTCCCCACCCCTCCGCGCCGGGCGGCGGCGGGGGCAGCTTCCCGGGCGGCCGAGGCGGCGGCCGAGGCTCCGGCGGCCGCGCGCTGCCTGCCTGGCCCGCTCCACGGTGCGCCCTCCGCGGCGGGTGCGGCGCGGCGCGGCACGGACGGCTCCCCGCGACCCCTCGCGCCGCCCCCCTCCAGGGCACGGCCGAGCTGCCGCCGCCCGCCCGCGCCCCTCGCTCCCCGGCCCCGTCCTTCGCCCTCCCCAAGCCGCGGCGCATCTGGAGGCTGCTCCCGCGCCCCCCTGGCGACTGGCGCGGGGAAGACACTCGCTCTGCCAGAGCCCGGGACCGCGGGCTCTCCGGCTGGGCAGCGCCGCCGCAGCCTCCCCGCGCGCAGGGCCGGGGCGCTCCCGAGCCCCCGGCGACCACCTCCCGCGCGCCCTGCGCTGCCCCCGGCGGCGGGGAGCGGCCTGTGCTCCACCGCGGCCGCGGGTCCAGGGCCGGGGGAGACCGCCACCGGCGAAGAGGGTTCCGAGGTGACCAGTCCTGCAGTCCGGACGGGACATCCTGCACCGGGACCCTCCTGGGTGCAGCCGCCTTCCCAAACTTTTCTCGCGCCTCCGCTTGTCCCATTTCTCAGCCCCGGAAAAGTTCTCCCTGGTGTACGGAATCCTATTGCCCGGTGGCTTCCGAAGTTGGGCTGTGGGGTAGTGGGGGACGGAGAGGTGAGGGTGGGGGCGGCTGAGCTGGATGGGGCGCGTGGGGCGGCTCAGCATCCCCCGCTCCTCCCAGGGGGAGCCTGCCGGCACCGAAAGGGTTTCGGCGCCGTGGGGATTGTTTGAGTTTCTCCCGCCAGGAGGGCGAGAAGCAGGCGCGAAGGGGGGATTTTAATTTCGTCGCCTCAAGGGAAAACGCTGTTTGCAGAGACAGCCAGGGCAGCCAGCGTCGGCGAGATGGGCTGAGCGGGACCCGCTGGCACGGGCACTCCGCCTGCGCCCCCCCCCCCGCCCCACCTGGTGCCTGAGCGCCTGCGAGTGTATTGAGTATTTTAATTGATCTTTTAAAACGCCAAAGGCTGTGTGTGTGTACATACAGATCCGCACATACACAAACGCAGATACCCAGGCGCGCACAGATTACACGTACAGAGTCACACACAAAGAAACACAAACACCCAACACAGGCTATACCCACACAGCCCTCCAAAGAGCCTTGGGTAACAGGTGAGGTCCTGAAATTGCCCAAGATGGGGGGGTTAGTGGGCGGAGGAAGAGAAGATAAAGGAGGTCTCCCAGTAGGTCCAATGACTGCCCCGACCCCAAATCCTTCGTTTTCTCCTCCTTGGGAGATCTGAAACAGAAATCCCAAACTAGGGCTCTTTCCACTACCAAGAGAGGTGCAGGTCTATCTTTCGGCCCTGACCCCCCGCCCCCACCCGCTGCAGACCACGAATAAGCCCCTCTCTCCCAGCGCCCGACTCCAAAACTTCAGGGCGCCAAGGTGGCTCCAAATCCGAGGGAGCAGCCCCCCTGAGGTAGGGCCTGGCCGCGGAGCCCGCTGCGGCCTCGGGGTCTCCTTCCCGCTAGGCTCAGACTAGGCAAGTGGGTAGGGGTGACCAGAGAGGGAGCGGGTGGGTGTAGATTTGCACGCAGCCTTCGGGACCCGCCTCCCGGAGGGAGAAGCGCACGAGGGTGCCCCCTGGCGGCCGCGATAACGTAATTCCCCCCTCCCCTGTGCCCCTTAGGAATGTAATCGAGGATGCTGGCCCTGAGGCTGCTCAACGTGGTGGCCCCCGCCTACTTCCTGTGCATCTCCTTGGTGACCTTCGTGCTGCAGCTCTTCCTCTTCCTACCTAGCATGCGCGAGGACCCCGCGGCCACCCCTCTTCTGTCACCAGCCCTGCTCCACGGGGCGCTTTTCCTGTTTCTCTCTGCCAACGCCCTGGGCAATTACGTCCTGGTCATCCAGAACTCCCCGGAAGACCTGGGGGCCTGCCAGGGGCCGTCAGCCAGGAGGGCTCTGTGTCCCCCGCCCAGCGCCCACTTCTGCCGAGTGTGCGCCCGAGTCACGCTGAGACACGACCACCACTGTTTCTTCACGGGCAACTGCATCGGCGGCAGGAACATGCGCAACTTCGTCCTCTTCTGCCTCTACACCTCCCTTGCCTGCCTCTACTCCATGGTGGCCGGTGTGGCCTACATCTCCGCCGTCCTCTCCATCTCCTTCGCCCACCCCTTGGCCTTTCTCACTCTCCTGCCCACCTCCATCAGCCAGTTCTTCTCCGGTGAGTGGGCCTTGGCAGGCAGGTTCACCAGATAAGACCTCTTGCCCCAACTCCGAGAGTTGTGATTTAGCAAATAAAAGCCCAGAATGCCCAGATAAATTAAAACTTCAG
Source organism: Hystrix cristata (assembly GCA_004026905.1). NCBI lineage: Eukaryota > Metazoa > Chordata > Mammalia > Rodentia > Hystricidae > Hystrix > Hystrix cristata. Next base: position 162,920 of record PVJO010000632.1, on the reverse strand, counting down.
ATAAACAATTTTTTAGTATAATTATGTGCCAATATTGCACAAGACATATACTAAGAAAATTTACTGTGAGCCATCTGAAATTGACATTAACTGGACATGCTGTACTTTATCTGACAACACCCCTCTTCCTCGCCTATCATACTATTAACCTGTAGAACTGTGGTGGCCAGGCAGTACCTCTGTGTGTCGGGCCATGCAGCCCATGTTGTGACTGTGCTCTGCCTGGACCTTGTACATTCCCCAAGGACTTTGCCAGCCAGAGGTCTTGCCCCCTAACTGCAGTAAGATTGAACTTGACCCCAAGCCAGCCTCGGCAGGAGGCTAACCCCCATCCTCCTGCTCCCACTGGTGTGACCCTACCATACTGTTCAGCAGCCCGTGGGTGACTCGGAGCAGGGCATCCTGATTGGAGATGCAGCCATGTTTAATGACTCCATATCCACACTGCAGAGCTTGTGTCTGGGCTGGTCTGAAATGCTGTGATGTCTGCAGGAGCCAGGCGTGTGGGTCTTCACACTGGTACTCAGTGGGGCACTCTGAGAAGGACTATACTTAGAATAGAACGCCTTAGGGAATGGGCTCTAATACCTGGCCCTGAGAGACTCAGCTCCCGGAGGCACTTCTTACTATTTTACTTGGCTTTGAAATGTGCCCCTACTTTGTTTCCTTCCACTCCTTTCCCACCCTGGCCTTTGACTCTGACCAATTTGTTTGCACAATTGATAGTGTGCACACAAGTGTGCATGTGTGCATATGTGTATGGCATTGGCACTCTGTTTCGCAGATGTAGAACTAAATGGCTTTCCCAGTGTCCCACAACCACTGGATAGAAGTCTCTGGCATGTCCCCAAGTCTGTGAACCACAGTCTAGTGCTCTTCCTCAGCAACACTGAGAATAAAACAGGTTCTGGAACACACCAACCATTCAGGAACCAAGAAAGGCAGAGCACAGGTACTTTAACCAAGAGCCCAAGATGTCTTGATGCATCTGGGGTGACACTCATAAAAATTTGTTCCACTCTGGGACAAACCATCCTTTCAGTCTTTGTTGTGGCTGCAGCCCAGTTCTTCTCAGGCATAGAACTGTTGCACCATTTGGTTGTGGGAACAGGGAGGTCCCAGGCACAGGAGATGTCTGAAGAGCTGGTGGTTCAGCTGGGCCCAGAACTCAGAGCTCTGGGGCCTTCTGGGTCTCCATGCTGGCATAGGAGGCTGCCAGGATCAAAATACCTAGACTAGGGGAGGGCAGGTGGTGGGCTGTGGGTGGAGTGTGAGCATGGGCAGGTGGAGGGATGAGGAGAGCCAAAGCACCTGATCACACTTTCTTTCCCAAGTAGTTTCACCAGCCATAAAAAAGGCTGATTCCATAAAGAGGATCTTGTAATGGCCTGATCTAAGTCTGGGCTTGAGGCCTATCCATATGTGCCAGGTTTGGGAGACCGGAAAGAAAGGAAGAGGCTTTTGCTTTGCTCTGATGGCAGAACAGAGCAGTCAGGGCCCGCCCTCTGCCCAGACCCTGTTCCAGCAGAAGGATGAGTCCTGCTATTCTTCACCTGTTCCCTGTACCCACTAGGAAAAGGAGGCCAAGACTTCTCATCTCCAGCACTCCCATCTCATCTCCCTCCTTTGCTGATGTTACGTCCCTCCCTGCCCCAACACTTCTCTCCTACAACCCCTCCCCACAAATATGCCCTTGTTCAGCTTCCTCCTTTCCATTTCTTCTTCCCCGACTGCCAGTCCAAACCGCTCAGAGCACACCCTGTCCTGCTTAGGAGGACAGGTGGGCAGGTGGGAGTGAGAAGGCACAAGTTATTTAATAGCACTTACGCTGTCCCCAGCTCTGGTGCTGACCGAGTCAGACCTGCCACCAGAGCGCGGATGGTTGTGAGTGGTCCCTGAGAGGTAAAAGTGAGAGGGGTCTTTAAAGTGAAGGCAATTGCTGACCCCAGGCCCTCAACCAATGCCAAAGGAGGAGAGGCTTACTAGTTAGGTTTTAGTAGTTGTCCTTTCTTTTGGCTTGGTGGATCAGAACAGGTTGTGTGACCAACTAAACCTCATTCTTATCTGGAAAATGGAGATGATGCCATCTGGCATGTGTCTCAGCATTTGGATGAATACACCAGTTGACAGGTGCCACTGGAAGGTCCCATAGGAGGGAGAAGGAACTGATGTTTGTTGAACCCCTGTTATGTGTCACCCTCTGGGCATGTCTCATTTCATCCCCTCCTCATGACAAGGCTGTGAAGTAGGTATTATTGTTTTTAAGGTTCAGGAACCAAGTAGGTATTATCATTTTTAAGGTTCTGCCAGGTTAAGTTGCCTCAAAGCCACACAGCTCTGGACTTGGGGCTTTGCCTCCAAAGCTCAGAGTCTCTCCCCTGCACCTCTGGGGCTGCCTCTCCAAAGCTCTTTCGTGATAAATGAGCCACTTTGGGAGGAGGGGAGCTTCTTGGCCTTGGATGTATTAAAGATGTTGGATGGTGATCTGTCAAAAGTGATATAGATAGTTGGAAGGAGGTAAGGGACAGGGGAGATCAGATGATGTGATCTTTCAGGCCCCGTAGGAAAATTCTATGGTTTTTTTTTCTTTTAAAGAAGCATAACTATTATTAAATAGTTAAGAGGCACGGAAGCAGCCAGGCTAGGTAACTTCAAACGCTTTGAGAGAAAGCAGGTCCCCAGAATAGCCTTTTGTAGCTGCTTCATGGGGCCGGGAAAAGGCCACAAGGTCTTTTCCTCATGCCTTGATTTAGTGCCAGAAAAAAGCCTGTGGGAAGCAGCTTCCACCCGCCCAGGCTTGTTCCTGGGGCTGAGTTGCAAGGCAGGCCTCAGCCTGACAGCTCTGATGTTCACACATCCTAGTTCTGGGGCCATCTTTGCCCATCAGCCTTTCTTGAGCCCGAAGGGCACATGGCCCCAGGAGCCTCCTTCCTGTATATGGCTCCCTAAGCTAATCTGTGCTGACAGGAAGAAGTGGGTCAGGGGATGGCACAGCCCAACGTGAGCCTTGTCCCACTGCTGCTCCATCAGGGGAAAGGCTGCTCTAATGCGAGTTGGGCAGTGGGACCTGTTTGTCTTCAACTTTGCAAAGAAAACCCTCCTCTGACAGCTCCTAGGGATGAGGGAAGAAGAGGCTGCTAATGAGCAAACCCGAATCGGATCCCCTCCTTCCTCCATGCTGAACCCACCCTCTTCCACAGACCAGACAAGTGTTAAAAGAACAATTCTCAGAGGCCTGGAAACTGGAGCCTGCAGAGACCTGGGAAGAGGTGGGCTGGGGCAAGAGGGTTGGTCAGGGAAAGGAGGAAGATGGTTGAGGTTCTCATGAGTAGAACAGGTTGTAAGGAGGTGTCCCTGGAGCAGCTGCCCAAAACCTCACCTGAGAAGGTAGTAATGGGGCTGCCCTCCAGGGAGCAAAGAGCTAAAGAGGGCTTTTGAGTTCTGGCTGGGCCCACTTCCCTGGCCGCTGGACAGGCCAAGGTAGGTGTCTGGACTACAGCTGCATGAGCTGCAGCCCAGCCAGGACTCCGAGCTGGAAAAGAAGAGAAAGCTTGATGGTCTCGGGAGTTACATGTGAATCCTTTTTGGATGTAGTCTCCTCCTTTGAAATGACCTTCAGCAGGGAGCTGCGCTGAGTAAACCAGAAAGCTGATGTACTTCTTACATCATTTCCTTGTGTCCTGCACCCCTACAGAAGCATCATAATTACATCCATTTTGCAGACGATCAAACTGCAACTCAGAGCTGTTAAGAAGCCTTTTGTAAGTCCACACAGCCAGGAGATTCAAGCCTAGCACGGACTGACCCCCCAAACTCTGAGGAAGTGGATGGGATCCCTTACTAAAATCAACAGCAGGAAGGGCTGGCAAGGTGCTGCCCCACTGTAGGGGTCTGACCTGGTGATCTTGGGGGCCTCTTCTAGCCTGAGCAAGCTCTGACGGACAGGACAGCTCTGGCTGGGTGTTCTGGAGCCTCATTGTCCTCTTGTTAGCATTAATGACTGGAATTTTTTCTAAGTCGGTGTGCTGTGCTGCCCTTGAGGCTGACTGAGCTTGTGACTTGTTCTTCTCGGTGACTAGGTCCTGTTCTCCATCATGCTGTCACTTTCCAGGGTCCAGCCCTGCAGGGAGAAGGCTGCAGTCTAGACAGCTGCCCCAGCTCCCATTTTAGGGTCCTTGCATCACCTCTCGCTCCTCCTGAGTAAACCCCCTTCTCCCTCTTCCAGCCAAGAGAGAGAGACAGAGAGACGCATTTCTGCCTGTATGGAAACGGGGACAGCGTCTAGACTGCAGCTGGAGAAGCTGCAGGCTCCGCTTGCTTCCTTCCTTCCTTCTCCCCCAGCGCCCCCGTTTTCCCCTCTCGCCTCAGGAGCCATCAGCACTAAGGAAAACTTAGGGCAACTAGTTCATTCTTCCTCTGCCTCGCTGCAGAGCTGAGATTGCTACAAAATGTAGCTTCAGTCTCATTAATCTCCCTCCCTCCCAGGGGAAAGCGCCTGCCCGGATCGCGTTTCTGTACGTGGCCTGAGTGTAAAGCGGTTCTGATGTTTCCCTCCCCCGCAGGAGCTGTCCTCGGTTCTGAAATGTTCGTCATCCTCATGGTCTACCTCTGGTTTGCCGTCGGCCTGGCCTGCGCCGGCTTCTGCTGCCACCAGCTGCTGCTGATCCTCCGGGGGCAGACACGCCACCAGGTTCGAAAAGGGGTGGCCGTGAGGGCCCAGCCCTGGCGCAAGAACTTACAGGAGGTCTTCGGGAAGAGGTGGCTGCTGGGCTTGCTGGTCCCCATGTTCAATGTCGGAAATGAGAGCTCTAAGCCTCAGGACAAGTAGCAGGCAGGCACTCAGTCATTTCTCTCTGCGTGTCTCGATTCCTCCTGAACATAAGACCATGGCACCCTTGTCACCACCCATGACCCACTGCAACCTTGGGCTAGTAAATTCTGTGCACCCACCCTCGGTCTTCCACCCACAGTGGAAGAAGTGTCAGCCAGGGAATCATGACAAGGAGGAAAAATGGCCACCCAGGCATTGCTAGTCTTCTCAGCAGCCAGCCAGGTGGCTTCTGCTTGTGTTTCTTCTCCTTGGGAATCCTTCTTCCCCCTCTGCCTGGCCCATCCACTTCCTGCCTCTTCTCTTGTTTTCCCTGCTGTGTGCTGGCACCCTTCCCCTCAAGTGAGGCGTGAGCAGTCAATTCTTGCTGCTCATAAGACTCCCCAGGACCTGAAGGCTGGCAAATGCTTAAAATCACCACGTGTGAGTGACAGCCAAGTCCACTCTGTCAACTTCCAGGGAAGTTGGGAAGTGACAGGTATGTGCCCTTGTCCCTTCTGTGGGGCTGTGGGCACCGAGGGGAAGAAGAGCACAGGAGATTGCTGCCCACCCACCAGGTTCAAGGTCCTTTTTCTGGCGATGGCAACCGATGGCCTGGTATTTCTGGATGCTATTCCCTGTCCAGCCTGGCTTAGCTGGCCACCCCAGCCCAGTCCAGGACCTAGCTGGATGCTTCCTTTCCCTGGGATTCTTCCAGCTTTCCCCTGGGTTTCCAGTCTCTGGGTTTTTGCTAGATGTTGGGAAGGCAAGGAAGAAAAGAGAGGGAAAAGGGAGCCACCCATAAGTGAGGGAGACATGTGACTGTAATGCTGTGCATCTGTATAGAAAGGGGTGTGTGTGCATGCGTGTGTGTGTGTGTGTGGTGTGTGTATGAGAGAGAGAGGTGGTAGTGAGAGCAGAGGGGTGTGTTGTCTTTTTTATGCCCTGTATTAAGGGCAGTCTATCAGCTAAAGCTGTTTGATGCTTGAATGGTTACCTGGGGAGGGAGGGAGTGCTCTACCACTGAGGTGTTCTGGCAGGGTCTAGGCATTTATCTGCCAGGCATCCTGTGCAAGGGATTTTTGCACAACGTTGCTCTAGATGAGCTTAGAGATTCCTTCCCACGCTAAGATTCTGGCATCTTCTTTGTGACTGCTGGCCCTGAGGGCCAGATCTGCAGAGGTGACTGTGAGTTATTTGTTTGCTTGCAGAGTAGGGTGGACATGGGAGGGGTCTGAAAATCATGATGCAAATTTTTGGACCCAACCCAGCCACCAAGGAGAGGACCACCCAGATGGTTGAGAGGGCTGGCATTGAGGACAAGGGGACAGAACAGTGTTGGGGTCAGGCAGGGGCAGAGTAGAGAGAGAAAAGCCAGATCAGGCTCAGCTTGAAGGCAGGAGATGGGGGGAGTTATGGCTGGGGACGGGAATGGCCGGAACACAAGAGCACTCTTGCCAGACTGTCACTGCTCATCTGGCTGGCTCTGGATGGTGCATTGCTGTGTGTGCTGGGACCCAGAGAAGCAGACCCTTGGGGCATATGAGGGAGTGGGGACAACACAAGTGCCCCCTCCTGACTGGGTCCAAGGCCAATCTGACATCCATACAAGCAGCAGGGCTGAAGCCCTTGCCCTGCAGTGTCCAGTGGGTGGCCACAGTGACTCCAAATGCCCAGCACCATGAATTCTTGGGCAGAGATTGGGTGGACTTTACCCAGGTCCTGCCTTCATTCCCCCTAGAGGACTAATGTTGTAATGGCTTAATTGCCTCATACTCCTCCCTCCCGTGTTCACTCTTTCAGTCATTCATTCGTTCATGCTACATATATTTGTCAAGCACCAACTATATGCCAAATTTCAGGCACAAGAAATACAGTGGTGAACAGGACAATGCGATCTCTGCCAACCGGGGCATCTTGCCACTGCCTCCCATGCACTGAATCCTACCCTTTGACAAATGGTCACCCTGCCATGTTGGTGGTTAGCAAGATAGGTCACTTGGAGGGGATGGATGTGGCAGGGAGGGATAATGGAGAACCCGGGCTTTCTCAGTGGAGGAATCCTTGGGGGTATCCTAACTCCCAAGTCTGGCTGTTCTTAAGCAGTGAGAGTGGAAGCGGGAGGGAAGAGGCCTGGACAGTTCAGGTCTTTGGTGTCTCTTGACCCTAGAGTTCAAGCTTGGAGGCCAGGTCTGCCATGTCCAGAGACTCTGCACCATGAGGTCTGACATCCCAGTGAGGACAGAAGGGAGATGCTGGTCCCTGGGCATGACTGGCGGGGCGGAGGTTGCCAGGTGAGAGACTTTAGCACCATTTGTGCACATGATCCTGTATGTATTGTTGATGAGAACATCAATAAAATGTGTGGTTTTAATTGGATTTGATGCAATTGTGGGGTCACTGTGGTTGGTAGCAGAGCTGGTAGGGTGAGAACACAAGGATGCCAGTCATACTAGCTCTTCAGAGATTACAAAGAAATATTAAAAATACTTCTGTCCAAGTTGATAAATAACCGTGGTTCAGATTCCCTGAGTAACCCAGCCCTGCTGCCCCCGCTCCTCCACGGGGACCCCTGGCTCACTCCACAGTCCAGCAGGGAAATCCAGGGCACAGCTGCAGCCCTCCAGCAGTGTCCAGTGTGATCAGCAGGGCTGGGCTGGGAGGTGCTAAGTATGTGAATATCAGCCCTGGTCCAAGATGTGAAGATCAGGGATGGGAACTTCCTCCCTACACACGCTTTTCCCCCCATGTTAGAGGGCAAGTGGGGAAAAGAATGAAGGAGAGAGCCCATCTGCTCCTCCATTACAGCCAGGGCTGACTGCCCCTGGGGCTCAGCTAGGGTCCCCTGTCCTTTCAGTCCCTAGGACATCAGGAAGGTTTGTGCTGCCAGCCTTGGGAGCAGCCAGAAAGGCTTGGAGCCCTGCGGGGAGTGGCCCTGAATGGACACGGACGCCAACATAACCTAGAGATGTGCAGAACAGGCTGGATTCATCAGGACAGTGCTGATTCCGCTTGAGCTTTCAAGGAACCCCCAGCCAGGCCAGCGGTGTGATTCTCAGCCTGTCCCAGAGCATGGGCTGTCCACTGTTGTCTTCTTAACACCATAATAGTCTTAATGCCTAGCAGGGACTAGGCACATGGTAGGCACTTTGTAATTACTGACTAAATGAATATACAGATTTTGGATTTGCTTGCTCCACATCAATTATTCCCCGTGGACCCAGCACTTGTGCTCTACATATGATGGGAAGGGGAAAGACAACTCTGTCCCCAAGGAGTTCTCCTCCTGGGAGAGGTTTCTAGGTGTGCTCAGGAGGGAGAGACAGGTCATTAGAGTGGCCTCAAAGGACAGACTGTCAGCAGCACGGGAGTGGGGTGAAGATCATGAAACGGGTTCAGAGCCACCCAAAGCATTTGCCTCTGTCAGTTAGCCCCTCAATTAACAGTCAGTGGTGACATTGCTCACTAATCACTCTGCCACCCAGGTGGAGGAAGGGGCACAGGGGACATCTTCAGGTCATACTTGGCAGCATAGCTCTCTGATCCCCAAAGGAAGGTAGAGCCATCTGCTTGTGGCAGTAGAAGTGTGTGCTCTGGCCTCTACTCCAAGTACTTGAGTAAGACACTTGCCTCGCCGGTGCCTCAATATTCCCACCTAGAAACTGGGTCCTCTACTTTGGCCCATGTCCTAGTGTTGGGTTAGGCAAAGTACAAACTGCCAAGTGGCTTTGGGAAGAGGGCAAGCTTAAGGAGCCTTGAATCCATGTCCCTCCCACAAGTCAGTCCTTAGGTCCTGGGGGCCACTCTCCTTTCCTAGAATCATGATTATCCTTGTCAGTGTCCACTCACTTGGGCCCCCAAATGCCCTGGCTCTGCTTTATATTCTGTGTGCTCCAAGTGGCCTCATTGCTCATGAGAGTCGACCACCCCAACTCCCTCCTTCCCTGCCCCTGGGCACCCTCACAAGGATGCTTGAGAGATGACGTCCATCTGGGCAGAAAAGGACAGATGGTCACGGAGGTCACTCCTGCCTTCTCCAAGCCTCTCAGAGGTGAGGGAGAGCCTAGGACCTGCTCACTGGCCAGGGTGAGCCTCCTGGCAGGGGGAAGTTGCCTGAGGGTGAATCGGCAGCTGCCAATGTTGGCTCTGCTTCTGTCCTCCGTCCTCTCACTATGCCTGGGGCTGGCCCAGCAAGTCCGCTCATTCCTCAAACATCCAGTGATGCTGACTGCCTGCCAGGCATGATGCCAGGAGCCAGGAAAGCAAAGATGAATGAGACCCAGTACCTGACCTCTGGGAGCTCACAGGGAGGAGGACAAACTGTGGATGGTTGTGATTCCACTGGATGAGCCTGCTGATGGAAGGACAGAAACCTGAAGGAGAGGTCTCCCCACCATGTGTGGATGGGAGACTCCCCAGAGGGGGCGACATCTGGACCAGGCAGTTGAATAGGAACAAGCCAGGCAGACAGGCAGGGCTGTGGGAAGAAGTAGGGGAAGGAGGGATGTGCAGAGGCAGGGGTGCCTGTGATTTCTGAAGATTGCAAGTCTGCATTTAGAAATTACAGGTGTGAGGATACGTCCTACAGCTGCGGCTGGAGATTCTATGCTCAGGCCACACTCCCCGAGGGCCCTGCCTCCCTCTGATCACTTTTTTTTTTCACTGCTGGAGATTGAACCTAGGGCTTCACACTTGCGAAGCACGTGTTCTGTCACTAAGCTACCCCCACAAGCTGCTAAACTGTCCAGGCTGGCTTTGAAATTGTGATCCTCCTGCCTCAGTGTCCCAAGTGGCCAAGATTAAAGGCATGTGCCACCACACCTGGCCGTTGGATTACTTCTTACAAAACCCTAGCTCACCCCAGCTCGTGGTGTCCTGTCTGGGTGAGTCTAATATGAACTGATTGCTAAATGACCCACGGGGTCCTCCGGGCTAGAGACTATTTCCAAGGAAATCAGCCCAAAGTTTCTGGAGAGTTCATCTGGGAACGTCTGAGATCCCTGTCTCTCTGTGCAGTCACAGAGAGCCCTGTGGGCGCTGCCAGCATCTTGCCTTCTGCATGGCTTCAGCAAACAGCTCTAGAAGGAGGCCTTCCCACCAGGATGGGAGAATTGGGAAGGCTGGAACCCTGATGTGGAGGGGGCCTTCAGTGTCTCCTCTCGACTGGCCCCTGGAGGCCCCCTGCACCCCAGTGAGTACCCCGCCCATGCCTAGTGGCCCCACCTGCCTGCACCTCCTTTAGCTGAGGCCTCCCTGGGTCCCTCCAAGTCACGTTTCTCTGGAGGGCCCTTCTTCAGTGGCTCCAAGCCCCTCGTGGAATCTTCTGCCCCAACGTCCCCTATCCCAGCAGCTCCCTGCCACCCTGACTCCCTCCCTGTTGTGGGTTTGGATCCCACGCTTACTGAACCTTTAGGGGGCAGGAATGGAGATGGTGGAGCCCTTTGTTTCCCCAGTACCTAGCACAGCTGGAGGGCACAGACAGCAGCTGTGCTACTGGTTATAATGACTGACATTTACTCAGCTCTCACTACACGCCAGGCCCTTGTACACACACGTTATTTGTACTCACTCCACACAGCAACGCTACGAGGTGCGCTGTATTATAACCCCCCATTTTCCAACCAAAGAAACAGGCACAGAGAAGTTCTACAACTTGCCCAAAGCCTCACAGCAGCAAACGAAAGAGCTGGGCTTCGGACTCGGGCTGCCTGCTGCAGACTCTGTCCTTTCGACCCAGACCCTAGACTACCTTTGTGTTGTGGTCTGTTGTAGCAACCCAATAAAGTCCCTACTGAAAAGTAACAAGGGGTCACGTTTCCCTTAGGTAAGTCAGTGATTCATTCACTCAACACATGCACCGAGCACCTATTATGTCAGGCACTGGCAGGCACAGAGGAAGGATCTGCACACCGCAGCTGACAGTTGCAGACGCCTCTAGGTGACGGCGGTTGTGCTACACAGTGTCCGCGAACAAGGTTCCCTGAGGAGTATGCAGAGGGGAGAACAGTCCATCCTGGGGACCCTTCCCCAGGGCTCGGGACGGGACTGTGTCGGCCCAGGCAGCATCAGGGTGCTGCAGGAGAGGACCAGGCACCGCTAGGGGTCTCCACACCACACTGGAGACCCTAAAACTGAGTGGGTGCGAGCGGAGGAACATCCGCCCAAGCTCACTTAAGCCTCTGGGAAGGCGCAGAGGAGGGGCTCCCACGCCAGCCCTTCCGGCCGAGGCCACGGCGGTGCAGAGGTCTGCGGGCGGGAGCCGGGCCCTGACCCGGAACCCCGGCAGGCAGAGCTGCTAAACATCTTGAAATGAGGCGGCACTCTGCTCCTACCCGGCTGGTGGGGCAGCAGCCGCGAGAGGGCGCTTTGGGAGAGCAGGGGTGGTACCTCAGGCGTGCGCATTCGGGGAGGGAGGCCCGAAGGAGGGCTGCAGCGCGCCACCCGGCCACTTCTCTGTCGGGTGTGGCTGCAGGGGGAGAGGCCCGCAGAGGGGCGGGCACCAGGTCCCCGGTTCCCCGAACTGAGCAGGGGCGCTCACACGTCCCCAGCCAGTAAGTGGCATCCTGGAAAGATCGCCACACTGGCGGGTCCCAAGTGTCGAGTGGTTCCGTGTCATTAGGATGACTCAACTGGGCAAGAAGGTTCTGCTTTGCCACAGACACCACCTCTCCCCGATACCCCACACCCGAGCTAAGCGTACTCTTCCCTAGCTTGTTTGACGCCCGGAGGCTCAAGAATTTGTAACCCTGGAAAAGCCAAGCTTCGGGAGAGCTGAGTTCTAATCCCGGCTGTGCCCTGGACGCGCGTGTGACGCGGCCGCCCGGCCCGGCTCCCTCCCCGCCCGCTTGGCGCGCTGTGCGGCGGGCACCGGGCGGGGGAGACCCAGGACCGCGGCTGAGCCCGCAGTGACTTCGGAGTGGACAGGCGGGGGAGAGGAAACGACACGGCTTTGGTTTTGATGGATGGGAGCTGCAGCGCGGGCTGCCCGTGCGTTTGCCCTAAGACTGCTCAGGATCGCGCTCACGGCCCAGGTGCAAGAGAGCGAGGCGGCCCGAGCCGGGAGGCCCAGAGAGCCCTCGGCCGTGCCGGGTAATTAACACACAGAGCGGCAGGGCCGGGTGCCACGGCTCGCGGAGAAGGGACTTCATTAGCAAGGCTTTCAGGAGAGAAAATTAGACTACAGGAAACAAGGGTGCCCGCGACACTCGGACAGCGACTCCTCCGACCTGCTCGGGGCACTCCCACCGCCGGCGCCCGAGGAGGGAAGGAGCGGGGCGGCGCAGGACCCGCGGCCCGAATCTTAGTGGTTCGGGGCCGCCAGGAGGCGGCGCCGTCGCCCAGCGCTGCGCGGCCTGGCGCGGGGGTCGCCGGCGACGGCGCGCTCTGACCCAACCCCGGGACTGGCTGACAAAGGGCTTTGCGCCGGGGGAAGGGGGTGCGTGACGCCCACGGCCCAGACTCGCGCTGCCAACAGCAATCTGATGCGAAACTCAACTCCACCTAGAATGGGAGAACAGAGGCCTGATCTAAGGAGCGGGCGTCCCCAGTGGGGACCCGGCAGCCTGAGCCCGCCCTGGCCCTTGAACCCCACGTTGCGAGAGCTCCTGGCCCGGGTCCCCTGAGGACCTTCCGGGGTCCTCAGCGCTCGCGACCTCGCGTCTCCCTGCTGCCCGCTCCTGCCTTTCCCACCTCCCCTTAACTCTGCGCCCGCGGGCTTTGTTGTCAGAGGAGCGACTGCTCTGGAGTTCCAGCCAAGGACCAGGCCTGGTGAGCTCACTGAATCGTGACCACAGCCCCGTGCGGTGTGACTGTTCTGTTCTGCCCAGGAGGAAATGAGCTCAGAGAGGCCGAGGAAGGCGCCCAGGAGCGCAGAGCTGCAAGTGACAACGCGGAAGTCACGTGCCCAATGGCCGCTGAGAGGGGGGAACCGGGGGGAGCGCCTGATTCTATCCTGTCCCTAGCACAGGGCCTCTCATTGTGCGCACGAGGACCTGTTGAATGAGTGGCAGGGCGCTTCCTTGTTTGTCAGTGGGGGTAATAGCCACGGAGAGCTTGGGCCAGGGAGAGCTGGTGCGGCGTTCCTGAAACTTCATAGTGCTGGAATCGCAGGATCTGGTTCAAACACAGCAGGGTCTGCGACTCTCCTTTCTCACAAGTCCACAGGTCACTGCGATGCCGCGGATCATGTTGACTGCACTGTGCTGGCGTCGCTAGGCCCCTCCCACCCCACCCAAGGTTCTGTCCCATGCCCGTGCTGGGGTGCCACCATCTTGGTTCCCAGCTTTGCACGCTTGCAGACAGGGTTGGAGAAGCTCACCTGATACAGGTGTGGAGGACAGATTGTGCTATCCTGGAGGCTGAGTCACCAGCTAGGAGGCTGGGCCGGGCGTGAGATTAAAGATCCTAGCTTGGATGAGATGGACAATCAATACTCCTGACTCCTCCGTAGCTCCCTCCCTGCTAGCCTGTATTGCTCTAAAGAGGGCTGAGGCCTGGGACAGGCTGGAGAGAGCAAGCTTGGCAGGTATTCTGCAGGGTGTGCCCTAAGGAGGGGCTCTGTGCTGGGTGCAGGAGGATGCCGAGGCAGGCAGGGAACTGGCTAATTGCTGGCCACTGCCTGTAGGTACAAAGTGGAAGGCTGGCCTTGGGCAGAGGCCAGCTTAGCTGGCCTGAGCCTCATTCCTCCAATGGCACTGTCACCTGCAGTAACGATTTTATGAGCATTCTTTATTGAGAACCCACCGTGCAGGGCTACTGTAATAGACACTTCAAGGCATAGTCTTGTAGTGTTGATAGGGAGTAACCTAGCAAATGAGGAAGCAAGACCTGGAGAGGTTATGTAACTTGCTAGGCTCACACAGAGATCAGCTCAAGACAGGAAGCCATGACAGTTCCATCTCGCCATCATACTCATGCTACTCATGTGCTTTCCTTTGGCTCAAACCCTATTCCCCTGCTTCTCAGTTTACTTAAACTCTGTTAAATGCCAAAGCTGAGCTCAGATCTCAACTCACTTTGTATTCTTCTCTAAGCCTTGCAGAACTCCTGGAATGCGCCTTAGGCACCAGGTACAACCTTACATCATTACTTTTCCCGTGGATCATGGCTCCTGGTTCAGACACCAGGGTTCCAAGGCCTGGGACCACAGGTGTCTTTCTGTAGGTCCTGTGCCTCCAACGCATTTGATGCTGCAGGGGTTGGGGGGTGTGGTGGGGGTGACTAGGGTGAGGCAGAATCCTCTGAATGCCTCTGCTGGCAGCAGGTGGGAAAAGCAGACCACAGCGCTGTTGTGGCTGAGCTCACAAGTCTGGAGATGAGTTGCTAAGCAGGATAATCTACTTCTGAGAACTCTCTCCTAGCCTGCTTGGGCGGTGCTGGGGTGGACTTATAAACTGATAGATTGTGCCTATTGCAACAGTTCTGTTCTCAATAATTTGACAGTAAGGACTTGCCCAAATCAGAGGGTGCTAACCCAAAGGTTAGCAAAGCCGTGACCGCCGAGATAAAAGGCATCACCTTGCCTACCTAACTTGGGATGTAGCGGATGTAGTGAGAGCCAGCCCATCAAAGTGGCAGTTGACTGATGGTCGTCGGTGCCTGCCATGAAACGAGAAGCAGGGAGCTTGTCTGTTTCAGTCACCATGTGATACCCTACAGCTCAGTCAGCACCTGGGACCCAGGCCATGTTGACAATGTACTTGGCACCCTGAAGTGATGATGAGGAGGCTTTGGTTAACTAAGCTTCAGGAATCATTAGAACTTTTAGAAGTGGAAATGATCAGGCTTTGAGATGACAAATATTTGAGGAGGAGGAGTGAGCAACTGAGTGATGAGATGTCTGAGGATTTTTAAAGGTCTCCAAAGTGGAATTTAACCAAGGCTGACCTGTGCTGTCTGATGCATCCTCACCTCAGACCCTGTGGATCCTAGAACCTTTCATTCCCTTGAATTAAGAAAAAAAAAAAAATCAGTGTGGCAGTAACAATTACTACCCAATGTGTGCTCTCCTACACTTCCTAATCCTCCTGTGGTGGGACCAGGAGGCTAGTCCTGGTGGGAGCTGAGCGAAAGGGAAATCGTGAGTGACCCAGCTTGCCTAGTACCATCAGCAGTGTTAGTAATTTACTAGCGAGCAGCTTCACAGCACAACTAATGCTTGTAAAATGCTTCAAGAATAAAATCAGCACAGACTGGAAAGCATGATACTGTACTTCTAAATATGCCTTAACTAGACAAGCATCAGCTTGGATATGCTCGGTGCGGGGGGTGTCTAGTCCCTCTCCGTCTGCTGGAGCGCATTACTGAACACATACATGCTCCCCCGGCCATGTCTGCTCTGTGCTGGCCTGGGCACCTTGAGCTGTTGGATGTGGCAGTCCCTGCCCTTCCTGTTTTGCTTAGGTGAACGTTCATTTGCATTTTCTGAGCTGCACAGTGAGGAGAAGAGGCCCAGAAGGCTTGTGGAGAACAGAAGGAAGCAGAATTAAAACATTCACCAGGGAGGCTCACCAGGCTTCCAAACCAGGTTTTCAGGCGTATGTTAAAGATGATGCAGGACCTATTGAAGATGTCTTTTCTATTTGTGTGTACCTTTTCCCAGCTCTTTCTTCCCCTGACTCTAGGATGAAGGAGTCCATGGAATTTCACCCCCAAGTATGGCACCCTGGTATGCTGATTATTTTAAATTAAAGGCCCTTGGAGGCCAGCAGACACTGGAAGAGGTTTTCCTATGATAGTCCCTTACCCACCTAAAGCCCAGACCTGGGCCAGCCTTTCGTCTCTTCCCTGAGGTTTCACTGACTGAACTCAGATGGCAGGAAAGGAGACTGAGGAATGTCATCACACCTAAGCGACTTTGTCACAGCTACTGTCTCCTGGGCCCATTCATTCTTCCAAAGAAAATAATTTATGAATGGTTTTCTGATCTTGTGGCCCATCCCTTCCTCTTTAAAAAATTATTTATTGCTCCTTGGGCTTGCCTACATGTTCCCATTTCCCTCTCCTACAAGGAAGGGCACGTAAGCATCTGAGTCTCCTGTGATTTTCCCTCATGCAGGTTAATAAATTGGATGCCCCTTCTCCTGACCTGTCTGTTGTCAGTCCATTCCAGGGGCCTACAGAGCGCAATGAGACGCTCTCCCTGCCTCTCCTGGGGCACTTTACTCTCTGTAGGAGCGGTGAGTGCAGGTGTAGATTTCGATCCATCTGCTGAGAGAGCCTGGTTTGCCATCTAGGAGAGGCAACAAGTCCTAATGCTTCAGGTCTTCTGGTTTTCCACTGTCACCCCAAGTGAAAAAGGGCAGGCTCCAGGCCAAGCCCTCCCATCTGCCTGCCTAGCAGGCGAAGCTTGCAGGATGGTCTCAGACAATGAGGCCCCAGCTCTCCTGTCATGGGCTGTTTCCTGGAATGAATGAGTGTCCTCCTGAGGCCGCTGCAGTTCCTGAGACAGTGAGTCTTCTGAAGATTAAAGGCAGCTGTTTTCACTCCCAGGCTCTCAAGCCACACTGAAGGCCTTGCTTGGAACACCAGTCATTCACCTGACTGTGGCCCTCACGCGGGCTGCCTCGGGATCCCACTTTTGGTTTTTATTCCCCTTCTTTTCCTAACAGCTTCCACCCACTCACTGTGTTCACTTCGTACTCAGCAGGCTTTTCTCCCTTTCTTGCTCATCTCTTCCAGCTGCTGTAATTTGAAGCAGGAGTCACGCAGGCTGTTCTTTCAAGCAATTCTCTAATGTCTCGCATAAGCATCCTTCATAAAGACAGGGAGGCCACGTTGGAAGAATGGGGGGATTGATAGGAAAAGCCAGAGTAGTCACACGTGGACCCACAGATGTATCCTTCCGGAAAGCCAGGCAAAGTGTAACCATCGCAGGTTGGCATTTGCTCTCTTCCTGTCAGCTGTATGCGATGTTGGTGGAAGATAGTCTTAATTATCCCGAGCAAATGACAGCCCGTCAGGGTTTGTGTGCTGGAAACTGCCTTGCTCGGCAGAGCAATTTCGAAACCCTTTGAGACATCCTCCTCCTGCCCTGCACGCTGAGCTCAGGGTGTCAAGTGTGCAGCAAGGATTCCCCCTGCTCCGCGATAAGGTAGCAAAGACAAGAACTGCAAGAGCCAGGCCACATCGCCTATCTCAGAATTCTGATTGTGCTTCATTGGGCAGCCAGCCCCTTTCTCACCTCTAATCTCTCTTCCCATGTGGGTGAAAGGTGACCCCCAAGCACTGAGGCCAGAATAAGAGACGTCACAAGGTACCACTGCTTCTGTGGTCTCTACTGACGGCAGAAGTCATATTATCTGTCAGCCTGAGGCCCCTAACAGCTCATGGAGAAAACTCCTTCCTGCAGGAATGAAATCTGAGAGGAAATAAAAAGCTAATTGACACACTCTTCAAAAGGTGAAACGGTTAGGTCCTTTATCTCAGATGAAAGGAAAGGGCTGTTTGCAGATGACTACCCAGCAAAGGACAGGATGTGATTCCATCACGAATTATTCTCCTTTGGGGCTAATAAAAATTCTTTGAAAGCAGTTTTTTTTTTTTTTATTTGGGAACTAGTGAATTCCTGTTAGCCTTAAGTAGGTAATTATAAGAAAGGCAAAACCAGTGCAGACTGACAAATGCTTCTCTCACAGATGCCTATCACAATTTAAAAATCCTACAGAACATTTTAATATAAAATCAGCTTATTGGAGCACTAGGAACCTCTTTTCTAAACATCCAAGGTTTTCTTTTTAAAGTTAATGTAGTTTATGGCTTACCTGTAACACAGCTGTAGAAGTTACAGAAGATTAGTGCTGGAAGAACCTTAGAGATAATGGTCTTTATTATTCAGCTGAGAAGAGTGACATCTGGAGAGGCTGTCTTAGCCAAAGCCACCAGTTAGTAAGTAACAGATAGGGCATGTGAATGCAGGTTTCTAGAAACCTTCCGCGCCAGGCTGCATCTGTGCAGATGGTGTCAGCTATGTGGCTTAGACAGCCCTGATCACAAACAGGTGGTCCTCACTGGGCAGGAACTTCCACATACAGGAAACACACTGAGCGCTGCAAACCCGAATAACTGGGCTCTCCTGCACCTCCCAGGATGACTTTGGGTGTCTCTGGACTCCACTTCTTAGGGGAGGATGGTTCTCCTTATATTAGGAGTGGCCTTCTCTAGCTATCTTTACCAACTATTCTTTCATTTTAGAAACCTTAACAGCCATGTATTTGAAAATCACTTACACAACTGCATAATGGAGAAATAATACTGTAACACAAGACTGTGGCAACGCTATAGACCTTTTAACAAGGATAAATCTTTTATATTCCCGGCATCTTGAAAACCCCGGGAAGGGGCTTCTGATGGGAAGCAGGGAGGGCTCCACGTCTCCCTGTCGAGTCTCCAGGTGAAGCTTGCCGCGGGGAACTTTGGGGAGCACACAGGCAGGCTCCAAGACGCCCTGCTAAGGACCCGCTGCAGAAAGAATGTCACTCAGTGCGGCTTTACTGCATCCTGGTACACAACTGCAGCAGTTTTGCCATTTAAAAGTTCTATTTGTGAAATAAACTTCAGCAGGAAGAAACCTCTGGACTGTATTCTCTCATTCCTCCCAACCTCTGCAGCATAACCTCCAAGACTCTGGGCAAAGATAAACTACTCATCTGCCTTAAGACCACCTGCTATTCCTTAAGTCCACACCATGAAGGTCTCGACAACAAACCTCCACACATTCAGTATCCGATCCCAATATCCAAAAGACACTAGTTTCTACCTTTGAAACTTAAATCAATTCAAATATTTACTCTAGATTTCACAAGGTATTTTTAAGCGGTTATGAAGCAAATAGGCCGAATAGTTTTCAAGTGTCTTTTATTTTTCTCAGACATTCACAGTCAATTTCTCTGTAACTTCATACCTTCTCAGAAGAATTCACATTTGTAAGTAAGTTTCTACCCTAAAGAATTCATAGCTGGAAAACCACTTCAATATATGCACAAGAGTTACTTTTCTGCTAAGGAATCTTAGTAGAGAAGAAAAATCAGACAATACTATAATCAATAAAAAGCAATGAGAGTGTAATAAATTACAAATGTCATTAAACTCCATTCCCATAACTGAGTCCATTAGAAGCTTTTTCTAGATGTTTCAATACTGCCAATAAAATCTGCCAAAAGTTCTGAGGGTTTCTTTGAGCTAAAATTGGCTTCTCACTTTCATAAAACAGGAGATCTGCCACAGTACTTCATACCAAATGACATCATGCATCACTAAGGCCATTACTACTTACAGCCTGTGCAGACAATAGGGATCTTCCTGGTCAGCTCCGAGGTTCCTCCATTTGCTGATCTGGCTTCTGGCCTTGGTGGGTCTCTCCTTTTAAGATCTAGCTTCTCTACTTGGGTTCCTTTACTTCCAGCTCCACAAGGAAAGAACATCCATGCGAACAGCCTAGAGACTTCCGGTTCTAGTTACAAGATCAGAGAGAAGCCAGGGGGTCTGCCACTCAGCAGTGGGGATCAATGGTTTTCATCACCTTTTACAGTGACAGGAGGAGAAATGCAAAGCTAAGCTAGGAAGAAGAGTCCAAGAGGCTTACAGCTCCTCAGAGGGCTTTTCGAATGGAATACATTTGGTTCTCAGCAAGTGTTTTCAAATTCCTGACACTCAGTGAGACTCATGACTGGTGCCCAGGCTGTTCCAAACGCACCTGTCTCTACGGCTTTGCTGCCAAACATATTTCTGCCAAAAAGGAAGCTTCCTAGCATGATGCCGAGTAGAGCGGCTATAGTACCATACAGATTCAAGGGAGGTAAAGGGAATGGGCCAAGAGAAAAATATTACGGGGTGCTAATTCTGCTTAGCAACACATTTGCTCTGATTTTAAAAACTCTTTCAGAAAAGCAAACAACAGGTAATAATTCTGTGTTGATGAGAAGAATCGAATGCTTACCAAGTTGTTTACTTCTAAGTCAGTCCTATTTAAATCATACGTGTCTGCAAACACAGTACAGGCAATCGGCACCCTTAAAATTGCTAAACTATGTTAGAATTAACACTGCCCCATAAAGTGATCATTAACTTCTGGGCCTAGCAGAAGCTCAAGAACATTTTCTTTGCAGAAAAAAATGAAGCTGGTTATAGGAGCTTATTAAGGTAATTTGTAAAGAACAAAGATTTTCAGGAGGATAAAAATTTTAAATAAGGAGATAAAATCTTTGATATCTTATTACTTAGACTTCTAGTTATTTATACAATGAAGCTAAAAAGAATGTGTATCACATTCTCCATCTCCAGAAGCATCAGAGAACATCACGATGACTTTGGCTTTGCTGCCCACTTCCAACACATGACAGAAGCACAGGGCTGCTCCTCAGCTGCTCCTACAACTGGGGCCAGACAAGCTCAGTATGTGAAGAGAAAATAGCAAGAATTCCTCCCAACATTTTGTGACCTTATTATAACCTCAGGATGATTTCATTTTTATTTTTTAGGATGATTTTAATTCAAAGTTTAGAATAATCAGTTCTTCCCTCTATTATAAAAACAAAGAAAAAAGCCAGCTATAGTGGCAGCAGAGGGGCAACTCGTACCATACCCTCAGGAACCACTGATGCTACCCTTCAGCTTTTCAGACAAAAAAAAGTTTTCACTGTTCAAAGAAAGTGTGAGTTACCAGAATTTTCCAGTTGTTGACCAAGAGATGCTAGCATTTTCTATTTTTTTTCAGTCTCTCAATCCATATAGCGATTTGTCACCTACAATTCCAGATGCTAACAAATCCATTCCATACCTTAAAAATATGACGTATTGGGGCTGGGAATTTAGCTCAGTGGTTAGAGTGCTTGCCTGGCAGGCACAAGGCCCTGAGTTCGATTCCCAGCATCAAAAAAAAAAAAAAAAAAAAAAAAAAAAGACGTATTTTGCTACCTGTTTAAGTGAAATCTGGCTTGCGACCAAAGTGCATGAGTCAAATGGTATTACCCTTTCCCTTGACTTTCAAGTTTAAGAAAACAAAGCTTTAGGTGATTAACTGCTTGCACCCAGACATGACCTGTGCCCAAAGCATGTTCAGTTTTGCCCAGCTGGTATGGTGCCTTATGGAATACAAACACACCTCCTCTTATTTAACTCTGGGGCCGATCTATGAAATGATGCTCAAGTGACCTATTCCTTGGTTTGACAGGTGTCACTCTGTATGCTCAGCCATGTTACTGCACCCGTGATCCGGTTACCAAATGGGATGGTGGGAGGACAGAAGAGCCCTACACAATCTTCTTTCCTGCTCTACCCTGTGATCCAGCTAGGTGCCCACAAGCTAAGGAAAAAAGACTCAAGAACACAGGAATTAGAGGTCCTCAGTGGGATGGAGACTATGTTACCTATGCATGGACCACAGGTTGAGACAACAGTCAGGGATTGGCACGTGGCTTCGTGAGTGAGTTCAGAAGGAAAAGCTCTTAAGTAGGCTTTGGGAAACAGGCGTACATAACGGCAAGAGTTAAAGAGCCACTCGAATGACTGGAAAATACGCTTCTCTGCTATATGTCTGGGTGGTCAGAGAATGCTTCTGGGTCACTGCCTGGACGAGTGGACCCAGCCGTGAGAGATGCCTGCAGCCTGGCCCATGCCTGAGGAGCCCTGCTTTTGGTGGCCTCGATAAACAGCTGGGTTTGCTCCTTCAGCTGGTCTAGTTCCACCTGAGTTGCCTGGTTCTGACGAATCAACTCCTTGGTTTTCAAAGTGATCTCCAGCAAGCCAGACTTGTGGAGGACTACTAAAGTATTCTGAAAGCGCCTGTGTTTGCTCTGTCGCTGCTCAGAAAAGAGATCTGGGCTGCGGCAGAGGTGCTCCGTGGCCCACAGCGGCGAGCTGTAACTGGCCGACAGCGGGGAAAGGGGAGAGCTGCTCTCTAAGCCATGCAGAGTACTGTCGGAGGCACAGACAGGACTGGCAGGGGAAGCGAAGGTTAGACTGGGAGCTTTTGCCACGTGGCTGCTGGACACGGGCTGCAGAGTCTGTGGACTTCCACCTGCCACCAGGGAGGGCACACCCTGCAGCGCTGAGTCCTCAGCTAGTTTGGTGCTGGGTGGGGCTGGAGTAGGGGGACTAGAGGGGACAGTGCCAGTCTTGGTTGGCTCACTGGAAGACAAGCTGGGCCCCAGTCTCTCACTGCAGACTTTCTTCTGTGTTCTGCTTGCTCCTCTTTCTTCAATGCTGAGGGAAAGGCCCCTCTTGCCTGGGTGTGGGGCTATTTTGGTGTAAGAATTCAGAATGGGCAAGTAGTTTCTGGAGTCTGACTTTTTCTCAGTGGCATGACAGGGGCTGACAGGAGATGGCATAGGGGGGTGAAGGACGAAGAGCTGCGGCTGTGCTGAGATCACTTCGAAGGAGGGCTGGACAGTCCACGACTGGAGCTGGGAGGAGCTGCTGCCCTGCAAACAAAGGAAGAAAACAGCTGCTCATTCAGGATGGAGAAGGCCCGCCTCTGTCAAGGGCCAAGGTCCACACTCGGATGTGCATGACTGGCTCAAGGACGGCGCCTCCTGCGTGAACAGGGTAGCCCTTGTCAGAGCGTGACTGCGGAAGCAGCTTGACAATCCATTTGGTCTGACATCACACTTTTTTATAACTTTTACTAAGGGAGTATTTGAGGATATATCTTATTTTTGTTGAAGTTCTATCACTTGGAAACTAGAGTAGATGAAGTAATGATAAAGTTTATTTTTTGAGACAGAGTCTCACTTTGTAGTTCAGGCTGGCCCGGAACTCAACTATGTAGCCCAGGCTGGCCTGAAACTTGCTGTGATCTTCCTGCCTCAGCCTCCCGAGTGCTGGTATTACAAGTGTTCACCACCAGGCCCGACTTAAATAATGATATAATTAAGATCACAATGGAGGCGATACAGTACAGATAGTACAATTTCCAGGCAAATCTCAAGACTATAATATGACTTTACACCAAACAATCTTCACTTAGTTATGTCTGGAATGACTTATCTAAAACAACTTTTCATCACAAAGTTCATCTTATCAGGAGTCTGTGGGTCCGTTTTTCAGGCAGTGACACTCAACAACCTCCAAACTATTCTCAATGGTAACAGCTGCCAGGTGTCGATGTTGCCTACCAGCTAGTCACGTGTGCCATGTTCTACGTGAGTTACTTCAGTTAATCCCGTAACAGCCCCATCAGGTGCTACCGTTTCCCTTCACAAGCAGAAACTGAGGCTTAGAAAGTTGAAATAACTTGCTTCAAGTCACCAAGCTACTGAGTGATGCAGCTAGGATTCCATCCTGTGTAAGCCTAAAACTCATCCTAATTAAAAGCTGTACTGCCTTTGTTATACTGTTCCTCAATTACACACTTTTATTTTACTTTTTAGGGGGTGCTAGGGATTGAACTCGGGGTCTTTACCACTTGAGCTAAATCCCCAACCCCCACATTTTTATTTTAATTAAAGTGCTGATTCGGGTTATTGTCTCTGACATTCGAAGGCCAGTCCAGCACCAACCCAGTCCCAAAGTCCTGAGTACAGATGCAGTAGGCAGGGAGCACCTGACAGGTTCTGCTCCCTAGTGTGCCACAGGGCACCTGACTGACGGGAACCACGTCGTGGACTAGCTTCCCATTCCGCACAAACTTCAGCTTCTTGGATGCCCAGCAGTCTTGCCTCTAAAGCATGCAGGTCTGCTGGAAAAGCCTGCATACTCCTGTGCGTAGCCCACCCTGCAACAAAGACGGCTTACCAGCAAGCCACGCAACAAAGAGTGGCAAGGGAGCCACGGCGAGAGGCAGGGAGAAGAGAGCTGACAGAAAGGTCCCCCAGAAGCACTGGGCAGCACTGGCAGGCCAGGACAATCTCATTTGGACTCCATTTCCTGTCTTCATTCTCCTTCTTCTTTTCAATAAGGAGAGCTGAGGTTCCAGCTGAGCTGTGATTTACCAAGCAAATTTCTAACGCTTTTTCAGAACTCATCAGGTCACTCTGTTGAAAGTCTGTGTTCCTCAGAAATAACCAGGTTACAGTTAAGACACTAAGGTTTCCTGTCATGCTACGGCCAGGTCCTTCTAACTTTTGACACATGATCTTTAAGTAGCCTCATCAGCGCACTCATGCACAAACTGATATATTCAGGGTAAGATAAGTTTAAATGTTTTTGGATTAAATGAGTCTTTTCCATTTCTTGGGCTTGTCTATTCTAACTTAACCAAATTCTCATAATTGAGTTCTCAGTTTCAAACACTGGAGCTTAGGTTTTCATCTAAATCTTCTTTCATACCTAGACAATAATTACACAATATGCAGAGTTATGTAACAAAGCCCAGAATAGAGTATTTTTCAACTCTGCAGCAAGCTGTGTGGACTCTATTGGTAAAGCTAAAGAGCTGCCATGTCACTAATGACATGGCTTTGACTTGATTACTACAAAAATACTCCAAATGTGACACAGACAACAGGGAAACTGCCTCACTTCCAAAACAAATAAATGTGTCTTACATATCTAAATTCCCAGTGCACCTCAAATGAAAAAGAGATTCTTTGGTTTCTACCCTAAACTCTGCCATATATTAGGGTGCACCACTGAAGTAATGACATTTTGGCGTGGTTCCTTTATGTATGGCTAAAACATTGCAGGGTCCCTTTGGACAAACAATGAATACAGAAAAATAAATGGCTGTCTCAAAAATGAGGGCATATATGGTGACCCTATACTTCTGGGGAGGGGTGCTGGGATAGAACCCAGGCTCTCATGCATGCCAGCCAAGTACTCTACCACTGAGCTACACCCCAGCCCACATCCTTCTTTTTTAAAATTGTGTCAGTAGTGAAAGCCGACGAATGCCCTGTCTCTAGGATAGAAAATATGCATTAGTGTGGTTCTAGTGTCAGTTTGTGAAATCTCTTTAGCAGAGAGGAACAGTTTATATACAAGAAGCTCAGCAACTTTCATCTGCAAAGACTCTGGGCCATGTTAGTCCTCCTCACCTGCTTGACCAGCACATTCTTCATGACGACCATGGGGGACAGTGTAGGGAAGGCATTGTTTGCAGCTCTGGAGCTCTGCCTCAGCCTGTCTTCTTTGCTCCAGCCTAAGGCAGTCAGCATGTCCTCAGACTCCATCTGCTCTGCGGAGCTCAGACATTCTGAGCTCCCATCTGCTGGGCAGAAGAATGGTCAGTTCATTTAGGCTCTGGGCTGGGGTCTCTTAACCTGGCTGCTAAAGAGCCATGGGCCCTCTGAAACGGAAAGGAACATCTGTGATGTTTTTCTGAATGTTCTGAGGTCTTTAGCTTTCATTGGATGTTAAATGGGATCCATAATTATCCCACCCACTCCAAAAACACTAAGAATCGCTGCTCTGCTTGACTTCCTTCCTCGCCTACAGATAAAAACCTGTGTCATTTAGGGTTCCTATAAAAACAATCATCACCAGTTTACAGGAAAAAATGAGTTGAAGACTTCAAAGTTAGGTGATTACTGTACTTCCAAAAATCTGTTGTTAAGAGAAAAGAGCATAGGCCCGCAGGCAGGATTAAGACCTTTAAAGGTTCCAGGCAACAAAGGATAGAATAAAAAAAAAAAAAAAACCAATCTGTAAATCTCAAGACTTACATCTATGTTGAAACTAAAACAGCTTCTTCCTGAATTTTCTCCCCTCTCCTGGTACTCGGGATTGAGCTCAGGGCCTGTACTAAACTACATCCCCACCTCTTTTATCTTTTTGTTTTGTTTTAACTTTGAGACAGGGTCTTGCTAAGTCACTAAGTTGCCCAGGCTGAGCTTGAACTTGCAATCCTCCTGCATCCCAGAGTCTTCCTGAATTTCTGAAGTATAAAACTGTAGAAAAGTTTAAGACAAAGTTTAAATGTTTCGCCTTGTTGTCCCCTTCCACCTTGCCAAGCACCTCTTCTGCTGGTGTCCTGAGCGCATGGGTGTGCCTACTAGGGACCCTGCACAGTAGGGGTGCTAGAAGGATGCTCTCCAATGCAAAGAAAATGAAGGTCCCCCCATGTGAACTCCATACAAAAATGTGGTAGTTAGATACCTGCTGGAGGAACCAAAAGACTTCCGGACTTTGCTATTGAGGAGTATAGGACTATCCTAAATGTTCATCAAGAACCTCAGAGTAAGCTGGGCATGGTGGCACACACCTGTTATTCCAACACTCTGACCGGCTGAGGCAAAAGGATCAAAAGTTTGAGCCAAGCTTGAGTAACTTGGTGAGAACTTGTCTCAAAATAAAGAAAAAATTTAAGGGGTGAGGGTAGGTATAACTCAGCATGAAGGCTGTGGGCTCAATCTCCAGTACTGGAAAAAAAAATCTCAGAGTTACCTGGATGAGGCAAGACTGGAATGTAGATGTAATTTAAATGAATGTACCTATTAACAACTGTATTCCCTGCAGCTTAACAAAGACTGTAATCAGAAGGACATTTATCAACAGACCTATGATTCAGAATCCCTAGTGGGGTTGGGGATTTAACTCCAGTGGTAGAGTGCTTGCCTAGCAAGTACAAGGCCCCGAGTTTGAGCCCCAGCAACCCCAAAAAAAAGAATCTCTAGTGATTCATCTCAAAAAATTATGGCTTTTGGGGTCCTCACTTTGATCTAAATGAACTAATTTACCAAATGCTCAGGCAGGTATATTTTCAAAAGCACAAGTAACCCAAATGTGTGCCACTAACTATGAACTATTTGGCAAGAAACAAATGAGTCCAGTGGAAACTGAGTACTTGGATCTTGGTTTCTAAACTCCCTTCTGCACATAAAGGAAACCAGTGGTCTTCGGACAAACAGCTGTTCCAACCCTTTGGGCGGGAAGGTACAAGATAAGCTTGGACAGCTTGTCCCAGAAGGTAGGGAGGTGATCAAACACTATTAGGAACATACCAAAGAGACACAGGGGCTACCAAATGGGACCTCCACTGGCCAAATTTGGGACGCTCTGTGTATCAGAAATAATTTTAATGGATTAACAAACTGATTTACAAAAAAGTTCCATGAATGCACACTGATAGTAAAGAAGGGAATAGAGGGAAAGCACTTTTTTTTTAATAGAAAAGTGTCAGTTAATGATGGATAAAGAATGACAGAATTAGAAGATTACAACTTTAAACCATCAATACAGCAAATACAGTTAACTGCTTCATGCAAGAATCATGAATGGATGGTAAAACCACTGGTCAAGAGGTTGGTGGGAGCAGAACAGTCCCACAATCTCAAGGTATCACCCACAACTTATTTATTAGTTACAGTATTTAAACAGTATTTTTACAATAAAATCTAGTACACATCATCTTAACCAAGTGATCAACCAGAGCATCACCCAGAATATTCATGAGTCTACTTATGTGTTGCACTGGAAAGAACACAACATCAGCAATGTAGTACTTTGGTCAAAAAATGTCTACATTGAGTCTAATAATGGGGAAACTACCAGAAAATCCAGAGTGTGGAACACTGCTAGGGGCTGGGGATTTAGCTCAGTGGTAGAGCGCTTGTCTAGAAATGCAAGGCCTTGAGTTTGATCCCCAGCACCCCAAAAAATCCCAAACAGGTTTGACTTTCTCAAAGATATATCGGGGAGGGGGGAGGGGGAAGAGAGAGGGGAGAGCTAATAAATGAGACTAAAAAAGTAGACTAAAAAGGCAGGACAGCTAAATGCAATGCAAGATCTTCAATTGGATCCTAATCTAAAACAGACAAAGATAAACAGCTCTAATGGACATTATGGGGACAATGGAAGAAATCTCAAAACAGCCTATAGCTAATAATAATTTATCAGTATTAAATTTCTTGGGTATGATATTATAATTATATAGAAGAATGTCCTTCTTTTTGGGAGATCCATACTGAAGTATTATAGGTAAAATATTAAATATTTGAAACTTACTTTCAAATAGTTCAGCCTGCGTGTTTGTGTGTGTGTGTGTGTGTGTGTGTGTGTAGAGCGAGAGAGAGGAAAAAGAAACCATATATGGCAAAATGAAAACACCAAGGGCATCTGAAAGAAAGTATCTTTGTTTTCCTTTTTTTTTTTCTGGTGGTACCAGGAATTGAATCCAGGACTTTCACATTGAGCCACATCCCCATCCCTTTTTTATTCCTACCTTGAGCAAGAGTCTCACTAAGCTGCTAACTTGCCCAGTCTGGGAACAAACTCGCAGTCCCCTGCCTCAGCCTCAGAGTGGTGGGATTACAGGTGTGTACCACCACACCTGGATCTGAAAGAAAACATCTTTCTTATAGGGGTATTTACTCATTCTTGTACAGCCTAAAATTTTCCAAATATAAAGTTGGGAAGATAATTAAAAGAAAAACCGCTATTTTGGTTTTATAAATTTCATCGTACCTCAAGGTAAGAGGAACAACTTGGGCAGAAATGAAGTCACTGGCCCCAGGCCCAGGAGAGGCTGGCGGCATTCACTGGGGCCCTTCTGGGACATAATGAGTTTGACTCTTTGTACTACCATCCTATGTGTGAACAGTGCAGCGCTTCTTAAAACAAGTGCCCTGACGAAAAGCTGAAGTTGTTGGGAAAAGTGCCACACTGTCAACAGTCCTGGCAGTTACACATGTCAAGACTATGGACAGTATTTACCATCTTTGACTTTCCTAAGTTTCTAAGCTTCTAGGATGTACGTGTATTATCTTCATAATAGGAAACAATAAAAAGCAAACAAAATATTAAAAGAAAGAAGAGACACTGGCTGCTGTTGTTTCCCCAACCTGTCTGATCAGAGCACAGAGGCACTTGTGTGAAAACCCCCCATTCCAGGGCCTCCTCCAGCCCCTTGGTATCGCTGTCCAGGAGAGGATCTGGGGTCAGTGTCCTGAAGGAAGGCGCGGGCAGACTTACGATGAGGCCAGCTAAGGGAAGAAAAACCCCAAGTGTTACCAGTTAGCCCACACTTCCCTATGCAGCCAACTAGTTCTTCGTGTTTCTAATCCCCTGGTCAGTGCTCTGTCTCTGTCTGAGTAACTGTCTGTAATTGGGCTTCTCTTTCAGCATGCCTCCAAAGTGAAAATACAACTGCCTAAGTGTGGGAGGGTTCTAGTTTTCCTAATACCTGCATTTCTCAGTATAAATTAGTAAATCAATAAAACTGACCAGTTTGCTCTGGCAACCTGATAATATAAATCTTTCCCTAGAGACGGTTCCAATCTTAGGCTGCTGACCTAGCCCAAATCCCCTGGGATTAACCCTACATCCCTTGGGCCAACATGTTGATGTTAGCTCAACTGTCCCTGCATAGCCCAGGTGTGTAGTAGGCCGCACCATCCAGGTTTATGCGAGTAGGCTCCGTAGGGTTCACAGAACGACAAGCCTCACTAAACTCTTTTCTCAGAACTTATCCCCCTCATTCACTGATGCACAACTGTACTACTTTTAACTAGCAGCTTTCAAATTTGTTACGTGGTGACAACATGCCATGGTATTTTTTCCTTGCAATATAACTATTCCCATGGAAAATGAGTTAACAAAGCATAATTATGAATATCTGAATATTTTTCCCAGGAACCATTTACAATAGTTGAGAATGTAAGATTTCAAATTGAGGGTCTAAATTGAAAAAAGATGTCAAATCATTTCCAGTCACTCTGATGGATAACCTACAATATGACATCAGATTCACTATTTTAAGATACCACATAGAGCAGGGCATCATGGCACATGCCTGTAATCCCTGTAATCCCAGCACTCAGGAGGCTGAGGCAGGAAGATCACCAAGAATTTGAAGCCAGCCTGGGCTACATAATGAATTCAAGATCAAAATAAACTATATAGCAAGACCCTATCTTAAAAGGGTGGGGGGGAGAGGTGAGGGGAAGAGATTGATTTTATTTATCTTGTGTGTGAAAATTTCCCATCCTTACCACACAATGAGTTTTAGGGAGGAAATTTTTCAGGCAAATCATTCATTATGACACAGAAAGGATAAGATGTTCTTAACCTGAAAATCCAGAGTCCTTATCTGAGTCAGCAGCCCCCGCACCCAGCTGACGAGCTGCTTTCTTCATCTCCGTGCCTCTGCCTTGCTTGGCCGACAGTCTTCTGGGGCTCTCTCGGGATGGGACTTTCCTCTCCATGCTTTACCGGGCCGGAGGCGGGTTCATCAGCACTCTCTGCCTCTGGATCACCCCACAAGAAACAATAGTTACATGAAAAGACACTGCCTGGGGAGCTGAAATAGGTGATCTAAGCGATGAATAAAGTGAGGGCAAAGAACACAGTATCACCCACTTCAGCTATATTTTCTCAAGTCTCAATTGACAACCATTTCAAGTTCACTGAACAAAATGGTTTTCACCCAAAAGGAGATTCACAGTCCTTTTGCTGCCTTCCAATTCCATTACAGATTCAAGCACAAACCACATTCAGTAGAAGCTTTGTGAACTGCTGACAAAGGCACGTCTGATTAGGTGTTTCAGAATGGGTAACCCAATCGGTGGCCCTTCTGCCTGAGGAGTGGAGAGGTAACATCAACCAACGAGACTTGCTCTCCCGGTTCCATCTGCAGGCTTGTGACCTACTGTCACCTCCCACAGTGCAGAGCTCCAACATAAACCTCTCAGTCCTTTGGAAGAAGGACTAAACAGAGTAAAAACTCCTTTTATACACATGTGACCTTTTGGCTTTTGATGACGCTGGGAAGGGGTTATGGCTTGGTGATAGACTGCTTGCCTTGCATGGAAGTGGACTTCCATGGGTTAGAGCCTTGGGACCACAAAAACAAACAAACACTCTCAGGTACAAATAATTTGGTATATAATAAGGTGCTCATATTACATGAAGGTATGTAACATTTATTGTTGCTAAAGTCATCTTACTTGAGCCTCACAATGTCCTCCTCAGTTATGATCCCATTTCACACAGGAGAAAGTTGAGACTCAGACAAGTCACATTCAGTCATTTTACCTGAATGTTTATCAAGTGCTCACTATAAATCAGGTTGACCTTGTGCTAGGACTGGGATACTGAGTGGGATGGACATGCTCACTTCTTTCCCAGAGTTTATGATCTAGAAAAATAGATAGTCAGCAAGTAATCGCGTAACTACTGTTTTGATTGGAGATATGAAGGGGCGAGGCTAACAGTCTGGGGACTGAGGCAGTGCCATGTCACTGGAATCTGGAGGATGTGGAGTCAGGTGTTAGGCAGCTGAAAGCAACAGGTAGAGTGCGCAGGTGTTTTCCAGGCAATGTGACGGCCCTAAGGGTGCGAGGAGCTTGGCATACTCGGACGGAATGGCCAGGGAGGTCAGACCACAGTGCAGAGGGGAAGACTGCTATGCGGTGACACTAGGGAAATGGGAGGAACAGCCAGGCAATGCATGGGAATACATTTGGAAAAACTGTGGATATTATGAGCAGTAGGAAGCCACAGAAGAATGTCAATCAGAAGAGTTGGCATGATCAGACTTTTTCCTTTCTTTTTTTTTTGGAGGTGCTGGGGATGGAACCAGGGCCTCACACTTGCTAGGCACATGTTCCACCACTAAGTTACATCCCCAGCCCAGATCTGCATTTTAAAAACATTGTGGATGCTAGACTGAGACTCAAGAGGAGACAGGCAAAAGTAGCACTAAGAATTTGGACACTACTACTGCAGTCCAGGTGAACTGCAGCAGTGGCCCTACAGTGGGGAGAAAGGAAGCACAGAGGCTGACCGGATGGGACATGGTTATTATACTGGGGGTGTGTGTGTGTGTGTGTGTGTGTGTGTGTGTGTGTGATGGTACCATTTTCTAAGCCCAAGAAAAACACCAGGGAACTAACTAACTTAGGCTAGTTTAGTTTGCTCACTAGAGACTGAAGTGATTGTAGGTCATCCAAGTGAAGATGCTGGGTAGGAAGTCACACATTAATACTGGAGGCCAGGGGAGAAGCCTAAGTTTGTTTGCTTCAGAAACTTACAGCTAATCTACAGCATATCCAGACCTAGGCTAATGGGGCAAGAATGAGGCAAATCAGCCCTAAACATGGCTGGCAGAGGCTGAGAACATTCCAGGTTTTTTTTTATCCCCCCTCCAGATGTTTGAACAAATATTTGAGTCACCCGGGAATGGCAGCTGTAAGACTGAAATGATAAGAATACAAAGGATACTGCAGGGATAAAGGCAGTAAGGAGCCAACAAGAAAACACCAAAAATGAAAATGAGGAGGTGTAAGCAAAGACTGGTAAGTTTTAGTGCACAATCCATCCATGGCTCCGTCCTGCTGTCCTTTGGAGTGGAAAGAAACAGGCCTTGGCCAAAGAGCACTGAACCCAGAACACCCTGCGGTGCCAAGCCTGAACATTTCTGCTAATACAGGATCTAGTGAGCAACACCAGAGGAAAAAGTCACAATAAAATTAACTAGAGGATCAGGATGCCTTTGAGCACCTTTGAAAAGCATCCTTGGGCAACCCTCTTGTTCACACTTTTGCATACAGTTGAAGTAGACTAAAGGGAACACAAACAGGTCTGAATGAGAGTGAATTCTAAACACAATTTCAAGTAAAAATTATTTTGCCCCATAACTAACTTACTGAAGGGGACGGGCTTCCTCATTCAATTCATGTCAAGTCAAGCATTCTTCCACAGATCACGGGTTAATCCTATTTGTATAAAAGATAAACAACGGCATTGTCACATTTTGCAGATTTCTATGGAAGAGCAACGCTTCTGTATTTAACAACTATAATGTTTGAAAGCATGGACAAACTAGTTGAAAAAGCAGACTAAAATGTAAAACTGTATCTCTAATTAAATCAGGATCCTTTTGTATGAAATCCAACAAATGTGCATAGTGTAATTTTCTTAAAATAATACTGTTCAAAAGTGAATAGGCGCCTTCTCCAAAATGGAAGTAGATGTAGCACTCAGATGGGCAGCCAGACAAATGCAGGTCTGACCTGATTAGGAAAGCAGCTCCTGTTAATTGCAACTAATTAAGAACCTGACCAAGTTTCACATCATCTTACTAAACATGGATTGTTTTGCAGTACTTTAGAGAAAGCATTCCAATTTATTCTTTTATGGTCCTCATGACAAGGAGAATGGTCTTGCTACTGAAGTATGGCCAGCGGGTGTGGTGGCACACAACTGTAATCTCAACACTCAGGAGGCCCAGGCAGGAGGACTGCTTCAAGTTTGAGGCTGGCTTGGATTACACAGTGAGTTCAAGGTCAGCCTGAACTACATAGTAAGACCCTATTCAAAAAATAAATATAAACAAAGTGTGGTCAATAAAAGCTACAGAAAATACAAAGGAATGTATTCTGGCTCATTGAGAATTTGCACAGTAATACTGATCATAAAATCAAAACATGAAGCAGTGACAAATTGGCTGCAAGAACAGATTTTAGACCCTGGGAATTGGTAGCAGTTGCAAATAAACAACACATAATTAACTTCAGAATGGTAAACCAACTATTTTGGATGTGGCAATTAAGAATATGAAAGCCAATGTCCTGGATAAAATTCTCTTTAAGCAGCAGGAAACCCAGCCTCCCAACCAGGAAGGCTTATGTGGGAGGGAGCACGAATCGCTGCATTTCTCCCCACCTCTTTCATGTGAGAGGGAGTAGGCTGCTCGGGTCAATTAGCCATTAACAGACCCCAGTATATACCACAGAAGCCCTAGATGGAGAAGCAGTGCCCGCACTTCTCAAACCCGGGGCCATGCAAACCACAAAGGCTGAAAACCTCAAGAAGTTGCTGGATTTTTTTTCTTCCTAGGTGTTTATTATTTGACAGATGCTCACAAATTTACAAGGAGTTGAAGATGGGTAAGTGTGCAAACTGCCACCCACTTCCTCATCTTTCGGCTTCAGCTTCCAGCACGGATTAGAAGGTACCAACACTGCTTTACAAACGTCTCTGACCCCAGGTACCTTACTCTGCCTTAGAAAGACTAATTGAAATTCCCAAACTTTCAAAATTGGGCCTCATATGCCTGAATATGTTATACACTGTCTGAAAAGTTTCCAGAGAGAATAGTACACAGTAACACTCATAATGGAAAGTACTAACTACATAGAAATTGATTATAAAATTCTAGCAAGTGCTCCACAGCACTTTTATTTTTGCACTTCTTACATTAGAATCTAATTATTTGTCTCCTTGACTTCAAGGATTTTTTTTTAATCTTTGCAACCTCAGCTCCCAACAATGAACATGTGACTTAATTCAGGAGAATACATTCCAACAAATCTCTGTTCTGCTGAGTCTCCTACAGCCATGCCAGCTTAGCTGTCGCTAAAATACCTGAACATCTCGAAGGTAAAGATTCTGCATTTCCAAACACCATGGTGAACTCCAGATTCAGCTTCCGGTTTTGGTCCAATGCTGGATATTTAATCTACCCTTTTAAAACCTCAGGGGCAAATCCACCCTGAGGATTAAACCAAACTGAAGGTTGGTGTAATCCAAAATCTCAGTGAAGATTTGAGCTGCTGATCAAAAGGACACCCAAGGGTTACAAGGAAAGGATCTAAATGCAGCTTTCAGCTCTCTCCTTTTGTAGATACTTGGCAAAATTCCTCAGAGCTCACGCTCCCTTTAAAGTGTGTCACGTGTATAACATGCATGCAGAGAGGTGAGAAGTGAAAGCCCAGAGGTTTAAATATCATAAATCGATAAGGGAATAGGAAATAACAAATTTACCAACCACAAAACCGTAAGTGACCTCAGAATCATAATATGTTACTAGGTTTTCTCTAAAGTCATTTTCTTTTGGTCTGCATGTTCAAGAGACAACATTCTGGGAGAATATCTGTATATTTTAATGGTGGGGAAAAAAACACAACTCTAACATACATCTTCCCCTTCACATTCCTTCCCACCCTCAAACTTGGTTGAAAATTCCTGCCAAAGATCCTGAATCCTGATTCCATATAATTTCCTATGTTTGAAACCAGGTACTGCTCTCTCCATCTTCACCAAAGGGACTGGAGAACTTTCTCCAATTCCGGCTGCAAAGAGTTCACAGTAACAGCGCCCACCTATCTGTTCGCACCAGCCCACACTGCATCTGTGCCAAACAGCATGTGCTCCCTTCAGGCATCCACCAGCCTGCCAGCTCAGCAGGGCAGAACTGGGCAGACCCTAGGACTGTGCAGTGACTGGCTTACCACCAACCTCCTAGGACAAACGCCCAGGCAATGTGTACAGCCAGGACTTGGGCAATACCAAAGAGCCTGGCTCTGGCCTGGGCTCTGGGCTCCGATCAGAATTACCCCCTAATCACACACTAACCACTAACTCCTCTGCTTAGCACTGCCCACCATTTCTCCCACATCCCTAGCCCTGGTATCGCGCCTTGCAAGTTGGCCACCCTGGAGAAATAACAAAGGGGGGTGGTCTTCGGAAAAGACAGCACACCTGTGTCCAGGGCCACGAGGCAGGTAACTGAAGGTCCAGGACCCTCACCCGGGCAGCACTCTCGCGGCCAAGCGCCGGCCCCCTCCCTGGACCCCGCTCCCAGCCCGCAGGCCTCCAGCTCTTCCCCCGCGCAGACGCCGGCGGCCAGCGGTCCCCAGCACAAGACCGGGGCCCACCTGCCCTAGGACTCAGCCCGCGGGCTCCCTCTGCCCCTCGCCACTCACGACCCCTCCGGGCCCGCGATCCCCTTTCCCGCGCGGGCCCGCCACCCACGGAGAACCAAGCAATCGACGCCGAGGGCGGTGTGACCCTCAGCTCGCACCATTTGGCCTCCGTCCCTTGAAAGTCCCGGTTCTCCCTCTCGCCTACCTCGCCCCCTTACTCAGTCCCCTACTCCACCTGTTTTTCCGGCGCCCTTGCCCAAACCCTCCTGGGTCGCGCCATCCCTGCTCTCTTCCCAGCGAGCCGAGCCCTCCCCTCCTCACCTAGGGCCGGGGTCGCGACTCCACGACCAGCCCCGCAGGTCAGGCGGCGCATGCGCGAGCCCGGCCCCACGGAACCATGACAACCCCGTCCTCGCCGGCTTTCTAGCTATACCCCGGACCTCCCGCCCACTTCTCCTCCCCCCGCCTCCGCGACTGCATTCACCAGCCACGTGACCCGGGCTCGGACGACCGAGCACCATGGAGACTGCGCGCTATTCTCCTAGAGGGGCCCTTAGAGACACCGCCTTTCCCGGCCTCCGCCGGAAGGCGAGGCCGCACGCGGCTAGGACGGCGCCGGGAAGCCGGCGCTCTCTCCGCGTAAAACGGGCTCTCTGTGGTTGCTTCCTGAAACCCAGCCGCCATTTTGTAGGGGACTTTGAACAGTGGGCGGGGTGGGCACCGTCTCGAGGCGGGGTTTCGAGGGGCCGGGCTGCGCCGGTTTACAGTCCACACGGCAGGAGACGTGATTCATTTAGGGCAGCTGGGGGAAGCCGCTTTCGGGGTGTGTACCTCCAAGGGACGCTTTAGGGGTGGGGACCGGAACGGGTCTTGCACAGCGTGGGAGACGGTCGAGGTGGGGAGGGGAGGGTGGCTCCGCCACTCACGTGTTTGCCACGCCTGCCTCATGTTGTGTTTGCGTTCGCTTCAACCCTAGTTATCAAGCTGCACGAGGCTGTGGCGCAGTGACTTTTGCTTGGATGATTTCACGTCACTTGCTTTTTCCCCTCGCTTTGTCTGGTCCACGCTCCTTAGGTGTTGGTTTGATAGGACTTCTGTTTCTCATGCCAGGCCTTGAAGTTTCCCAGTGAAACTTCTGACAGCTAAAGAAAGCTGTAACAGCGAAAGAAAAAAGGGGGTCGAGATCAGAAGATGCTTTTGATCAGCAAGGGTTACTTTGTAGAGAAAGAGGACATGGGGGGTTTAAAAGGTTGCTGACAGCCGGGCATAGTGACGCTGCCCTGTAATCCCAGCACTGTGGGAGGCTGGGGCAGGAGGATCACAATTTGGAGACCAGCCTGGGTGATTTAGGAAGACCCAGTCTCTTAAAAAAAAAAAAAAAAGGACTGGAGTTGTAGTTCAGTGTGAAGGCCTTGAGTCCAGTCCTCAATAAAGGGCTGATAGAAAGAGGTTCTGGAGCTGTAGTGTCCAACACAGTTGCCAGGAGGAGCTAGTTAATTAAAATTAAACATAGTGAGGAAATTATGGTTTAGTTGCTGTGGGGGAATTTTAAGAGCTCAATAGACACATATGGCTAATGCCTACTGTATTGGACAGTGAAGATTATAGCACATTCTCAGGATTGCAGAAAGTTAAATTTGACAGTGTTGATCTAGATGAGAAATTGTCCTGTATTGGCAATCCAAGCATTTGAAAGTGCCACTAGATCTTAGTTAATCATGTTAGTCCTTCACACACAGATAAGGCTAATGTATTTCCGGATATGGGGAGTATACTTATTAGCATGAGGTGTACTAACAAATAATAATTGACTACTACAGCATGTAAGGCTGTTGCTTTGGGGATGGAGGGAATAGCAATAGCTAACCATTATCTAACGACAAAGACCGGCAGCTTTACATACATTCTCTTATGAGGCCCCAATAAATTTATAGTATAGGTGCTGCAGTCCCTGTCTGTAAGGGGACCGAAGGTGCTCAAGACGACTGCTACTAAGCCAGAGCTCTTAGCTGCAAAATTATATTGCCTCAGTCTTTGCCTTCAAATAGCTTAAAATTTGACATGGGAAATAACACATGCTGTAATAAGCAATATGAGAAGATAGGATAAGTGCCAGAAGATTCTAAACAAAACAAAATAAAGGGAGGGAGAAAAAAACATGCAGCTTGATTTTTGTTTGTTGTTAGAGGAGGAAGAGATCCACAGGCAGAGCTTTAAGGACTAATAAAAATTGTATTTACAGTAATGAAAGTGAGTGGGGTCATAATGCATACAGACAAAAAAGAATAAGCAAAAGCATGGGGGAAAACCTTAACTTGGTCTCCAAAAGGGCAAATAAGTCAGACTTCCTTGATTTTACCTGCATATGAGCTGACAGCCATGTTGTATCAACAATTAGAATTTCAAAAACAAGTTTGAGTGGAATTCCATCACTCAAAGGCTGAGGCAGAGGGATGCCGGCCTGGGTTACATAGCAAGTTCAGGGCTAGCGTGGACTACATAAGGAGACTCTCAAAAAAACTAAAAATCAAAAAACAGTTTCGGCAATGGAACCAAATGAAGTAGACCTATTTTCTGATAGGCATAATTTTATGATTATTTTACTATATGATTTTATAGATATAACTATATGTGAATAGAATAAGCTGTTCAAGAAAATGAATACTTAAATATTTAAATAGCCAAATTGCTGTAATTGTTTTCTTTCTTTGTTGATTTACCAGGGTGTGTAAATCAGCATCTTTCCTGTTAGTTTCCTAGTGCCTGGAGTTCTTTTAATCTTTGTTCTCACATTCTTGGTTAGGCTAAGGATCCTGTGATGGAGAATAGATTTTGATATACTATTTCTCTTGCTGAAGGGTCCTATCCAGTTGAGTTCTCTCCAGTGCTTTGTGGTTTAAGACTCATCTTGCTGCCAGCAGGGGGAGACATGTTCTCTTAAATGCTGCTGGCTCCAGGACTAACCTAGCCCAAGGTTTCTTTTTCCTTTCTCCTACCATAGAGGTAGGTCACAAATTGCAACTCCTCCTGCCTGCTTCATTAGTTCTTACCTGCCCTATCCGTGTGAGGATCTGAGTCTTTAATCCTGCATAACATACTATGAAGAGTAACCTTGTGTTGAACTTTATTTGAAGCTATTTCAAAGTTGTTGATTGATGGGGCTGGAGGTTGTGGCTCAGTAGTAGAGCACTTGCCTAGCATGTGCAAATGTACCAAAGAAGAAGGGAGTCAAGTGATGGGGATCAAGGGAGGGGAAAGGGGATGAACAAAAAAGATGTGTTATATGCATGTACCAACTCCACACAAAGAATATAAACATTATGTACTACAAATATGTGCTAATAAAAAAATTTAAATATTTATAAATAATTGTTAAATAGTTATTTTATTTTGGCCAGGCACAGTGGTGCCTGCCACAGGCTACTTGGGAGGATGAAGCAGGAGAATCACTTGAGCCCAGAGTTTGAGGCCAATCTGAACAACATAGCAAGACTGTCTCAAAAAAAAAAATTTTTTTTTTTTTTGGTACCGGGGCTTGAACTCAGGGCCTCATGCTTGCGAGCCAAGCACTCTAACCACTGAGCTAAATCCTCGGCCCTCAAAAATTTTTTTAATTGCTTGTTTTTTGGGGTTGGGGATTTAGCTCAGTGGTAGATCACTCACCTAGCAAGAGCAAAGCCCTGAGTTCGATCCCCAGCACACAAAAAAAGTTATTTTTAAATTATTTAAAAATAATTGGCTGAATGTGGTGACACATACCTGTGATCCTAGCACCTTCGGAGATTAAAGTAGGGGGATTGAAAGTTTGAGCCCAGCCTGGGCAACTTTGTGACTTAATAAGACTCTGTCTCAAAATAAAAAATAAAGGGCTACTAATGTAGCTCAGTGAGAAAGCCTTCAGTTCAATCCCCAGTACTGCAAAAATAGTATAATAAGAGGTATGGAAAGTATTCAAAAGAGGTAGCTTTAAATCCCAGCTCCTACCAGTATCATTTTATAAAAGGGGGCATTTCGATATACTCACATATATAATGGAAAACAGGACATAATCACAATTTAAAAATTGAAAAATGTCAGCTTTATAAAAAACTCTTCATGTGATTCTTACTTTACTTGTTTTGCTGATGACCAGTGAAAACACCACAAGGACTGGCCTTGGTTCTTGGACCAGCATTTGGAAATCATTGATTTCCTTTTTCTGAACCTCACTGGGCCATTTGTAAAATAGTCATCCAACAGCTTGAATTAGCAACTGGTGGTGTTGGTGCTGACTACATCATAGAAATTTTTTTTTTTTTTGAGGTACTGAGAATTGAATTGAACCCAGAGCCTTCACACTTGGCCTTTTTTATTTTTTATTTTGAGACAGGGTTTTGCCGAGTCACAAAGTTGCCAGGCTGGGCTTCAACTTGCAGTCCTGCTCCTTTGGCTTTCCAGTGTGCTGGGATTACAGGTACCTACCATCACATCTGACTTTCATAGAGTTTTTAAAGAGGGTTTGATGATGTAGTAGGTGTCTGTGTGTTCCAGAATTGTGGGCCAGAGAAGAGGAGAGGGCCTCTGATCTGGGTATGGGGAGAGTAATCTACCATCCAGTATCAGCAAGGTGGAGGTCGGTAATAGTAGGCTGTGAGACTTGTTTTCCCTCAGCAGTCAGGTGACAAGGCCCTGCCGGCCAGGTTGATTCTTGGCTGCTCTTCAGGGAATATCAGGAAGAGCAGGAACATGAGAAAGATACCTGGGTTACAATCAGGCTGTTGATAGATAGGTACAGATTTGATTCTAGGAGCAATAGAAACTCCCAAATAGCTCTCTTACCTCTTAACCCATACCTGAAATTCCTTTAAGTGTAAGTGCTTGATCCCCAAGCACTCTAGAACCCAAGACAAATTGTTTCATGACAACACAGAGTGCTTACTATTTGCCAGACACTATCCTCAGTGATTTGCCTAAATTTACTCACTTAATCCTCCCACACTCCCAGTAGATGGGTGTAGTATCATTCTCCTGTGACAGTGGAGAAACTTTGGTAGAAAGGCCACATCGCTTGGCCAGGATACCAGTGATAAGTTGGGGAACCAGGATTTGAGTTCCAGACGGAATGTGTTGGCATGGAAATAGCAGTACCACACCTTTCCTGCTGTGCTGAGAAGGCCTTGGGCCAGCCAGAGCGCTCGGGACAGAAGCTCTTGTGGGAAGGGTGCCATGATAGAGGCTGAGCACTCTCAGCAGACTTCACAGGGTGCCTCCAGCTAGCCTTGCTCACCCAGCACATGGTGGAGATACTCATTGTGTGGAGGGTATACATGCTAATTTCACCCCACATGTCTTCCCAAAGACTAAGAAACTGCCCTGTACCTGGGAGACCCTCTACCTAAAATCTGTTTAGTGGAGAGATTGTGAAAGTATCATCTGCCCCACTGAACATGAAATCTTTGACTTAAACTCAGCTTGTCTCTTTCTCCAGGTAATCCAGAAAGCTGTTCAATTGCCCCTTATAGATTCTCCTCGGCTTCATGCCTGGTCTCACAGGCTTCCCTCCCTTCTGAAAACAGCCTGTGGATCCCAGTAGAGTTCCCCAGCATGGGACTGACAAAAGGCAGGGAGTACGGGGCCTCCATGGTGGAAAGCCAGGTAGAGCCGGACCTCTTTAGGGGAAGTTTGTGCTTCAGTAATAGGAAGTGGTCTACAAAGCCCAAGATGAGGAGTAGCTTCCACTCCGAAATTAATTCTTCACAGTTTTGAGTGTACTGAGTCTCTTGTAGCGTGATCTTGACTGGTTGCCCTGTAATCTCTTGAGTACAGTACCTGTCTGTCTTCCCACTGCACTCTAAAACTAAGGGCTTGACTTCTATTTCATTGTTTTCTCCCAACAAACAAATTCCACATAGTAGATGTCCAACCAACTTGCTATCATTGGAACCCAAACTTCCTGAACATTTAACGTGGGCTCATACATCCTTGACAAATGCTAGAGAAGGCAAAGACATTAACGTGCCTGGGACTAGAGTAGACAGAGCTCTCCTCTTCTTTTGTGGGTTTCCTGACATGTTCTGCTCTCTCCGACCTCCAGGCCTTTTGCACACAACTATATGTGGTTCCTGGAGTGTGTTGGAAAGGGGAAGCAAAGGTAGTTGCTGATTCTACCAGGGCTTGCTCTATACTTGTAATTCTAGCAAAGAAATTCCAGAGCCCTATTATTCCTCCTACCTCTCTGGATCTTTGGCAGTTCTTTTCCATCTGAGAATTTGCTCAAGAATGTCCTTGAATCCTCCTTAACATTTGATTTGGCTCATGGCTGACTCTATTTCAAATTCCATGGAAATCTTATGAAAGCTGATAGTAGAGATGACACTTATAGTGGCTGTACTTTGCAGACAGAAACATGCCCAAGAACTTTGCATACCAACACTCTTCTTTCCAGTCCTGGGGCAGCAGGGCTGGGCCTTTGGACAAGCTTTATTCCTCCGGGTTGCCCAGCTAGGCTGTTTTAAGTCTGTATTACAACAGGTTGGAAAGATAGGCACCAATGTTGGGGTGAAGCCTGGCCAGTTGTTTGTCAAAAATATCTGCTTGGTTTTATCACAGTTCAGAATCTGCTTTCCCTCCAACTGATTGCCTGATCCCAGAGTCCAAGATCTCAAAATTAAGTCTTAAACAGGAGTCTGACAAGCAAGTAGCCACTGTCCAAAGAAGACTTAAATATGATAAACAGATTGGTAGGCCCTTTTTTTTTAATCTAGGAGGTGTCCTTTTGAAATTTGAAAGAAAAAGATGAGTCCTCTAGCTTTCCAAATTTGAGCTTCAATTTAGGGACTCTTTTTCTTGTTTAATGTCAAAGAAGGTTTGAGACTTTTCTTATTTATCCCCTCAGTGCCTTATCACGTTTTCAGCCTTTTTTAAAAGACAGTGATGTCAAGACCTACAGTGGAGTGGATTTTTTGTAAGGCAGCTTATTAGTCTAAAGTGTCTTGGAAATTATGTGCAAAACAAAGAAATTATTAAGAGCATTTTCTTCAGGTATAATAAAGTGTGGTTTGCTCATCCAGAATCTGGCTCCTTTTGAGATGTTGAGTGTCCTTTTTAAGACTGAAAAGGCTGCTTTTATCCGGTAAAGTCTCATTCCAGCCAGAGCCATGGGACACACTGATCTGGAGCCCTTACTGAATTGACAGCCATCCACATGCAGAACTGCAGTGCTTTTTGGTCTCCTGCCTTGTGGACAGGGATAACAGGATAACTCACAGGATTTACCCATAGGGTAAATCCAAGAAAATTCACCGCAATGCCCGTGCTAATAGTTTAATGAAATTCTCCCTGCAGCAATTTGTGGCAGGGGACAGGGATTTTCTCTAGTGTCATCACACTTCAGCAGGAGTGATTGTGTCATCCAGGTGCAGGTGTTCTTGGCTGTCCTTTACCTGTTGTCTCCTCTTGTCACATATAGCCAAGAAAGCAGATGACAGGTTCATCTCTATTACACGGGGAATTACCAAGTGGTTGCCTAGCAACTCTCACAGCGCAATCAACATGGTCTCTGTTGTGGAATGTAGAGTGGCTGGCTGTCCTTTCAAGAATGATTGTATTTGCATATTTGTGTTTTGGGGAAAATAGGTATGTTTTCCTGGATTTAAAAGTAGTAAAATGGCCTTTTTTTATCGCCTTTTCCCAGTATTCATTCTATAGTTATAACAGATGTCAATTTTCTGATCAAGTCATTAATATAATTGTTTTAATTAAATTTAGTTCAGCAAGCATCTTGTATGTGCCAGATACCCTGCTAGACATGCAAGGAATTATGCCGATGAACAAGTGTGATCCTTAGTCTCAGCAAACATAAAATGTAGTGTAGATGCTTATATCTTTAATTGATATGTAGAAATCATTTGTTTACATGTGCGAAACAACTATATGTTTGTGTGTGAAGTAAGGGTATTTTTATGTAGAAGAAATCCTTTGTGTTTGATCAAAGATTTTTTTGCTTTTATTTAGATCCTGCCTTTATAGCTTACAGCTGCAGTCAGTTCAAAAAGCTGTTATCAGTTCAAAACCACTTTTAAGACCCAGCTCCTTCAGGATCTAAATAATTAGCAGCTCATAAAAGCTCTTCTTGGAACATGTAGGTGCTGGTGGACAATGGACATGGATGTCTGTCAGTGAGGACGATGCTGCCCATGTCTGTCCTGCAGTCTTTCTGTGTAATTGCTGCCATGGTGCTCACAGCCTCCCCCCTCTCTTTTACACCTTCCAGTTTACAAGAAGTCCCCTGTCTTTCTTTGTCTGCTGTGCAGCAGTGTGACTGCCTCTCTCCACTTAAGAATGGACTTTGTCATATTTCAAATCTTGCATTAGGGAATCCTTTGATCACTTAAGCTAACTTCTTTCTGGCTGCTAGCCACAGCCTGGCATTTGACAAGCAGCCTTCCTGTGAGTTGACTTGTCCGTTGAACTAGTTTGGCATCTCCTTCATCCTTAGGGCACAGTGTGAGGTAACCATTACCTGACATCTTGGTACACACTCATTAGATGCTCCTCTTGACTGGGCTATGTTGGGACTCCAGAATGAAGGTGAAGCTTTTATGGAGAACTGTACCACAGCAGCAGAATTCTCTACCATCTTTTGCCAGCGCACTTTGGTTTCTCTGCCTGCACTCTCATCTCTTGTGCAGGACCTGCTGCTGCTTAACATTTTTTCCTGTCATCCAGTTCCTTTCGGTCGCTTGAGAAATCATTCAGATCTCTTGTCTTCACATAGTGCCTGTGACATTTGCTTTCAAGCCAGGGTCCTATACAGAAGGGAACAAAGAGTAGAAGGGGATTGTAAGATACCAGGCACTGTGTATTTTCCTTATGCTTCCGCATTTCATCCTCATAACTACTACAGAGCTCCTCACAGCCATGTTGCACAGATGACGCTCAAAAGGTGCTAACAAGTATTGTTTTGTTCTAGTGAATACTAACATATCCGCTTGTCTCTAGGATGCTTTTCACTTATGATCAAATCAACTGACATTCGCTGTCTATTATACATCTCCCTAAAGTTTAGGAGAACATGGTAAAGTATAAGACTCAGACTCTACCCCTTGAGAAATTCACAGATCAGCTTTATAAATGTTATATAAAGATGTGGGAACACAAACAGAAGATGAATTAGTTTAGGTAAAGCATGGGATATCAGAGATGTGCAGGGAGCTCTTTAAACTAGAAAGGTTGGACAAGGGCAGCCTCTCTGTCTACCTTTAAAAATGGGCCTGGAGCAAAGAACCTGCTGCCCTTTGATGTTGAGAAATCCTTCATTGCTCTCATCTAAATCCTATATGCCACACTCTGCCCCATATTTCCTCTCATTCCAACTTCAGTTGAAATAGAAAAAATCTTTGCGTAGTACCCATCACTCAGAAGTCTTTAGCAAGTCTTGTCTAGGTCATTACCCTGCTATGGGAAAAAAAAACAATTTTCCTCCCACCCCTCCAACCCTGCAGCTAGACTTGTCCAGTGCTGCCATAGGAAGAGTCTCTGAGCACTCCCTTCTCTATGAGGA
The DNA here is from genome assembly GCA_004026905.1 of Hystrix cristata. Lineage (NCBI taxonomy): Eukaryota > Metazoa > Chordata > Mammalia > Rodentia > Hystricidae > Hystrix > Hystrix cristata. The sequence goes on along the minus strand of PVJO010000632.1, from coordinate 118,054 downwards.
CATTGCCTAGAAAAGTGAGAGAAGCAGGGCAGTCAACTGCAAGGTGTTGCCAAAGATAATTGTACTTGGAAGCAGGCTGTGTGGTAAGCATTTGTGTGTGTATGTCTATGCTGCTAGACACCAAACCTAGCCAGGGTTTTGTACATGCAAAGCATATACTCTACCGCTGAGTTATACCCCTAGCCCAGAATCATTTTTCGTGGTATCTTTGCTAAAGATAGAATTGTTGAAGTTAAATGACATAGAAGAGAAGAATAAATGCAGTGTGTCACAACACCCCACTGGCAGACATCACCAGCCTGCAGGTACCATACTGACATCCAGACCTCAATATCATTAGCTGTGAGCCCCCGCTGAAGGTCTGTAGCTGTTTCTACTCATCCTCTCCACCCCTATCGACTCTCAGTTATTGCTAGGAAGCTCCTCATGTATTTTCCATAGGTTCGTGGGCAAATCCACCGTGTTCTTCCATTTCAGCCTCTCTGTTGATGGTCTGATATTTGCAAACCCCTTTAAGGGAGTACCTGGGTAAGAACATTGTTCTTATAGTGATCACTCCTGTCACCCCAGTGTGAACAACACTCTTTCCCTTCTCTCCTGGGACCACTCTAAGTCAGCAAGTCGCCAAAGTGGAAGGTGGGATAGGGCAATGGAGACCCTCTCACTCACTGGTTGTGCTTTATTACTTGCATCTCAAAGCAGAACGGCTCATATCAATGTCTTACATGATTACTTCTCTTATACCCTAACACTATTCACTGGGGCTGGAAATGAGTTGCTTAAACCAGGATGCAGAATGACAGCTAATAATTCCTCCCATTTATCTTTCTTCCCAGGGGAATCCTGCACCCAAATAAAACACCTCTGACAAAAACAAAATTCAAACCCCTCTTCCTTCAATAAAAAATAGTAAATGTGTCAATTAGCAATAAATAGTTACTAGTGCCTGGGGGTGGAGATGAGAAGGTAAGAAGTTTAGTGGTGTTCTGTGAATTCAATAATATAATTTATAAAACCCAAAGCCTTGTGTGTTTCTCTTAAAACCTGAAAATGTTAAGATTACCCATCCTGCTGGGCATGGTGGCACATGCCTAGAGTCCCAGCACTCGGGACGCTGAGGCAGGAGGATTGCCATGAGTTTGAGGCCAGCCTGAACTGCATGGTGAGACCTTGTCTCACAAAACAAACAAAAAAGACTACCCACCCCATTCTTAAAGGTACCTCTTGTTTCCAAAATAGATGCAATGCAAGAAAGCTTCATCTCCTGGGCAACCTGTGACAGTGCCATCTTAGGAGAAACTAGGAATGGTTGTAGTCCAATATTTAACACTGCCCTGTGTTGTTTTTATGCTATAAGAATTTTCTCTGTAGTATCTTAAGAGATATCCATCTCCACCACCTGGCAGAGGGGTTGTGGAACCAACACAAAACGAACTATTTAGGTCCAGATAATAGAAAAGACAATGATAGAAATGGGATTTCTCTAAAAGTAAATGTCATAGTATAATGGACAAAAATAAATAAAGTAATAAAATAACAACAAAACACATAGCGTGGTGCACAGAACTCAAGGTGTGGCATTAAAGATAGCAGTAGAATCTACCACTTACAAGCCAGGATCTCTTGTGTGTTAGTTTTTTGGTTGTAATGACAAAATACCTGTGATAAGCAAGGAAGAAAGGCTTGTTCTGGCTTACAGTTTCTGAGGTTTCAGTCCATAGTCACTTGGCCCTGTTGCTTGTGGCCTGTGGTGGTACAGTATATAATCGCACGAAGACATGGCAGTAGGGTCCTATTCACCTCGCAATGACCAGGAAGCAGAGAAAGGAAAGGGGTGGGCTCCCACTGTCACCTCAAAGCCACACCACCAGTGAACTAACTTCCTCCCACTCCCTCCCTCCAGCTCCTAATGGCCCACCACCTCCCTATAGCACCACAAGCTGAACCCAAAGCCTTCAACACATGTCCCTCTTTGGCGGACCTTCAGAATCCAAGGTATAGCACTATGAGAAAGTCCCTTTACTTCTCCATGCTGCTGTTTCTCATTTCTAAAATGGAGTAATGATAATGTCTGTCCTCCTTTCCAGGGTTATGAGAATGGATGAGATAATGTAGGCAAAAGCACTTTGCAAACTGTGAAGTGTTTGTTTTTCTCTCCAGGCAAGTTGGGAGAAATCACAGCAGCTCAGTGACATCAGTGTGGCTTTCTTTAGCCTGATGGATTCTTTCCCGGAGGTGACTCAGTGCCCACAGATCATGCCACCTCATGTCTCCAGCACAAATGTAAGGCCTGGGACTGACAGAAGCCATCCTGATATACCGCCTTGTGTTAAGGCATGGTGAAAGTAATCCAATCCGACGAGGCCAGGCCTAGGCCCTGAGGGGACAGGAATAACTGTAATAAGTGTGTGTGTGTTCTTTCATTGATGCCAAGCACAAAATCCCCTTCTACATTCTGGGCTCAACTCTCCCAAGTCACTTTCCATCTCAGAGTCATTGCTGTGTTTCGCCCAGCAGTATCGTCCTTCATACGAAGAGCACTGGTGATATAGCATATCTTAAAAGGACATTTCAGCTGTGTTTGGTAATGCTTGCCTTTAATCCCAGCACTCTGAAAGCTTGAGGCAGTGGATTGCAAGTTCAAGCCCAGCCTGGGCAACTTAGACCCTATCTCAAAATTTTTTTAAAAAATTAAAAATGGATGAGGATGTAGCTCAATGTGAAGGCCTGTGTTCAATCCCCAGTACTGCAAACAAACAAGTAAATAGTTCCCCCTTGCCTCTGGGATTCTTTTTCAAGCTATAGACACTCTTCACATTTTGATGTTGACACCTTCTTGTTCTTAGCAGAAGGATCCTTCTTATTTAAGAAATGGCGAACACAGAACCACTTAAGCCCAGACAAGCAGAGACCCTGACCATGTCTGAAGCCCACTCACCACTGGTACAAACATTCATTATCATAACTTTGAAAACTCGAGTCGGTGCCCCTAAACGATCATGACTTTGGAATTAAAAACTGTTTTGTGGCATAACTGATCCCCACCGAAGACCCAACTCAACCTGAGCAGCCAAGGCAGTTCTAAACCTAGCATCCTCGCCTGTCTCCCAAACCTCTGGCCAGATGCCAGGACAGCTTTGAAGCTCTCTGTATTGGACACTGAGAGTTATAGTTGTGGATGGGTTGGCACTTTTTTCTCTCTAAGGATTGGACTTAGAATGGTTTTGATAAAAAGGTTCTGTTGACACAGGATCTGGTCCCATTATCTGCCATTTCCTACTGAAAACCTCGTTCCTTTTGCTGTATATGATAACATTTGTTCCTGCATATCTGGTCACCTATTGCTCACCTGTTCACAGCTCCTTTGCTGGTTCCTATTTGATTGTGATTTTATGGCAGCTTCCAAGGTGAAGGTCTTGGCCCAGTGAGGAGAGGAAGCCCTAACCTCCCATTTCCCTCAGGCTGGCCACACAAGCTTTTGTGCTCTTCTGTTGCATCTCTTCCCCTCCCAGCTTCCTCTCGTCCTGTTCCCCCCCTGACATCTGACACCCACACCAACTTCCATCAGCAGTCATGGCTGCCCTCAGGTTGATTGGGGTACTGGGGGCACCCAGCTCACAGCCAGGACTAAGGGTGCAACTGGCAAGGACTTCTCACTAAGCACCTCAGACAGAACCACAGCAGGTGAGGGGGAGGGCCAGCTCTCTAGCGGCTGGAAAACAGGACTCCTGCACGGTGTGGGAATGCGGGACTGTGACTCGGACAGCCAGGAGACCTGCCCGAGCAACGGGATCTGTCTGGAAAACAAGTCAACATCTCCCTCTACACCTTCTTCACATTGTGAAACTGCAGAAACTGGCGTTAAATTCAAAACCAAAGTGTTCTGTTACTATCGTTAGTTGTTTAAAATCCCTCTTTCAACATTAGCTTTGGCCAAAGAAGCCATCTGGGACTGGAAGCATGTAGGATCTCTATTAAAAGAACACACAACATCACTTCCACACAAAATACAATTTCTAGAATACAGACAAAGCCTCAATAAACATCAAACAACAGTATGCAAAAAACGCACATACAGGCTGAAATAGAACCTTGGCATGGCTCTCTTAAAGGAATAATATTATGTGCGCAGTATTTAGCCAGCATGTGCTGCTGTTGTTTTCTCACCGTGGGAGATACGGAGTGATCAAGAGATGGCTTCTGGAGTGAAACAGAAGAAATGGTGCCTGGCCATTAGGAAGAGCAGCTCTTCTCTGCGCATTATTCTAAATTTCATTGATAAATCACTAATGCCTCTCAAGGGTCTATGCATTTTACAGTGTACTAATTTTAAATTAATTTGTTCATATAGGCAGAAGTCCCACAAAAAGAGTTTTTTCCTGGGGCCTGGCTTGCCCTACAAGTGGCCTCTGATGATCACTGTTTGGCCAGTGGTACCACGGATTTCAGATGAAAAAAATTGGGTCTTAGAATGGATAGGATATAATAATTTAGTAGCTGAGAAAACAACAGAAATTTCTTTATTTGTCACTTGAAGAGTGCTCGCTTCGGCAGCACATATATTTGTCACTTGAAGAATTCATTCCAGGTTGGCAGGAGGTTCTGTTCCACACGGCCATTCAGGGACTGGGTTCTTGGCATTGTCTTCTGTCACCCCCCCTGTTCTCACTGGTGTGATTGTAGCTGGATCTCAGGCAGGTTTGTGTCCTGCATCAGGAGGAGGGGAAGAGATCTAGATGGGGAACTCACGCTATCTTCAGGCCTAGGCATAGTCATCTCTTCTACTCAGTTAGTCACATCTACCTGCAAGGAGGCTTGGAAAATGCTATCCCTAGCTGGGCAAGTGTGGACCCAGCTACAAATATGTTACTATGAAAGAAAGGGAAGAAAAATCTTGGGGGGAAACTCTGGTAGTCTCCATTTTAGGGACCCAGCTGAATGAACCTACAGACTCCTAAGAGAATTGTGGACAACACCAGCATAGGCTCTGTACTGCCAACCAGCAAAATCTTCCTTATATTGTTTGTTCTCACTTTGATCAATTTAATAGTGAGCTTCATCCCAGCACTTTGGAAGGCTGAGGCAGGAAGATCACAAGTCTAACCCCAGCCTTACAACTTAGCCTGTTAGTGAGAACCCTGTCTCAAAATAAAAAATGAAATAGGGCTAGAGATATAGCCCACTGCTAAAGGCTGAGTTCAATCCCCAGTACTGAAAAAAAAAAAAGTGAGCTCTTTTTTGATGTAAAGATATACTCTGATTTTTCTCTTAGGAGCCCCCACTTTCCTGTCCTTGATGTCCTATAGGCAGAGTTGACTCCACTCCCAGGTCCAGACGAGGTCAGGGGACTATAGCCTCAGCAATCACGTTCTTTGGCTATGGTATTTTGCTTGGTGATGGATCCATAATCAAATCAATCAAGAAAGCGCAATGAGACTTTTTGCTGTGATTGGAGTAAGAAAAGCACTTTGTGTATGTTATGATTTGGATCTAAACTGCCCCCAAAGGCCATGTGCTAGGGTCTTGGTTGCCAGCCATGTTGGAAAGTGATTGGATCATGGGGCTTCTAATTTCATTACTAATGAATCCATTGATAAGTACATAATTTGACTCATTATTGGGAGGTGATGGAAATGTAGGACATGGGCTTGGTTGAAGGGAGTTGGTCATGAGGGTATGAACTTGGGGACTATATGTTGTCTGTGGTTCCTTTATGTATGCATCTCTCTCTCTCTCTCTCTCTCTCTCTCTCTCTTACATTTTTCTCTGCCATGCCCTTCCACCATGTTTCTGCCTCGCCACAGGCCTAGAGACAGTGGAGTCAGCTGACCATGGAGGGAAATCTCTGAAACCATGTGGCAAAATAAATCTTTCCTCCTTTAAGTTGATTTTCTCAGGTGTTTTGTCACAGTGGCAGAAAACTGACTAATATCATGTGTATTCCTTCCCAAGTCTTAAACCTGAGCAGTTAGACTGGGTCACTGGCAGCCATCTTGCCCTTGCAAGAAGATGAATGAAGACGGGCAGAACAGAAGATGATGTAAACACAAATCCTGCTGCCAGTCATGGTGGTGCACACCTGTAATCCCAGCACTTGGGAGGCTGAGGCAAGAGGATCATCACGAGTTTGAGGCCAGCCTGGGCTACATAATGAGTTCAAGGCTGGCCTGAGCAACATAGTGAGATCCTGTCTCAAAAGACAGAACAAAAACAAAAACAAATCCTGGTGATACTGTGTGATCAGTATCACAGAACAAGCTCAGCCTCAACCAGCACTGTGCCTCTGGTCTTCTTGGTTACATGAGATGACATATAGCATCCCCCTTTTAAGACATATAGAGGTAGATTTTGTCACTTGGTACTTCCCAGAGATCATTAATACAAAGGCCATTAGCTAGACTTTTTTGCATGAAGTGCAACTTTCCTTGGGAATGTGTGGCCCAGGTCTACCCTGGATCTCCTTAGCTATCTGGTCACTGAATGGAGACTGCTGCTTGCCACGATTCTCAACCACAGGTGATTTGGAGCTTCAGAGGGCACTGGGCAATGTTTGGAGACAGTTTTGATTGTTGTGGTAGGGGAGGCACTGTTGACTTTTTGTGGATAGAGGCTGGCTATAGTCTACAGTGTACAGCACAGCACCCCCAACAAAGAATTGTCTAGCCCAAGCCAGGCATAGTGGCACTCTGGGTGGCTGAGGCAGGAGGATCACAAGTTCAAGCCCAGCCTGGAAAACTTAACCACACAGTGAGACACTATCTCAAAAGATTAAAAAAAGGGTTGGGGATGTAATTCAGTTCAAGGATGTGGTTTAATCCTCAATACTGAAAAAAAAGAAAAAGAATTATCCAATTCAAAATGTCATCAGTGCCCTGTGTCTCAGTTCCTTTAGGCTATTGTAACAAAATGCCTTTGACTGGGTAATTAATAAACACCACAGATGTATTGCTCACGTTTCTGGAGGTTGGGAAGCCCAGGGGCACAGCGCCAACAGATTTGCTGTCTGGTGAGAACTTGTTCCTCATAGGTAGGGCCTTCTGCTTGAGGTCACCCAGCAGAAGAGGCCTACAAGCTCCCTCGGGCATCTTTTATCAGGGCTTTAATCCCATTCATGAGATTGGAGCCTTCATGGCCTGATCACCTTCCAAAGTCCCCACCTCTTGATGCTATTGCAGGGAGGACTCAGTTTCCACATATGAATTTTGGGGGGACATTGACAGTGAGATGATAGCATCCTGCTAACCCTACATGGAGCCCAGCTCTGCAGTTACTTCCCAGAGCTGTCTGCTCCCAGAGACTAAGGCTCCCTGGCAAGGCCACACCCCAAGACTTTGTGTGTGTGAGGGCGGGGGGTTGTCACCTCCAGGCCAAGTGACATCAACTTGTTCACAATTAAGCAATTATTAAACTGATTGGGGAAAATGAGGAGAAAATACTGTCATTGCCTGGTGTGGGATGGTAGCTGTTTCTGGGTGCCAGGTGAAGCCGAGGAAGAGGAGGAGGAGGAGGAGGAGAGAACGCCCGCAGCCTGGTAACAAGCAGATTTTCTTGTCTTGTTTTTGTTTTGCTTTGTTTGCCAGAGCTGGGGATTGAAACCAAGGCCTCATACATGCTAGGCAAGTGCTGTACCACTGAGCCACATCTCAGAACCTGAAGCCCTTAACCCTTAACCCTTAAGGTGAGAGAGAGGTTTAAGAGTGTTCCAAGCCCTCTCTCCTCCAGGCTGTGAAGAATGAGGCCTGCTTAGGTCCTCAGATGCCCCTGGTACGGTCAGTATGATAAATGCTTTGTACTGAAATAATACAGAGACTCGAGATCTCTGCTTCTTGGAGCCTCTGAGGTGGGGAAGGCAGGGTTTCCAGAAGCCCCGCCTGCGGGATGCCTGGTCCTCTACAGTTCCGGCTTTTCAGGCTCCACTCTGCATGTGCATCCCAGCCTTGCCTCTGCCCTGGGGTCCCTCTGCTCAGCAGGGTCCTGACTAGGCACTTCAGGCCAATGCTCCGAAGACCTGACCCTCCTATCCCCAAATCCATGCCTCTTCTCCAGCAGGATGCATTGACGATCCTTCTTGACCGGGCTAGTCCCATGCCTTGTGCAAGGACAATGAGAGAAGGGAGACTCAGAGACAGACATGGTTTTTTGTTTCAGTAACTCATAAGACATTGAAAGGACAAATCAGATCACAACTCCATCGTCCCTGGGGAAGGTTTGTTTGTTTAGTTCTGTCCCCATGCTCTCTGCAGTCCTCCCTCTCCCACATGGTTGACTGCACAAAACTTTCTCAGAGCAGCTCTTGTTGCCAGGCAGAGCTACATCCTCCGGCCTCATGCCCAGCTTTCCCCTTGGGGTAAAGTCAGGCCAAGGCAGGGTGAGGAGTTCAGAGGGTGTGGGTGTTCGTGCTGGGACAAGGAGTCCTTCTGCTGTTGTTCATTGTGTTATTTTCAGACAGGAAGGAATAAATAGTAAACATTCCTCAATTTGGGACAAAAGCTAAGAAAAGATCAGGATCCTCCCAAGGCAAAGCCCTGCCTTGGGGGTGCCGGGTAGGAAATATAAGGCTGGACTCCCCTTGACAGAGCCTGAGTTGGGTGAAACCAATCCATCAAGCAAGTGTGGGATGTGATCCAAATTTGATTCTACTGTTTCATCTCTCACGGCGCATCTGAGCTATTCAGGGAGGGAAGCATCTCCCTTCCCCTGGATGACAGCTCTGTCATCCCCGTGCCTCTTCTGGTCATGCTTAGGAATCCTCATTTGGTGTCACAAAATCCACTGTCAGTTTAGAGATTTAAATCATCCAGTCAAAGATACTAGATGACATTTTCATCTTTCTTCAAAGATAAATCTTCCCCCTGCCTTAGTTACAGCCTGTAGTTGGGAGCTGCTGGTCTCCAAGGACTAGGGGGTGATAGCTTTTGTCTGTTTTCTCACCTGAACAAACCCCTCCCCACTCACTGGTTAGTTTCAGGATCTAAGTTGGGGCTGGGGGAGAATGAGAGGAGGGAAAGGAAGTAAGGGAATTGGGAAATCATGCAACTCCTCTTTGACTGCACGGTTACCAGCTCTCTGGCCTGGCAGATGGTGAAATCTCTCCCTTAAAAGAGTCTCTGGGCTCTTCAGAGCTTCTTGTTTCTGTGGCTCCTGGAGGAAGTGTCTTTAGTCACACCTGTATTCCAGGTTAACAATTTGTGACTCCATCTTCAGCCCCCCAAATCCAGCATCTTCCTGTGACCTCTTCCTGTCGAGGTCCCTTTGACCTTCTAGGAGGCCCTACAGGACTTAAAAAGACCCTCATTGGCCCTCTCTTTCCACGCTCCACCTCTGATCCACAGCTGGTCCCGGGATACATTCACGCGGCCCCTGCCCCCTTCCCGAGGCAGCCCCTCTGCAGGCCCTGGCCCTTGGCACCACAGCTCTGCATGGCTCTGAGGAAGCCCCCATCCCTGGATGGAGGCTGTAGGACCCGGTACCCTTAGGGTAGGTGTTTCTAGCATAGCTTTGCCCTCTTTGAAGCTTTCTAATTCCAAACCCTCCCCATTCTCCACCCTCAGATCCTTTTTATATCCTTGACAGGTAGCGAGGGCCCTAAGGCTGTGCACCTGGTTCCCCATTGTTTCCTTCCTGAGTACTGTGTGTTGTAACTGTCCCACTCTGTTTGGCGTCTATGTCAGGGTAGCCTGCCTGTATGGTGACCCCAATTATCACCACCTGCTGGGATTCACAGCGTTATGTCACTTCCTCCTATCTGAACTGATCCCTGTAGCCACTTCTATTGCAGAAATGACTATGCAACTTCCAGGACTAGGTCATCCTGGTAGGTCTCGAATTGTGTCCTCCAAAAGACGTATTAAAAAGCCCTAACCCCTGGTACTTAGGAATGTGACCTTATTTAGAAATAGTCCTTGCAGATGTACTCAGGGTCATACTTGACTAGAGTGGGCCCTACAGTCAATGACTAGAGTCCTGATAAGAAGAGAGACGCGGAGCAGATCAACACAGGCTGCATGCAGAGGGAGGCGGAGGGGAGAGTTGTGCAGACACAAGCCAAGGAATATCCGGGGGCACCAGAAGCTGAAGCAGATAAGGAAGGGTTCTCCTCTAGATCTCCCAGGGGGAGCATGGCCCTGCTGACAACCCAATTTTAGACCTTCTGCCTTCAGAGCTGAGAGCAAATTTTTGCTATTTTAGGTCACCTCGTTGGTGGTACCTTGGTCCTGCAGCCCTCAGAATCATGAATACCATCATAAGAGATACTGAGGTTTCCTCCTTCCTGTCTTCTGACCTAGTCTGGGAGATGCCAGCTGCTATGTCATGCAGCCATTCAAGCAGACCTATGGAGAGGTTCCCAGGGGAAGGGACTGGAGCCCCCTGCCAACAGCTGACACCAGCTCTCCAGCCACATGAGTGGGCCACCCTGGAAGCAGATCCTCCAGCCCCAGCCAAGCCCTCCAATGACTGCAACCCCAGGTGACATCATGACTGCATGATGTCATCATGAGAAGCCCGAGCCAGAACACCCAGGTGAGCCAGCCCAGGTCCCGAGCAACGGCAGCTGTAAGGCAATAAACTCTGGTCAGTGCCTTACGATACCCAGTCTTGAGGGAAGCCATGAAGGCATAACTAATCTGCTACGTGGACAGATTAGGTATGCCTTCATTAGTACCGGTGTCTATCATACTGGAGTCTCAGTATGACCTGCGATGGGAGGAGTCCTCAACAATCCTCACACAGCATTTGGAATACTTAGAGGCCCAGTACCATTCTCTACGGCGACGTTTCCAGCAATGGGCTCCACGGCCTTTGCAGTGAGATGTCTACTTTATTCATTCACCAATGGCCGCCTTCCATGTGCCAGAAGCTGCCGAGGCGTTGAGGGTGTAGATGCATAGTCTGCTCGTGGCTCATGGCCACACCTCTGCTAGTAGTGTGAAGGGCCACACTTGTTTTTGCAGAGGTGAGAAAAGAGAGGCGCTGAGGCAATGAGAAGAGACACTTACAGTTATGTGACTCCAAGAAGAGGACCAAGTTCACAGTTGTGCAAGAATAAAGGGAGGTAGGGCTGGAACCGACCCCCCTCCTCTAGCCTTGAACTTACACTTCCTGAAGTACACAGAAGTGGGCTTGTGCTATCCAGGTCTCTGCGGATTGCTGGCCACGTGGACTTGAAGCCTGCTGGGACACTGTTCCTTGGGTAATAATGTTTTTAAGGAACGGGGAAACTCAAAGTACTGAGATCTCGTTTCTGCTTTGCCATCTTGGCTTTGGAGAGTCTTTGAAGCAGGACCATCAGCGGTTTCCTCTGAAACCCACAAGCCTCAGGAGAGAAGGCTAGTCCTCGCCGCTGTCCAAATCCTGGACCTTCTTGGTGGTGGTGCTTTCCAAACAGGCTGGACCAGAGTCCGCTGCCTACTGGAATCTACAGGCTGGCCCTTCCCAAGGTCGAACTGCACAGCTCGCAGATAAGCAGAGCCATGATTTCTTGAGCTTCTACTCAGCGGCAAGTGATTTCAGTAATCTTTACGACGCCCTCTCAAGACAAGAGATCACGATCCACTCTTGGCAGCTCGGGAAAGTGAGATTCGGAAATGAGCCCCTTGTCACGCGGATAGCGAGGGACAGAGCTGAGCCTGGCTCACTCTAAAGCTCCTCCCATGCACCCACCCCTCACTGCCAAAGAGGGCCTCAGGTGCACTGTGGAACTCAAGCCAATGCCCCAGGAAGCGGGGTTTTCTCCAACCTGTAGGCATCGCCATGGGCTTGGGGTACAGTGAGAAGACATCGAAAGCAGTGAGATGACATGAAGGGGTGCTTAAGGAAAATGGGATCTGATGCCCAATTGCCCAGGTTTGAAACCTAGCTTCCCTTATGGACAACATCTCAGGTTCCTCATCTGAAAACTGGGTTTGGGGAAAGATTAAATGAAATAATGCATGTGACATTCGTGGCAAGACTTAACAACCCATTCAACTTTTCTGCTATCACCATTATTAACATTACTCTCCCTCCGTTACACTAGATCAGTGGTGGTGAGCCTGTAGCACACGTGTAAGCACACAGAGTTCTCTCTGTCGGCACATGAGCCAATTTGCCCCAGTCACTGCGCATTGGATAACAGCTGTTTTTTCTAAACGAAAACCTCAGTATTCAGGCCTAATTTCAGTGTTGGCACTTTGTGACAAATGAGTGGATTTGGGGTTGCAGTTTGGGCACTCGGTCTCTAAAAGTTTCATCACCGCTACACTAGAGTCTTGTATCAGGCCAATATTTGAAAAGGGACAAATTTAAACAAAATGGGTATACAGCTGGAGGTTGGTGGCAGGGCAATCTGGCTGGAAGGGTTGCCTTCTGATTCGGGGGCTTTCTTTTCCAGCTCGAAGACAGCTCCCTGTGTAAGGTGATGAGTGTGATTAATTGCAATCAGCTCCTCTCTGCATAATGAGGGAAACTGGATGTCATCTTGTGGCTTCTGTCCAAGCTGATGCAGTTACTCTTAGCGTCCACAGGATGTCGGTATCGGTCACACTTTGACTATGCAGGATGCTCACGGTGCAGAACTTAGATTCTCATTCAGGGCAGACATGTTGTTGGGTGTCTGGTGAAATCCATCTTTACACCATCACACTGTGTGAGTAGAAGGGGTGGAGTAGGAAGGAAGGATTTGGCCAAAGGGATCTAGGTGGTTGGGCAGATAGCTGGAAGAGATCTCCTGCCTCCTAAGTAAATGCACCAACCCTCACATCTGTCTTGCGTGGAAGAAGCTTGGGGAGTTCAGAAGACCTTGTTTCTAGGCAGTAGGGATGCACACTGCAAGGGATTTGATTTGAAGATGGGGCCCAGGTGACACAGAAGGGGCCCTGCTCCTTTCCCCTGAATGCTTGGTGGCAGCATGGTGGCAGACTGGCTCTCTGAGCACCCCATCTGCCTTTCTGTTGATTGCTGTTTCAAGAGCAGGTTGGTGGAATTGCAGGCCTTTGTCATTAGACTAGCCCGGGCTCGAGAGAGTCAGCCCCTTTCTGAGCATGACTGTGCCTAGCTCCTGCTCCCGAGCAGGGGGGGTCCCCGTGCTCCTCGGAAGCTGTCTTCCTGGGAACCTGGGCAGTGTACACGCAGGGGAAGAGAAGAACCTGCCAGCTAATGTGGCCATTCTCCCTACAGGAGCGCGTTCAGGAGCCTGCTTCAGGAAAACAGTGCCTTCTATGGCTCCGTGGCCTCGCTTATACCATGGGAGGGTGTACCAAGGGACAAGAGCATGTCTGGGCAGGCGTGTTCACAGTGGACCCTCAGTATCGCGGGTTCCCGTCTCCTTCCTGGCCTCCTTGGACCCTTCTGGAATGGGGCCAGCATAGCCCTGCCCCAAGGCACTGCTTTTTCTTTCCCTTCGTTCTACAAGGATGTTGCCATCCCGTCTCAGCAGTGCAGAAAAGAGAGGACCCCGCTCTGTGCCATAGTCCCAGGCTCCAAATCTGCACCAGCAGGGGCTGCCAGGTTGGGGTCTGGGGTGCTCTCTGCCCTTGGAAGTCAGCAGCGCCTGTGGAAGCTTGGGCATTTCCTCCTCCTTGGTATGGAAGGCTTGGGGAGGGCAGAGGCCTCTGGTAGGCAGTGAGGCCACAGCCTTGCCCCTTCTGTTCATCAGGAGGGGCCTTCCCAGGACAGGCAGGGTCCCCTCCAACACCTGAGCTGTTGAAGTGACCAGAGGGAGCAGAAGGGAAGGTTTCAGAGTGTTATAATGTGATTATTATTTAAGAGCTGTTGGGAGCAGGGAAGACAGGAAAAGGTATAACCAGTCTGGCTTTGGTTTATTTTTACTGCTTTTTAAAATCATGTGAATATTCATTGAAGAAAAATACAAAACACAGATAAGCCAAGAGAAGACAACAAAAAATCATCTGTTAACATTTTGGCAAATTTCCTTTTTCTATGCTTGGAAACAGAGACCATGTTTCACTAATCAAATGTTTACTTACTGTGTACAGCTTTATAACCTGTGTTTTTTTATGGAATAACATACTGGGATGTCTTTTCAGGACAACAGATAAAGAGACGTCACCTCTATTGATGTTGTTGGCCCTGTGGCATTCTTGGTTGGTGGTTAATAATTCACTTCGTCAATTCTGCCTCTCCCTCGAATCAGTGGCAAAAATGACCCGGCCACCTGCACCCAGGTGTGGGGCTTATGTCAGGACTTGGGCAGCCGGGGAAGACTGAAGACCAACAAGACACAGAGATGTTCCAGAATAAGGACACGAGACCCTTAGAATGTCCTTAACCACGTGGACCTCAGAGAGCAGGGTACAGCACCAGAGAAGGGAGAGGGCCCATGAATAGAGGGCAAAGTGACATGGAAAAGAGGGTGCAAATGTGCAGTGGCTCACAACCCTGAGGGTGGGGCAGGCCTCAGAGGAAAATGGACTCCAGCCAGTGGAACATCATAGTAAGAACTCGGGGTCACACAAGATCCTGGCTCTGTCCCCTACCAGGTGGGACCACTGAACAAATGACTGGGCCTCGTATTGTCACCTGTAAAACCAATAATGGCTACTAATGATGCTGATGCAAGTGTAAGGGTTCAATGAGAGAATCTGGAAGCTATAGGAAGTGTGTCATGGTGGCTGCTTTTATAATCACAATGACCAGTGCTGTTGTCCTGCAGAAGACTCTGCCCCTCCTCGCCATGCCCACCCTTCTTCCTGAACCACCGATTTCTTTCACTCTCTTGCTCCCCCTTCCTGCTTCTCCCCCTCATCTGCCGCAGCTGGACCCCTGGCCTCCAGCATCAGGAGGCAGTGGAGGAGAGGTGCGGGGCAGTCTGGTGCCACAGGAGAGCAGCAAGTACCTTGGAACATGGCCTGCTTCCTCCCTTTTCCCAGCCCAGTTGAAAGGACATCAGACCCCCACATACACATAGGAGGCAGATTGGGAGGAGATGCCCAGAGGGGTCCCCCATCCTCAGGCTGAGCTGACCGGGCCCTGGCAGCCACAGTGGGCGATGGTGTCCAAAGGTGCTAGGAAGGCAGGGTGGCTCTTCAGGCCTTGCTGGTCTGGAGTAAATCGTCGTCTGCTCAGGTGGGAGTTGGAACCCAGGGAAGGATGGGAGGGAGATTTTAGGGTCTGTCTTGCACCAGGACCCCATGCAATCCAGGCACCATAAGAGGCAGCTTGTTATGGCTTGTATCTAGATATTCCCCCCAAATGCCTCATGTGATTGTAAATGGAGCTTTTCAGAGGTGGCTGGATCTAGGGTGTGTGACGCAGAGATTAAGGGTGTATGATCGCTAAATTAGTCAGTCCACTGATTGGTTTAGCATAGTTCTTCTTATGAATAATGAGAAAGCCCTCTGGGTATGGTGGCACAAGCCTGTAATCTCAGCACTCAGAAAGCTGAGGCTAGAGGATCTCCATGAGTTGGAGGCCAGCCTGGGATATATAATGAGTTCAAAGCCAGTCTGAACTACATAGCAACATCCTGTCTCAAATGACAAATTAAAAAAAAAAAAAGAGAACTCCCACCCTGGGTCTGGATGGCACCACCCAAAAGGCAGGGTAGCCTGGAAGGGACAGAAGGTAGAGGCAGGCTTGCTGCTTGATGGCTTCTGCCTGCCCTGCTGCACCATGGACTGTTTCTCCTCTGCCTGCCACCCTGCCTTGGAGCCAGCCGATTATGGACTGAAACCTCTACAAACAGTGAGCCAAATAAACCTTTCCTCCTTTAACTTGTGGTGCTGAGTATTTTGCATCAGCAATGAGAAAAGTAACTAAGACACAGCTCAACCTGGCAGTGGGAGTCGACACTGCACAGTGGTTAAGCACAGGCCGTGAAATCTGAATGGACCTGGCTTTCAGGCCTGGCTCCAGCACTTACCAGCAGTGTGACTGGGATCAAGTCACTTAGCCTCTGCGAGCCTCCATTTCCCCACCAGTAAATAATACTGGTACCTTCCAGAAAGAGCTTGTGAAAAATAAGATAATATACACAGTGCACGGCCTCATCAATGGGAAAGGTGGAAGGATGGCCTGGTGAGCTGGGAGACAACAGTGAGTAGAAAATAAATGTTTCCTCAAATTCATAGATAAGGCTGGGGCTGCTTTCCAGGGTCAAGTGTGGGTGTGGGGCTGGGCATCCATGGAGGAAGGAATGGATTGGGGGACAAATGGGGGGATGCTCATAGGCCTGGCTGCTTTGAGAACAGGTCAAGTCACCGGCCGCTAGCCTGGTTAAGGGACATGTATTTGTCCACGTCGCACCTCCTTCCTCCGCACTGTTCCCTGAGGGGCCCTCTCTCCTACTGGGGCTGCAGGGCAGGGCACTCGAGCTAGGTAATCAGACACGAGGCAGCCACACAGACACCTGGGATTATGCAGGAGAGAAAAGGAGGTTGTATTCGATGGGAGAAGCTATTGGTCTGGCAGAGAAGAGGAAGCCAAGCGACCTTATCAGCTAGGGGCCTGGGGATCAGCCTGGGCCCACCCTCAGGGAAGCGGGGCTGCAGTGGCCTCCTCGGCTGTGCACAGGTGCCCCGGGCCCTGGACTTGGCCTCCCCTTGCAGCTGGGCCTGCTGACGAGGAGCGACTCCTCCAAGGGCAGAGGGGCTGCACTTCTGGCAGGGCTGGGGATGGTGAGTGAATGTGTCTGCCTGTGTTCTCTTAACTTCTCCACAGAGGTCACCAAGGGGTCTCCATTACGAGCCATCTTGAGCCTGGTACAATTTTCTCATACAATTTAATCTACTCCCTGGATGGCCTCCAGTGTGTGAGCCACTGACAATCATAGGTCTTTGCAATCGATTTCCTGGAAGCAGCAGCCCAGCCAGCAGCCACGTGATAGATGTGTGCTAGGGGCACTGATTGGGCAGAGGCTGAGAGGGCACAGGACACCTAAGCCACCATCCCGCACCAGGGCAGGGCCACCAAGTGTGGGATGTGTGCACATCTGCCCATCAGCCCCACCTGAGATGCCAGATCCTGCAGAATGACTCCAATGTACACAGAGAGGCCCAGCAGTATGTTCACTGCAGGGCTGTGTACGTGGTGAAAACGGGAGATGTTTGCCACAAAACCTTTTGATGCAGGCTCCCTAGTGGAGGGCAGTGAGACTCCAAGTGTGGGCAGGTGGAAGGCGAGTGGTCGAATCAGCTGCCTTACATCCACACACGGACTATGATGCAAAAATCTAAAAACCAAAACATGGAGGATCCACAAGAAAATATTCAGAATGTACTATTGGAGGGGGAAAATTGCCAAGCAAGATGGTCAGCAGGATCCTATTTATGCAAGAGCAAAGATCCTGACCTTATTCATGCACACGTGTGCGTGTGTATGTCCATGCACGTGTGTGTGTGTGCTAAGTATGTAAATCTCCTGGGAAAGTCTGAGATGATACACAGTAAGCTGCTCATGTAGGTTATTTCTGGGAAAAGCAGTGATATTGGTTAGAAAAAGGAATAAAATGAACTTTGCATTTTTGTCTCCCTTCAGCTCTCTGTTCAATTTTTTTTTTTTTTTATGAAGGGGAAAAAACCAGGCTTAGAAAAAAAAGAAATAAAAGACAGGAAAATGTCCTCTTTTCTTCTGCCCTTGCTGCCTAATAATAACCTCCATATCCCAGGACCTTCTCAATTACTGGCTCTCTTTATCGTACTTCTTGGG
The DNA here is from genome assembly GCA_004026905.1 of Hystrix cristata. Classification (NCBI taxonomy): domain Eukaryota; kingdom Metazoa; phylum Chordata; class Mammalia; order Rodentia; family Hystricidae; genus Hystrix; species Hystrix cristata. The sequence continues at coordinate 100,411 of PVJO010000632.1, read as the reverse complement.
AGAGCAGCTCCCTCCAACATTCCTTAGCTTTTACTCTGCAAGGAGAAATCCTGGCTAGGAGGGCTGGATGTCACCTGGACCCACACAGAAAGAGCACCGCCGCCCAGCAGTGGAACCCTGCTGCCAAGCCGGACTTCCGATCCAAGGCCAGTGGACACCTGGAGGCAGTTTTCGGGAGTCAAAAGGTCCTTACTCGGGCTTGCAGCAGGGAATGTGTATGAGAGGGAGCCCCACAGGCTAAGGGGCCAGAGGGGGAGTGAGGCCACAGCAAGGTCCTTTTCCAGTCACTGTCCTCTTGCCCTCTCTCAGGGTGGCAGAAAGAGGGAAAGAACAGCTCCCCTCCTGCATCCACATCTGCTGCCACCCCTCAGGCCTCTGACCCTCCTCCTACAGGAGGCGGGGGTGACAGTCCCGGGTGCCAGCCTGGGGCCCCTCCAGCTCTCTGTCTGACCTGGACCTACCCACCTTGTCCTGCCAGGCCTGCCACAGGGGCTGTGGCCCTCCCTGAGCTCTGCTCTGAGGGAGGAACCTTTCAGTCCTGGAGGCCTGTGTGGCGGACGGGCTGCCGACGGGCTTGGCCCTGATTGCCCAGGAGCCTTCACTTCCTCCTTCCTTGTTTCGGAAGGAAGAGCAGGGGCTAGGAGTAGGACACATGGACTACCCACCTCGTGGGTGCCAGGAGTCCCATGGGGTCTTGACTCACCAGCTCACTCACACTCTTTCCCATGCCACCCCATAGCTTAGGCGCACAGACATGGGGCAGGCTTTGAACTCACTATGTAGCCCAGGATAGCCTCCAACTCATGGAGATCCTCCAGCCTCAGCCTCCTGAGTGCTGGGATTACAGACTTGTGCGACCACACCTGGAGGGCCTTCCCATTATCCATACCAAGAACTATGCTAAACCAAACAGTGGACTAACTTAGCAATCATGCACCCTTATTCCCCACGTTACACACCCTAGATCCAGCCACCTCTGAAAAGCTCCACTTACAACGATATGAGATTTTTGGGGGGTACATCTAGATACAAACCATAACAAGCTGCCTCTCATGGTGCCTGAATTGCTTAGGGTCCTGGTGCAAGAAAGACCCTAACATCTCCCTCCCATCCTTCTCTGGGTTCCAACTCCCACCTGAGCAGATGAAACTACGCTGGACCAGCAAGGCCTGAAGAGCCACTCTGCCTCTCTAGGACCTTTGGAAACAGTCTGAGCTACATAGCAACACCCTGTCTCCAAAAATAAAACAAACAAACAAAAAGAGGGAGGACCTACACTGGGTCTGGGTGACACCACCCAGAAGGTAGGTGGCCTGGAAGGGATAGAAGGGAGAGGTAGACCTGCTGCTTGCTGCCTTCTTCCTGCCCTGCCTCACCATGGACCATCGCTCCTTGGCTCTGCAGCCAACAAATATGGAGCTGAGGCCTGTGCCTGCGTCTTTCCATTCCCAAAGGACACTCCCTCCCACTACACTGTGGCAGTCTCCCTGCGCTCAGATTCAGAGAGGATGCTTGCAGATGGAGCAGTGGCAAGGCCCCCAACCAGCCAGGTTGTGGCTCCTCCTCTTGGATTTATCAGCCTTGTCTCAGGCATTGTGCTTTCCTGGCCAGATCACCAGGACCCCATCTTCTGAAATCTCAGCCCTTTCTGCCAACATCTTTTAGCCTAGATCGGGTTTTTCGTGACAGCAAACTGGCCAAGTCTGATGGTCAGACCCTGCCATCACTAGCCATGAGAGCTCGGAGTGTCTCTGAACATCTCTGTATCTCAGTTTCTTCATCTGCGCAGTAGAGATGATGATGGGGAGATTCCGTGGCTGCCGCAAGCCCCAGCACGCAGAACAGCGCCCCACCTGTTAGCGCTCTGCATGTCTTTGCTGTTCCTGCTGCCTTTGCTTCCTCCAGTTCCTTGGTGGAGGATGGGTTATTTGGCAGCCCCATGGTGGGGAGGAAGTAAGAGTGGGCTGGATGGAAACCAGGCCGTGGGCCTCATGAAACTGCCATATGGTGCTTTTCTCAGAGCTGGATATGGGAAGAACAAGTTCGTATAGGGAGGGGGCAGGAAGAGAGGAAAAGAACAGGGACAGGGCGTTTAAAGTGCTCTATTTTTTGCTCCCTACCTATCCCCAGTCTGCATCCTCCATCGTCTATTGCCTCCTTTCCCTTCAGGTTTTTGGGACCGTCACTATCCCATGGAAAGCCCTGTGGAGTTAGGGAGGGGAAGGAAGGATGCGCTTGGGAGAGGGTGCTGAGTGGATGTCGTCGACCCCTGGCAGATGCCAAGGGATGCTTGACTGTAACTGTGGGCAGAGCCAACATGCACATCCTAAGCCAATGTGGTTTCTTTCTCCCTGCAAGACACCCTTAAAGGAAAGCGGTCCTTCTCGATCAAAAATAACACTCAGAACCCTTGGGCTTGGCCCTAAAAACACTTGGCCCTAAAAACAGCATCTCTTCCGGAACATTTTTATTTCTCTGCCTTCCCCATCGAGTCGTCACAGAGAACGAGCCCATCCCTGCTCTGCTCACTGCAGCATCCTGACGTACTGAGCCCAAACACAAAGGATCCGTATTTGCGGACAGAATGACGGAAGGAGGGTTTGAAGACCAGGATGGGTCCACGGAGAGGTGCCACGCGTGAAGGGGCCGCATGAGTCTCTCGCACCAGCTCTGACTTCTTTCTGGTAGCATGTGACCTGCTACTCCTTGATGGTCCCCAGGACAGAGGGCCCTCCTGTCAGGCTCCTGACAGTGGGGGAGGATGGAGCACAGAACTGTCTCACATGCCTACGAGGCCAGCGTCACCCAGCCCGTGTCCAGGTCATCTAGGGCGTTCCCCCCACACCGGCAGGCCTCCGGCCGCCAGCCACTCTAACGCGGCCTCCCTTCTGTCACCTTGCACAAGGCAGTGGATCTCACACATGAGCATGCATCAGGATGCCTGGGAGCGCTTGTTCAAAGTCAGCCTTCTCACCTTAGCCCCAGAGTTCTGCATCCAGTCAGTCCGGGGCAGGGCCTGAGAATATGCATTTCTACCAAGTTCCCTGGTGAGCCATGCCTCGGGCCTGGTGATCCCCTGCTGAGAACACACACACACACACACACACACACCCGCCGTGTAAGCCTGTCCCTCGTTTGTCACTCCTCAGGGAAGCCTTCCTTGACCTCCCAAAAAGAACAAGCTCCCCCTGGCTTCGTTTTCATGGGAGCCTAGTTCTTCTCTTTCATGGCATTTGTCACCTTTTACTATAAATTTTTGAAAATATGAACCTGATGGCAATCTCCCCCTTAAGACTGTCAGCTTTGCTTGCCATGTCTCCTTGGTGCCTAGCGCAGTGCCTTGTACATTGTACAAATAGTTGCTGTATGAATGAATGAGTGAACAAATGAATGAATAACACATGCGAAAGTACTCAGATGATTCCCTGCGATCCACACTGGCTCAGGGGGCCGTGTGAGCAGCAGTGAAGCAACAAGGGGCAGCAGAAGCCAGCGCTTCAGATGTGGCTCCTGCAGCCAGACTGCCTGGGCCCAAGCACACTCAGCTGCTTGTATCTGTGCGGCCCTGGGCCGGTTATTTAACTTCTCTGTCTTACCTTGCTCATCCGCAAAATAGAAATATAACAGTACCTATTAACAGTTCGCAGGGTTCTAGCTAGGCGTGGCGGCACACTCGTGTAATCCCAGCACTCAGGAGGCTGAGGCAGGATTGCTGTGAATGCGAGGCCAGCTTGCGCTACAGAAGTGAGTTCAAGACCAGCCTAAACTGCATAGCAAGATCCTACCTCAAATACAAAACAAAACAAAACAAAACAGTTCATGGGGTTCAAGAGGATTAAATGAGCTCCTCTGTGTTGCATTTGTGCTTACCACACAGCAAGCGCTACCTAAGGTGATGCCACCGCTAACAAAGTGCCGGCAGTGAGGCCCCTCCTGTTTTAATCAGACTTTGTGCTGGGCCCCGCTTCTGAGAGTCCCCTCTGAAGACTTGGGTAGAACCTAGACATAGGAAGTAGCCCAGGGTTTGGGTTTAGACTGGCTTTCCCAGAATTCGCTGCTCCACCTGTGAGGGCCTAAAGGATGCTGGAGTGGGGGCACCCAGGGGGTTCCTGGCAGGGCTGTGGGTCTCCTAGCTGCTCCCCAAGTGGGCAGAGCCTGAGCTCGGCTTCCCCGCTGTGGCCTGTCTGGAGCTGACTCACTGCCAGGAGGCTGGTGATTAGCATGCAGGGCAGGTACCAGGAGGGAAGCTGTCTCCACGCAACGGCTCTTGATGTGCTTCTCTGATTAATGTGGCAGAAAGAACACTGCAGCTTTTTCCTGAATGGTGGCCACGTGGAGCCGGAGTCATTAGCATTGCGTCCCCCACTTGCTGTGACCCACTGACCACCCTAAGTAGATAAAAATGAAAATGGCCAAGACAGCTGCAAGGTGCCTCTGCAGCCCAAGGAGAGTCTTTTAGGTGGAAGGTTCTCAGAGCAGCCCCACCCTCCCCATCCTCTCACATGCTTCTAAAGTCATCCTTAAACTTCCGCTTGGGAACCTGCAGCTGCCCTGGAGGTCAGATCCCTTTCCCAGGAATGGGGACTGGTGTGAGCGCTGGAAATCAATGCTTCCTCCTCCGCAGGGGTTTGCCCAAGCCAAGTGAAGACAGAAGGGGAACGAAGGGGCCTCCAGGTAGAGGGCTCAGACGGCACAGGGCAGGAGCCCAAGAAGAGCTCAAGCAGGGAGGGCTGTGACACATCAGAGAGGGAGCAAGAAGGGAGCCTGAGGACCCGGACAGAACCTGAGGGGACCTGGGAGTGTGTCGTCCTGGGTAGAGGGGAGGTATGTCAGAGGCCCAGCTGCAAGTGGGGAGACCGGTCAGGAAGCCGAAGCCCCAACCCAGGGCAGATGCTGTTGCTGGGAATTAACACCGCACATTCCTCAGCCCTCCCTGTCCAGGGAGCTCTGAGTCAGTAACTATTTGCAGTCTCTGCAGGGCAAAAGCTTGTATTTCTTGGGGAAACTGAGTCCACCAGTGGAGACCTGTTCTAGGACAAGGGTAACGGTGGGCCCCCCTCCCACAGCTTCGTTTTCCCTGGGCTCTGTGGCTTCACACACACACTTCCATGCGGTTCCAGATTATTGTTTGGAGACTCCCCCCACAATTTGTGCTTTCCTTCTCCAGGGCTCAGTGTCCCTTCCTGCAGTGGGGGTGGGATAAAGGCCCCCGAGCTGGCTGGGAAGAATGATGATAAGATGGCACAGAAAGCACCAGAACTCAGGAAGCCGGAGGTCCAACCAGCCCCGTGGCCCCACCATGCTGCCTCTGCCGGCTCCCCATACAGCCGTGTCACCCAGTTTGGGGGCTGGTCTGCAGCCCTGCCCCACAGCACCTCCAAGCCAGAGAGCAGCTCTCTGCATCCCGCCTGGGCTGGAAGGGAACCAGGAATGGTGCTAATTGTGGAGGGCAGGAGAGGCTGGGAGGAGGCAGCTGAGAGAGAAATCATCATGTGATGCTCCAATTACTCATCAGCTGGGACGTAATTGCAGGGCTGCCATCCCAGCTGCTGGAGGTACCAGGCTTCCCTCTCGTTAATCAACGATAATCCAGAATTACGACCCTTAATGATTTGCAAAGACACTTACGCACACACGCACACATGCCTGACCATGGACACAAGTAATTGATAATCAACCATGTAATTGGAGGCAATAATTCTGTCCGGGCCGGATGACAGGCTCCACCCTGCCAGTGGAGGAGCGCCCAAGTCACGGCTGACCCCTGCGACGGGTGCCAGTTCTCCTGGGGAGGAAGCAGACGCCTCGCCTTCTTAAGTAGTGCCCTCCAGTCGCCTCCGGGCAGTAGGACTGGGGCGACTTTCGCTCTCTATCATTACTTGCCCATATTTCCTCACTTTTGCACACTATTATTTGTAGCAGTTAACAACATCATTGCCATTGTCGCTGCTTATTCACGATATTGAACTGATAGCCTCCAACCTCAGTGCATGTGCGAATCACCTAGAAAGGTGGTTAAAAATGTGGATCCTTGGGCTGCTTCCAGGGAGACTTAGACTGTAAAAACCTGGTGTGGAGCCCAGGAATATGCACGGTTAATGCTTATTAAATACATGCCCCAAATGGTTTGGATGCAGTTGGTCCAGAAACCACCCGTTGAGAACCAGCACCCTACCAGTCGCGATGCACATATCTGTCATCCCAGCACTCAGGAGGCGGAGGCCGGAGAGTCCAGGGTTTGAGGCCAGCCTGGTGCAGTGAGATACTGTCTCAAAAAATAAAAAGAAACTTAAGAGAGAATGCCCTAGCCCAGAGGTTCCCAACCCTGGCTGCACACTGAAATTACCTGAGGTTTTTTTTGTTTTTGTTTGTTTGTTTTTGTTTTGGTACTGAGGATTGAACTCAGGGCCTTGTACTTGCAAGGTAAGCACTCTAACCACTGAGCTAAATCTGCAGCCTGGCCTAAGGAGTTTTTGAGAGGTGCCTATGCCTGGGTTAAGCCCCTATAAATTTGGGCTTAATTGACAATATGGGTTGGAAACCAGGATTCCTTCTTTCCTTCCTTCCTTTGTTCCTTCCTTCCTTCCTTCTCTTCTTTCCTTCTTTCTGCACCAGAGATTGAACCCAGGGCCTTCACCCTGAACTACATCCCCAGCCCTTTTTATTTTTATTTTCAGATAGATTCTCACTAAGTTGTCCAGGCTGGGCTTGAACTTGCCACCCCTCTGCCTCAGCCTCCCAGAGTGCTGGGATTATAGGATGAGCCTTCATGCTCGGCTTGAATCAGGACTTTCTTTTCCAGCACCCACATTTTATCATTTCAGTGGGCTCAGCTGGCATCTGTCCTCCTGACCTGCCCCTGTTCTCTTTATTTTGGGAGCCCGTAGCTTTCAGCTGGCTCAGGCTTTGACACGTACACGAATCACTTGGGCATTTGTTAAAATGCAATTTCTAAAGCCAGGTGAAGTGGCACATGTCTGTGATTCCAGCTACTTGGGAGGCTGAGGCAGAAGTGCAAATTTAAGGTCAGCTTGGGCAATTTAGCAAGACCCTGTCTCAATATAAAAAAGGGTTGACGATGTAACTCAGTGGTGGAGAATTCACTTGGCATGCAGGAGGCCCTGGATTCAAGCGCAGGAGAAAGAGAGAGAGAGAAAGGAAGAAAGTAGAAAAGTTCTGGCTGAGGAGGTGGGGTAAGGATCTGCGCTCCTAAATGCATTCCCGGGCGACACTGCTGCCACTGGTCCTACAGGAGACTCCTCCGTTGTTCGAGGACCAAGCATTGGTGGACTCTGGAGCAGGTCCTACATACAGAGCCGTCATTCAGAGTGGCTGGGGCCGCAAGCTGTGTTGGGCGAGACGCAGCCCTTGAGGAGCCCCCAGCGTGGACGCGATATCCAGGCTCGACCAGCTGGTCCAGTGCCTGCCTGCATGTCCTCTGCCAGGTTCTTTTGGGTTCCTAAGAACAAGGCCTGCTCGGGCTAACTCAGGTGAAGGGGCCTTGAAAGTAAAAAACAGAGCCACTCTCAAGGAGACAAGATGAGACAAACCATTGTGAAACGCCATGGAGCTGGGCAGAGTCTGAACGAGTCTCTGGGCAGAGTCCAGGCAAGAAAAAACATGGGCATCGGCAAGCCCTGAAAATAAGAGTTTCCTGGGATCAGGCAGAGGGCCTGTCAGAAAGGCTGGCGGCGAGGAGGTCTGGGTGGCAGCAAGTCCCCACCGTGGCCACGAGTACCTCCTCCCAGCCCAGGATGCACATGCTCTGCTACCCACCAAAAAGCGGAACCTGCTTCCCCTCCTGAATCCGGCTGAGCCCCTGCCTTGCTTTGGCGGTAGTCATGGTACAAGTGACCCTCGCAAGGAAACTGGTAGCTTCTCCTTCCATTCCCCGGGGAAGCCAGCCACCATGTGAGAGATCTGTCTACCCTGAAGCCACCATGCTGGCCATGTGGAGGCCACGCAGAGGAGGGCCGAGGTGCCAGCTCTGTAAGTGAAGCCGTGTTGGACCTTCTCTGCCAGTCCGGCGGAGAGCTGTACACAGCATAGTGAATGACCCCAATTAACATCACGAGGAGCAGAAGAACCCATCAGCTGAGCCCTGCCCAGTTTCCTGACTCACAAAATCATGAGAAATAAGAAGCTAGCTGGGCATGGTGGTGCACATCTGTTAATTCCAGCACTCTGGGAGGCTGAGGCAAGAGGATCACAAGTTCAAGCCTAGCCTGGGCAACTTAATAAGACCTTGCTTGAAAATAAAAAAGGGCTGAAGATGTAGCTCGGTGTGAAGGCCCTGGATTCAGTGGCTCCAAGCCAGCCAGAGGTGGATATCAGCACTTCTCTGTCTGTTTCTAGCTCTGCGGCCTCTCCCAACTTAGTAACTGTCTCTGAGCTTTGGCTTCTTACCCTGAAAAGGGAAACCAGCTGTGTTCTTCCTCCAAGAAGTCTGCTTGACCAGCTGCTCCCCATCACATTTCTCTCAACAGAACTTTGTCCCGTGCCTCCTTCGAGACAGGTGTTACTTTTGGAACTTTGAGAAGGCTGAGCCAGGGAAGATGGTGCACACCTGTAATCCCAGCACTCTGGGAGGCAGAGGCAGGAGGAAAATAAATTCAAGCCCAACTCGGGTAATTTAGAGACTTAATGGAGACTGTTTCAAAATAAAAAATAAAAAAGGGCTGGTGACATAGCTCACTGTGAGGACCCTAGCTTCCATCTCCAATACTGAAAAAGAGGGACTGGAATTAACAACACTGTATTGCTTGGGAAAGGGCCTGAGGAACCCTTGGTCATACTTCACCAACTCCGAAGAGTCCACCAAGCATTACTGTCCCACGCCAGGACTTTGAGGGACGTGCTGTCACCGGCACAGGATCCTCGTGTCAGGGGCTGCTAGAAACCGCATAGTGGACACTGACATTTGTTGCTGTGGCAAGTCTCTGTGTGTGCATGTATATGTGTGTGCACACCACTGCTCCCTATATATCTTAGAGACTAGCAGCAAAATATGCAAGTGAAACACAAGAAATCGAACTGAGTGTGGTGGTGCGCGCCTGTAATCCCAGCCCTCGGGGGCCTGAAGCAGCAGGATCACAGAGAGTTTGAGGCCGCCTGGCCTACGTAGTGACTTCAAGGTCGGCCTGAACTAGCAGCAAGATCCTGTCTCAAAAAAAAAAAACAAACAAAAAAAAAACCATGATTTCTGTCTCACCTACCCACCCTGCAGAGTATATCTGGAAGTGGTCCCTCCTTACCAACCTTCCCTGTTACCCCGTCTCTGCTGCCACCCTGCGTGCCTGCACCCTCTAAAGTCTAGGAGCCTACTCTCCCTCCTTGCTGTCTGCAGAGTGATCCTGCTCAAGTGCAGGGACAGTAACGTCGCTGGTCTGTTCAAAACCTGCAGTGCTCCTGTCAACACTGTCAGCAACGAGGTCCTCCGTGGATGCAAGAGTCCAGCCCTGCTGCCCCTCCCTTCCCCTCTCTGACCACAAGCCCCTTCCTCTCTCCTCATTCTCACCAGGACGGCCTCTCTGACAGGCACTTATGCTTTCACCACAGGACCTTTGCACTTGCCATTTCCTCGACCTACAACCCTTTTCTGCAAATAGCTATGTAGGTCCCGCTCTTGCTTCCTTTACTTTAATGTCAACTTCTTAATGAGTGACCTGACTACTCCATATAAGTTCTTTACTCTTATCCTGGGGCACCTAGACCTCCTTTTCTGCTTTGGTTTTCCCCATAGCACGTATAAGGGCAAATATTATGCTATGTTATTTGCATACTTACTCTGTCCTGTGCTGTCCCCTGTATACACACTGAATATAAGATGCAGTGGGACAGGGGTCTGTTTGAAGCTGTCTTGTTTACTGCTCTTGCCCCAATGCCTGCCAATAGCTTGGTACGATGTTGTTACCTGCACGCGCGCACACACACACACACACACACACACACACACACAGCTGGAGCCAATTTGGGTTGTGTTTTGGTGTGGGTGTTGAAGTCTTCCTCTAGCATGCACTGGTTTCCAACCCTCCCTCTACTTTGTGTGTATGTGTGCATGTGTGTGGACACGTGTGCATGTGTGCATGTGTGTGAACACGTGTGCACATACATCTGTACAGGAAAGGCCCCTGAAGCAGATGTGCTGATTGTGACAGTGGTGACAGATGTTAGCAAAAGTTCACAACCGGATGTGGCAGTGCGCACCTTAATCCCAGCACTCTGAGGCAGGAGGCTCATATGTCAAGCCCAGCCTTGCAAAATAAAAAATTTTTAAAAAGGGGTAGAGATGGTATGAAGATCAGTATGAAGACCCTAGATTCGAATACATAGCTATATGGCAAGAGAGAGAGAGAGAGTATCTCCTGTCCTCTGAGAGTCCTCCAAGCGCTGCCCAGGAAGGATTCAGTCTGGGAGAAGACAGGGACCCGGGAAGGCAAACGGTCCCCCCAGGCTAACCAGGCCAAGGAGGCCAAGGAGATGCGTGCAGGTGACTCCTGGAATGTGCAGCACAGATCCTGCAGAGGGACCACGGGACTCCATGCAGGAGGAGCTCTTCCTGCCGGCTCGACCCTCCCACACTCACGCCCACAGCCTGCTGCGGTGAGGCTTCCCTCATGGCCCTGGAACAAAGAGGCTCTGAGCCTTGGTCTGCTGGGAGATCAGCAGACAGGGTCTCTTCCGAATGGGCCAAGTTGAGTGAGCACAGGTACAAAAGGATTCGGTTTCCCCAGAGAAGAGAGGGCGATCGGTAGCGATTTTTATGGCTAACCAAGTGGCAGTGACCTTGAGATCCACTCCCCAGTCCAGGCTCGCTCCTGTCTGGTTTGGAAGGAAGGAGTAGAGAAGACTTCTGTGCTACACCCGGAATCCGGAGCCCTGCAACAGATCACTACAAGTCCAGGATGCCAGGCTGTTTGTTCACTGCTGCAATCTGACACAGTCATTTCTGATGAATGAACATTCGGACTGACACTGGTGGTCCCTGGCCTTGAACCCACAACTAGTTGACTCCAAACTATCTGGCTCCAAAACATAGTTTACCTGCTGGTCCTGTCATCCTTCTAAAGCTGGGTGGGGCGCCTGACACCTGATGGGTGTTCTGTGGCTATCCGACCTAGTCTCCCAAGCAGCCGGGCAGGACCTTTGCTCCCAGCCAGCAGGGGGCGCACATACATTGTGTTCTAGTGGGCTTCTCACCAACCTTCCCAGGCCTCCCACACAACTCTTCCCTCCTGATTGAGTGGTGTGTGAGACAGAAGGGACCTGACTTCGACAGCCTATTTAATGTCAGGAGGCTTCAAATTGTGCAGTCTTGCCCAGTAGGCAGCCCTGTAGGATGTGTAGGACCAAACATGTGCGGAGGAGCTGTCTGATACCAGGCCCTGTGCTTGGCACTTGACACTCATTATCTCCTTGAGTCACGGGAGGTTCTGGTATTACTGACTTTCTAAGCAGAACTACTGTAGCGCTATTTTTACCCATTTTTCAAATGAGAATACTGTGGCATGGAGCTGTTCAGAGACTTGTCACCCTCACTCTGAGGCCTGCCTTTCCTCTCCCAGGAGGTGGGCATGGTTAGTCATCCTGGCTGAGGCCTGGGCTTCTGGGGAGGGCTGGAATGGAAAGAACCCTTGTCAGAAGAAGACTGGCTCCTCCCCGAGTCTGCCCTGGTGCCCGCCTCTTTAGTGGTGTGCTCCATTCCCTGCGCTATGGGCTGGCACCCTGAGCAGGTCTACCAGTTCTCCGCTGTGCCCAGGGGCTCCCAGAGGTACTTACTCGGGGTGTCAATTCCAGCCACCTGGCACACAGGGGAGTGTCCAAGATGGCAAGTGGTGATGGTCAGCTCCAAAGGAGGAGGAAAGGTCTCATGTCACTCGGTGGGTCCAGCTGGTCCAGCTTTCCTTCATTTTCCACACAAGGAAACAAGCCAGGAGAGGGCAGGCCACTTGCACAAGGTCGCTTAGCTCCTACAATGGCAGAGCCAGGGCTGGAACCTGGCTCTCCAGAAGGCCAGTCTTTCTTTGGGCCTCTGGCTGCACCTAGAATTGTCTCCTGCTCACACCTCCCACTCCAGGCTTCAGGGCAAATCCTGCCCAGGATTTGGCTTTCCAGGGCCACCAGCCCTTCCTCCCCCAGTGAGAGCCACCTGATTGTTTTAATTAGCTGGTGGCACTTTCATTCTATTCCTGTTAATTTGCCTTGTACCCTCAGGGTGATCTCTGCACCAAGTGTGGAGAGTAGGGCAAAGCAAAGGAGATGGCCGTGGGCCAGGTGCCCGGACACCTGAACCTGAACTTGGCTGGGCCATTAGCCTGCAGTGGGACTCAGTGAGATCATTTCATCTCACCAGGCCTCAGTTTCCCTCCTCGTCTGGATCAGGGCTTTTCAAACTCTGCCCATGGACTCAGCTTTGAGGCAGACCAGACAGGACCCTATTCCTGCTCCAATTGGATGACAGCAATCACATTTAAAATGTTTTTTCTTATATACTTGGGTTTTGGGGGGGGTGGAAAGGCAGTTTTGAGGCAAAGAGAAGTTTAAAGATCTGTTTTTACATCCCATCTACTCTGATCTTTATATCATGCTTGTCCTCCCAGCAGCTACGAGGAATATGGCATCTTGTACAAAGGACTGTCAATAAATGGTTGATGAGCAAAACTGAGCACTCGTGGTTCAAAGCAGGGCCACACCGACCTTGGCTAGGCTGGGCAGGGGAGGGGCAGGCAGGAAAAGAACCCTGGAAAATGGCATTTAGGATAAAGGCAGACTTCAAAAAGGCTGACTGGGCAGCCAGTGACCCCCACCTCCTCTAGGTGCCCCTCTGGGCTGCAGTGAAGTGAGCAGCCGCTTCCCTCTCCCTCTCCCACGCCGTGTTGTGGATGCCACGATGTCCTTGCACAAACCTTGCCCGGCCCCTGCTGCCACCGCCGCCCACAAGGCCAGCAGACCAAGTCAGGCCCACGCCAGGGAGGCCGAGAGCTCCTGGAACGAGACGCAGAGGGCTACGGGGCTGGCATGGAGCGGAACTCTGTGGCCTGGTCAGCCGGCCAAGAGCCAGGCTGGCTGCCCGGCCCAGGGGCCCCCGAGACAGGCCTCCCGAGCTGCAGAGGTCTGTAGGCTTGTCCTGCGCTCTCTCAGAGGACGGTTTGTCCAATCCCAGGCTGGCTTCACATTAAATGGGATGTTAGTTCTGCTTCCAAATCCTAGCTCCTCCCAGAGCTACAAATTACACTGTAGCCTCATACTGCAGCGGGCCTTCCATGCCCCAGGGCAATCAGGGACCACCCCGACTGCACAAGTGTGGCCACGGCAATTAGAAAAGCCTGTGAGTGCAGCGTGTAGCGCTGGCCGGGGTGAGAAAAGGCAGCAGTAGGTGGGGGACCATCGTTCCAGCCCCAAGAAGACCCTCCGGACCTTCACTCCCATGCTGTTTGAATTTCAGTGTCATTGTCACCTTCGCCCCCATTCAGGCGTACCCACCTCTGAGCTGCGCTGAATTCCCTCTGCCCGCGTGGGCTTTGGTCCCACACGCCGCTGTCCATGTAGTCACCTTGAGACATCTCAGTGGGACTTGCCGTCCTTAAGAACCCGCTGGGTGCCAGGCACTGTCAGGTACTTTATAGAACATATTTTATTCAGTCATCACAGCCCTGTGAAGTTAATCTGTTCTGACACTTGGGACTGTAAGTTGCTGAACTGCTACTGAACTGTGCAATGAAGGAACCGATGATTGCGGGGAATAGTTCAGAGTTGGGGAGGCCCAGGGCAGGGCAATCCAACTGCTGACCTGCACCACAAAGACTTGGGTTCTTTCCATGTTTCCTTCCATTCTATTGCCTTTACTGGCTTAGTTCCTGAGTAGAAAACTCCTTTCAAGCAAGATGGCTGCTACGGCGCCAGCCATCGCTCTAGACACAACACCCAACTGTTGGACAATTGTTCCTGTCATGTTTTAAGATCAAGGAAATACTTCCTAGAACGCCATGTTCCTCCTCCTCCACTTCTATCTTATTAGCCAAAATTGGGTCCTGGATCCATCCCAAAACAAATAATGGGGTGGGGATTTAGCTCAGTGGTTAGAGTGCTCACCTTGCGAGCACAAGGCCCTGAGCTCAATCCTCAGCACCAAAAAAACAAAAAAAACAAAACAAACAGACAAAAAACAAAACAAATCAATGGCAAGGGGAATGGGATACCAAGATTAGTTCAGACTGGTTAGGATTTTCCCCCAAGGTATGTTGTAGGAGGAAGGAGTGGACTCCTAAAAAAAATTTAGGGCACCCAGGAAGAAAGCAGAAGTTATATTAGATGCAATCAACAATGTCTGTGGCATAAAAAAACAAAAAAAAACAATGTCTGTGGTATAGGTAATGAATGCTATCTCCATTTCACAGATGGGAAAACTAGTGCTGAGGGACCCTGTAGGTGACTTCGGGGATAGAATGATAAGTCCCAGCCTTGAACTTTAACGAAGCCTCTGTGAGGGAGCTGCGGTATATGCAGTCTGATACAAGTCTCTGTGACATATGGAGTCTGCCGTTGAAGCATAGAGCCAGGAAATTCAGGAGATCAGTTTCTCAGGGAAAGTTGAAACATCTGGGTTTTAAATCAAGACACAGCATGTACAGGTACAAATTAACTACGAGGAATGTGATTGTTACGTACATCTAAAATGTACCAATAAATCCTCTTGGTGCAATAAAAAAAAAAATCCGGGTTTTGAAGAACACATAGAAGTTTGCTCAAGGCTGGGGATTTAGCTTAGTGTAAAGCGCTTGCCTAGCAAGTGCAAGGGACTGAGTTTGATCCCCAGCACCCCCCCAAAAAAGCTAGCACAACTGAGTGCTTATTAGGCACTCTGCTAAGTACCCTAAATACATTTATTTCTTTTTAGGGTACTGGCAATTGAACCTAGGGCCTCATACATGCTAGGTCAAATGCTCTACCACTGAGCAACACCCCTAGCCCTTTAAAATATTTTTTTAAAACTGTAAAACAGGGTCTCGAGAAATTGCCCAGGCTGGCATCAAACTTGCAATGGCCCTGCTCAGTGTCCTAAGTGAAAACAGGTGTGTGCCACCATGCCTCGCTAAATTCATTTTTTAATTTACTTCTTACAGTAATCTTCTAAGCAAGCTACATCGTATGAAACCGCCAACATTCACTCTGCCTAAGGAATGAAGACAGCTGAGGACGACTAGAGGTGTGGAAACTTGATAAGGGTCACAGTGCCGTAAATCAGGATTCCAACCCTGGGCTGTCTGATAAGGACTCTAGAGCCAGGCAACCCTGAGTTCAGACTTGAACCGCTACTCACCAGCTGTGCGTCCCGAGACAAGACACTTAACCTCTGAGTTTCTGCTTCTTTGTCTCTAAAATAGAAACAATAACTGCACCCAGTTCATTAGGTGTAGATCAGAGGAGACAATGCATTCTAACACTTGACTTGGCACGATGTCCTGCGCCTCAAAGCATGCTGGGGATGTCGGAGGTGCTTGTAGCATTGCTATTAATATTCCCAAATCTAGGCTGCTAGCAGGAGATGCTTTCTGGAGTCACTGTGCCCCTGCGTGGAAAGGAAAGAGGTTTTACTGCAGGAGCACGACTGTGTTTCTGATTAATGGTCTTTCGCAGGGGGATGAGGACAGCTGGTCCCCCAGGTCCCTGCACCCAGAGCCCCTGATTGTCCCCTCCCCTCCGGAGGTCTTTGGGTGAAGGAAGAAGCCCCCTCCCACTGGAGTGCAGATGGCAGCTCTGCCCACAGCCGGGGACTCCCTTATGGAGCTACTTCCACCTCCTTTGCCCATCAGCCAGGCTGAGTGGAATGTATTTCCAGAGAACAGGAGCTGCCTTTGCTTTCAAGAGTCGCATCTGAGCCGGTGTGGTGGTGCCACCTGTAATCAAAGTGATGTAGGAGGCCAAGGTAAGAGGACTGTGAGTCTGAGGCCAGTGTGGGCAAGTTAGATCCCATGTCAAAATAAAAAGGACCAGGATATAGGTCAGTGGTAGAACACCCCTGGGCTCAATAGCCAGTATTGGGAACAAACATAATACAAAAATAATAATACCGCCATAGCAAAATAATAATAATGATGATACGGAACAAAACAAAAGTAATAATAATGCCCTATCTGTAAGTTATGCATCCTTATTGCCCTGGGGCCTCATGCATGCATACTTCCTCAGAGCTTTCTGGTTGGGTACAGATTTCTCTCTCTCTCTCTTTCTCTTTGTTGTACTGGGGACTGAACCCAGGACCTCCACACTGAGCTACATTCCACCTCCCTCTCTTTTTAATTTTGAGACAGGGTCTCCCTAAGTTGTCCAGGCTGGGACAGAACTTTCAGTTCTCCTGCCTCAGCCTCCCAGAGTGCTGGGATCACAAGCATGTGCCACCACGCCTAGCCGGGTATAAATGTTTCTGATACATGCATGCATGTGACTTTGTGGCTGATACCAGGCCCAGATGCATCTTTGCTGGCCTGGCCTGGGGCCTGGCATAACCTTGGCAGCCACAGCCCAAGGACCCTTCTAGTCCACTGCATTCCGTACCTGGGCAGGGCCCTGCCTGCCTGTGGGCTGGGCCTGGACCCCTGCACTTCTCCAGCTATACCTGGGAGTGTTCTTTAGGCCAAAATTACAAGTGCGACTCACTGGAGAATGAAGTTCAACCCTTGCACCCAGCTGTTCTCAGCATATCTCCTGGAGACGGGGGGCTTTAATTCACAGACTGACATCACGGCAGCTGCGATAATAAAAGGCTGAAAGGGGTCAGGAACAGGCAGGCCTGCTCAACCACACCTTTGTTTCAGCACTTTTGGATGCTCACGGATCTTTCCAGCACTGTCTGCCCTTCTGCTTGGCTGGACTCTCGCACAAGACCTAGCTGCCCCCTGGCTCAGTCTCTCGGCAAAACATGTCCGGCCTCCTCCAGAGACGCTCAAAACACAGACGCCCTTATGCATTTTCCTGGAAACATTCTATAGCTGCAGCCTGGGAAAGCTTCCAAAAGTTTCCCTGAACCAAAGATAACAATAATAATAGAGAGAGAGAGAGAGAGAGAGAGAGAGAGAGAGAGGTGAGGGAGGCAAGAAGCTTAGGCAAATGTTCCTATTGATTAATGTTCAAGGGAACAGACTCGGATTATGGAGAAAGGAAAAAGCAAAGGTGTTTCCAGGTCAACGTAAACATTTGTGCTGTTTTCTTGATAGTCCACTTCAAAATAGTTGGCTTCCCCAAAGCAAATTTTTGGAATCTACCCAGAGGGCAAAAACCTATCCTTCTTCCTTCCATCTGGAAACTTTTCACACCAGAAGCCTCAGTACATTCTTGAGCTCTACTCTAGAAGGAAGGACTTGCCCAACCTTCCCCCACACCCTGCTCCCTGATGACCTATGAGGAGTTCTGCTAGCTCCACCCCAGCAGCTGCATTCCAGCTGTGGAGCTATTATGAAACATTCAGGAATCCCCTGGCTGGAAAGGTATATGAGGAATGGGTACCAATGACAGGAGAAGGCAGACTGCATTCTGTAAAGTAAGAAGCCCGAGAGGAACAGGCTTCGGGTGTCCCTTACGATCTATTATGCAGAAGAGCCAGCTGTTAAGGGGTCTTAGAGATAAGAGCATTGACCAGCCTGACCCCACTACTGTGCAATGCAAGAAAGAAAATTAATCTGGGCTGGTGGTGCATGCTTGTAATCTCAGGACACAGGAGGCTGAGGCAGGAGGATCACTGTGAGTGCGAGGCTAGCCTGGGTTACGTAGAGAGTTCAAGGCCAGCCTAGACTACATTTTAAGACTGTCTCAAAAAACAAAAAAGAAAAGCAAAAAAACTCAGAAAACAATGAAATTATATGTATTTGTGAAGATTCAAAAATATTTTCACTTACTCAAGAGCTCTACATTTTTAATTAAAGCATAACATGTTGCTCAAAACAAGCCTTTGGAACAACAGGATAAATGGAAACTTAATTAGGAATTTGCCAATGGATCTTGACTACCTGGCAGGTGGTGGTGGCCAGCAGATTAGAGGCAACAGAGAGGTGAAGGAGGTTCCTTCCCCTTCCAAGGATGTTATCTCTGCCTGAGAATTCAGACCAAAAGGGGGCCTGGGGGACAACCAGAATCTTTCAAATACATACATATTGGGTTGAGAGTGGTGTTGCATGCTTGTAATCCCAGCACTCTGAGATGCTAAAGCAAGAGGATCACAAATTTCAGCCCAGCCCGGGCAATTTAGTGACTTAGCAAGAAGCTGTGTCCAAATTAAAAATCCTTTAAAAGGGCTGGGGACGTAGCTTAATGTGGAGGCCTTGGGTTTAATCCCAAGTACCCAAAACAAACCAAACAAAAAACTGAAACACTTTGTTGACCAGACAAGGTAGGGCTGAGCACTGGTTTTTTGGACAGCCAAAGCCTTTAGTGGCCGTCGGCACGTCGGCACAGCTGCCACCAACCTCCCCTGGCTGAAGTCACTGGGAACACTGCGGCACTAGCATTACGTCTGTGGCTGCCTGCTGAGTATCCAGAGTGAGGAACATGACAAAGTCCTCCCTCCGTTCCTGGTACAGAAAGCAGCTGTGGAGAGGTGGTGGCCTGTATCCCAGAGGGCCAGCAGAGACAATGAAATTATCCTTCTCCCCACTTCTTCCTGCCCCTGCTATTCCAAGCCACACACTCCCTACTGCCGTCCTGGACGCCCCCTTGGCCCAACCCTCACCACAGTTCCCATCAAACTGTCAGAGCACAGCCTATATGGTTGCCGTGGAGTGGCCCCACCAACAGCACTCTTGGGGCTTTGGACCCTAGAAGGAAAGTACCAGGAAACCCCTAAATGTTTTCCCTGCCGAGAAACAATGGCTTCCAGGGTCTGCGCCAGCCATACTTACAGCACTTGAAATAGACTCATTGTCCTCTTGCGCAACATCCAGGAATTTGGTGAAACTCATCACTTTTCAGGTTACCGATAATGCAAGTTTGGAAACTGAAACAGGAAGGAACACAGGCTGAAAAAGCTTTTATCCAACCCACAGCACTTCTCTGTCCAGATGTATGATAGTTGTTGCTTTTTTTTTTTTTTCCCCAGCCGTACTTTGGTGGGGTTAAAATTAGCTGGCAGCATTCTGGTCACAGGCTAGACAACAAAACAAAAGGGAATTGTTTCTCCTGGTGCTCCTGAACTGGCCTGGGACAGACCTTCCTAACTCATGGATTTCTGGCCAGCTGGCTCTTAGGGTCCTGGTCTAGCAGACCACACCACGGACGCCCCTCTGTGATGATCCCAGCTGTTGCCAAGGAGAACCTGGACCATGTCATGGCTCTTTGAAGTCCGAGGCGTGCCTCCTCTGGGAGGGACTCAAGGACCCAAAAGGACTTTTGCAAATCCTCTCACTGAAGTCCACAAATAAGCAAGCACCACAAGACCATAGAGAAAGGAAGGGTAATACCTGAAATGTGAACCTTTCATGGCAGTTGGCTTCTGCTGGCTGGATTAAAACATAAAAAGAATACATCTGAGCTATAGGTGGCGAGCACTTAGGACAGATTCTTTATCTCTAGACCCTGATGATAGGTTCGCGTCATGATCTGCTTTGTTCTTCCAGCTTAAAGCTGTCACCAGAAGCCCTGGGTTAAAAATACAGCCTCTGATTCACGCACAGTCAGGAAACATGCCTTGCGCTCAGTACAGAAACATGTCCATCAACCTGGGAAAGGAATCACCACCGCGAAATATGCTTTTGGCTTGCCAAGGCTGAGCAGCTGCGAGAGCCAAAACCCAGCTGCCTGGCTGTCTGAGGAAGGGTGGGGGGGTTGCTTTCTAAATCACCTGATTTCTGCCTCCAACTCCACTTTAATTCCAAACCGAAAACCCATCTCAAAATGTCTCAAGGACCAACTGCTCCTAAAAACTGCTCTTTAACACTAACCATTCAGCTCTGTGCCTCCCAGCAAGGTGAAGCAGATGGCTTTTGTTGATTAATTTATTTGGAAAAGGACTACTTTGGAATCAGGAAATTCCAGTGAGACAGAGTGTGTTGCCCTGACCATGATTGCCATGACAATCGCGAGCAGACACCCAGAAAGAGGTAGGTTCAAAGAAACTGCAGCTCAGCTCCATGAAATGGGGACATTTTCAGTCTTTGGTCTGTCCAGGCCTCCTTAGGTAGAAACACCTCATCTGGTTAGACACGGTGGTATTGAATGATTTGTATGAGTTTTGGAGGGTCTACTTTGTCCGAAAGGTTTCAAAAACCAAACAGGCCACTGACTTGTATCTCAACTTGAAACCATCGTTATACAGACAGCCCCAAAAAGAAATCCCCAGTGCCATAACGCCCAGCACACCAAGTCCTCTTTAATTAACGTAACACCAGGTTTCAGTGGAACTGCTTTAGGTGTTAGAAGTACATAAAGTTCTGAAAGCTGAAACTTTAGGTAAACAGTGCACTAAAATATATTTAGCAGAAAATATTCAAAGCCACAGGAAAAATACATTCCCTTCCGGGAACGTTAAGGAAGGTTTAGGCTCCGGAAGCTTTCAGGAAATGGCGAGTAAAGCAGCACTACTGCTCACCTTTCTACCCCCAATGTAAATAGATCGCTAAACCTCCTCGGTTTCCATAGGCCTTGGCTAGAGTAGAGGATTTCATTTTTTCCCCATTAAACAGGCCACCCAGAGAGCTGGCATGACAGACCTGAAAATATACCAAATCTGAATGGCACTATTTTGTTTCTGTACATTGAATCAAGTTATGTTTCGAATGGCAGCGTGTGCAAAACGGGGGGGTGAGGAGGCAGGGGCAGTGAGCCCCACGGGTGCTCCCTCACAGCCATCTAAATCACAGCATGAGTGACAGATCTGTTTCACCTTGCCTCACCCGGTGTCTTGTCTGCGACAGGAGCAAACTCTCCGCCTTGGCGCCTAGGGTGATGTCATGCCCACGATCTAAGGGACTCGGTTTCCTACCCTGCAATAAGAGGGCTTCAGAAAGACCCAATTTCCTGCAGTCTCGGGGTGGGGAGGGAAGGGAGAGGGAAGGACAGGCAGCCACTCTCCCTAAGATGGATGCTGCATGATGTAAGTGCTTGGCTAAAATATCTGGCATGCTTGCAGTTTTAAGTTGCCAGCTAAATATTATTAAAAAGATAAAATACACGCAAACTGTGCAGAATGTAGGGCTGCTGTGTTTACATCCGGGTTTTGATGACTCAAAGACTTACACTTGGGCTTGCTGAAAAGCTCTATTAAAAACACAGCTTTGTGAAAGTCTCCAGGGAGCAGGAAGAAAGGGGGAGGTTGGGGGGGGGCCCATCCAAGGACACTGTGTTCAGGTCTGTGGTCCTGGCAGGGACTTGGGGCCAGGGAGGTGCTTAGGGGTTAACCTCCTCTCAGCTTTGGAACCAGAGCCGGCAGGGTTAACCTTTTTCCAGAACATTTATTTCACCATCTCGCTGACTAGAAGGAGGAGGGGCGGGAGGGAGGGAGCGAGAGCCTGCCGCGCTGAGAGGCTGCGGATCACAAGGCCATTCTGATAGCCTCCTGTCCCCATGGCAACTGCAACGGCATTTATCAGTTCCTTCTGCGCACAGGCACAGCAAATCTGCATTGCACATGGCAGGCTTCCAGCATTTCAAATGAAAGAGCACTTTGAACGGCTGCCAAGTTTGGAAGGAGCAGAACTGTCAGGGCTGCTTAAAGCTGGCAGTTTATACTGGGGAGGTTTTCACTTCCCAGAATCCTCCGGGCCTGGCGAGCTGCCAAGTACTTAGCGGAAGCTAAAAAGTAACTCGCTCCCTCCCCTCGCTTTCCTCCCCCTGCTCATGCTCCCCCTCCACGCCATTCACCGCAGTGCTCTCAAAATTTTCCACATGTCCTGTGTCACCAGTGCAGACTGTACAATGAAAACCAGAACGCCGGCTGCCCACGATGGGGCTTTTCTTAATAATGGGGATGGGGGGCGGCGGTTGGAATCAGGCACTGACAGCCGGGTTCCCCTGTACCTGCCGTAACCCCATAACCACTGGGTGGAAACACATGGTGTGTGTGTTGCGTATGTCTTTCAGCCTTAGAAATACCATAATAAAAGCAGCTTCGCAAGCATAGACGCCCTGAGTGCTGGATGATGGGGATGGGGGCGGTTAGGTTGCAGGGTTTGGAGCGGCTGGGGAGTGCAGGTCTTGTAGGCAAACGCAAGAGGTTGTTCATATGCAGTTTTTCTAAGAGCTGCGGGGAAGAGAGTTGTTACTGAGAGCCGAGTGTTTCTGGAGCTTTCTCTGGATTTCTCGGATGTCACGATGCTTTAAAGCCCCGCCCCGGGGCCACTGATGAGGGCAGAGTTCGGAGACCATTTTCAATGGGAAGTTTACCAGATAACTTCTGACCCTCGTGCACAGCCCTGGGCACAAGGGCTTCTATTGGCAGAAAGTGGAAACTGGCATAGTGTTCACGCTGCCGATTTTCTTTTATTTAAATGAAAATCTACACTGAGATCAAGGGCACAGGCTTTATTTTCCAGCACAAATAGAACAAAATTTGTCTGCTGCTTAGACTGTTGGATAGAGTTCAGGAAAACTATGTCTGGCATTAATTCCAAAGTGGAGGTTTTGGTTCAAGCGAGGCCCATTAATTTCAGTAAACTGTTTTCACTAGTCCAAACCCTGCTGTGCAAGGACTATTTATTACCTTTTGCTAACCTGATGTCTGCAAAGTTGTAAAGCAAAGGGGAAAAAAATCCAGAGGAGAGATATCTATATCTTGGATCAAATAGGTTCTGCACCTTCCCTTTGGGGGTTATGTTTTATAGGGAGTTTTCTATCCCTGGCCTTTCTTTATCAGTGCCAATTTTTTTTTTAAAGCCATCTTCCAATGAATTAGAAAGAAAAAAATCCGGATGGAGAGGAATGTGGGGAGGGCAAACACCCATCTCCTGCCTCCTTCAGAAGGGCACCTCCCTGCCACAGAGATGTTCTGTGTGTCTTTCCCCAGCTTCCAGGCTCCAGGTCCAGTGCTCAGCCCTGACATGCTTCACCCTGCGATTGGGTCTGAAATACACCAAGACAGTCAATTTTGGCATTTGTTCTCCCTTAGGAATTTCACTAGCTGCCTTAGAAAAGCACATAAATTACTTCCCCCTCCCTCTCTTTTTTCCATGCCTTCTCTTTCCATCCCCCAGCACCCCCAGTCCATCTTGATGTCATTTCAAAGAGAAAGATGAAAAGAGGGGATTTGTCAGGCAGTCCGGTTTGTGTGTCTTGCCAGGCCCCAACACACACACACACACACACACACACACACACACACACACACCCCAGCTGAGAATGTTAATCAGAATTAAAAGCCAGTCAGTACTATTAAAACATCAAACGTGAAGACCTGGAGAAGGAGGGAGACTTGGAGGAGGAGGGGCGATATGGGGTGGGGTGAAGGGAGTAGGAATGAAATATAATTCAGTCCTTCGCGCTGACTTACTAAAATAAAGGAGCGGAGAGGTAGCGGTGGCCCCGATTTGGTCAGCTTATCAAATGTCAAATTTACCGGTCTTTCCTTGCAACCTTCTCCCGCCCCCCCACCCTGCCCCGCCCCCAAACAGTCAAGTTTTGTGCTGTTCCCAAGTGTGATTAACCTCTGGCAGAGGCCAGAAGCAGGAGTTGGTTTCTTCGCTGCCCGTCCTGAGAAACAATCTGTTGTTGGGAAGAGCAGGTGAAGGGGGCCGAGGGGGTAATGTGCGGGCTCCGGGTGGGTGCAGAAGAGGGGAGGAGGGGGTGCCGCGAGGCCAGCAGAGCCCCGCCCTCCCGGAACCGCAAGGGCCCCTCCTTCGGGGCGCGCGGTGTGGGGGTGGGTCGGGTTTCTTGCAATTAAGAATGTGAGCAGACAGTGGACGCTTTCTCGCTGCCTGTTCCCAACATCGTGGGGACGTCAGAGGGCCACCGAGGGCTCAGGGAGGGGAGGAGAGGAGCCCGCGCGTCCCCCAGCGAAGGACCCATCTCCAACGCTCGGAACGGTGCAGTCCAGGGCGCCACTGCACCGAGCTTGCTGGCTGCGAAGGGAAACCGAGGCAGCGAACCGGACGACCGAGTGGGGGCGTTGGTGGTAGGAAGTACCGTACTGTCAAGCGGAACGGGAAAAGCCAGAAACTGTGCAAAACAAAAGGAGAGACTACTTCGCGGCGCCGGAGGTCTCTGGGATTGAAACTCCCGAGGCAAGAAAGCTGGCTGTGGATTTTGCAGCGGGTTTATTGTGCGGGCATCCAGGCAGAAAGCGGCAGTATGTAACAGTGGCGAGGGGGAGAGAGAGTCGGCGGTAAAGGGAAATCAGTGGCTAGAAGGCTGCGAACAGCGAGGAAATGTCACCAAGGAGACCGCAGTGGCAACGAGTAAACGATGAATGATCGGCTGCCTTTTGGAAAAGGGATGGAAAAAATATTAATAAAGGCGAGAACCCCACTTTTCAGCTGAAAAACAAACCATCCTCCCTCGTGCCTTTCCTCCCCACCCCAGCACACGTACACAGCTCTGGTCTGTCCTGCATCCAAGAAGCCCGGGCCAGGCTCGCTTTCCTTTGGATTTAATTACATGAAAATGCTGAACAAAAACCCTGTAATTACACCCTTAGTTCCTGCCACTCAGGCCCAGCACACTTCCTGCCTAGTTTTGTTTTTTTAAAGAAGAGGTCATTGCCTCTTTCTTTCCAAATTGGCCAAAACAAAAAAATTAAAACACCAAATAAATCCAATAGCTCTGAGCTTCCCACCACTTGGGGAGGGCAAGTCCTTATCTCTCTAGGACAGATAAAGAGGAAAGGGCCCTAACCTAACCTAGCCTGATACCGTCTTGCTCCAGCTGTTAGGCCAAGAGGCAGCCACATCTTGTCTGCAGCCCACAGAAACAGAGATGCTAGGCCTGCCACCCAGAAGGAAACCCTCCAAGGGCAAGATAAAGACAGTGGGCAGGGCTTAGTATCTGGCCTGGTTTTTCGCTGCTTTTACCTGGAAGGGTTCCATGCTGTAAAAGTGATCTGTGATATCACTGGCCTTTCTACAGCCCTAGGCATTCACATATAGAAATTCACAGGGAGCCTGAAGGAGGAAGAATTGGCTTTAAGATCATTGAGATTTGACAGATGAGGAGACAGAGGCCCAGGGAGAATAAATAGATTGTTCCAAATGGGTCACATGGCTGGTGGGAGTGTTGAACAAGGACACCCTCTCGTAGCTTTTGGGGTGTTGCATCAGGAAAGTAGGACACCTAGGAGGAAACGGAAGCTTCTAGATTCTGGGCTGGAGCCAATCTGGCTTGGTTCATCCTTAGATCCCCCGTGCTGAGATAGAAAGTACTGTCTAAATGAATCATTGAATGACTGGATGAATGGTAAACAGAGGGGCACATATTAAGGAGCTGGGAAATGGAAACCCACCAAGCCACCTGGCAGCCAAGTTTCAGCTTTGAAACAAAACATAAGTAATGAGAGCAGTTTCACACCCA
Source organism: Hystrix cristata (assembly GCA_004026905.1). NCBI lineage: Eukaryota > Metazoa > Chordata > Mammalia > Rodentia > Hystricidae > Hystrix > Hystrix cristata. The sequence continues at coordinate 74,929 of PVJO010000632.1, read as the reverse complement.
CTGGAGACCCCTGGAGTTTAGATCCCCTGGGTCTAGCCAGAGAGGGAAGATCAAGGGAAAGCATGGTGGTCCTCTAGATGGGCCATAGTAGGAGGCACATTGTTCCCTCCCTTTCTAGCTCCTGGGGTGCCTAGGCCAGGTTTGAGAGTCATGACTCTATGCCTCTCCTAAGCTAGCTGTGCTTTATAAAAGGGCTTCAGCTTGCCGTGGTCAAGTAGCCCTAACCCAAGTACAAGCTGTTCTGAAATGGATGGCTATCGGAGTCAGTGTGACCTGACTTAGATGAGAACAAAGGGTTGTTACTTGTGTGACAATGACTTTCAGTCGGGAAAGAGGCTCCTCATACTCTAAGATGCTTGCTCTTACTTTCCTTCTCCCTTTGTGGCTCGGTTGAGGGGGGTCTTCTTTGGCTGTGTACATTTAAAAGCAGGTGACTTTGATAAGGGCAATTTGGGAGGTACCTAAATACTTCAGTGACTTCTAGAGCTTCACATTTTTCTATTACCTCTGCATAGGGCCAGGGCATACAAAAACCCAAGAAAAGGGCTAGGAGTTTAGCTCAGTGGTTAGAGTGCTTGCCTTGCAAGCACAAGCCCCTGAGTTCGATCCCCAGCACACACACACACACAAAAAAAAAAAAAGCAAGAAAAGAGAGAATGGTCTCAGAGGATGCCAGGGAAACATGGCTCCCAATTTTGCTCAAAGCTGGATGGTGATTGATTTTTAACTCCAAAATATCTGGTGCTGATTTATGCATAACCTTGTACCTAACGGGACAATAGTGATACTAACTTGTAGACACCTATGGGGAAAAGGGTTTTACCTTCTTGTAGTTTCTTAGAAGCATCTAGGACTCCCAAGAGGCTGGTGGCTGGCAAGGTGAAAAAACAAATACCAGGTTTACAGCCAGAGAAGCTGGTTTCTGGTAATTCTGGATCTCTTCTGGCCCTTCTTTCCTCACCTATCCAGGAGGTGGATGAAAGCCACATCTACCTCACAGGTTGGTGTGGGGATTGGTGAGATAATGTCTGGGAATAAACTTCGGAGCCTTAGACAAATGCTGGTCATTCTATTGTTAACAATCTCTTACATTCTATTAAGCACATTATATTATGTCCTCTACACAGACCAATGGGCAGGCTAAGGAGGCAGAGTAAATTATTCCCGGTGTACTGATGAAGAAACCAAAGTGCGAATGATTTGCTCAAGGTCACACAGCTATTTAAGGTCAGCCAAGTCCAAATTGAACAACATAATGTAAATATGCACCCAGTACTTGCTGTCTCTGTCTCTGACTTTCAAATTGAACTAGCCCGCTTAGGCAAGTCAAAATATTTGAAAGTCCTAGCCCATTTACCCAACCTGGGACAGCAGCAATGGCCGCCCTCAAGTACAAGACTTGACCAAGACCAAGGGATGGGGCACAGTGGGAGGGGCTTTCTGCTTCGAGCCCCCCGCCCCCCGCGCGCTTTTGGCCACCTCCGCAGGAAAGCGCCGGCGGCTATGGGTCTCCGACCGGGCCATTGGAAATCCCCCATTCAGCACTGACTGGTGGGAACCTCCCGGCAGAGCCCCAGGCTGGCGCGGAGTGGAGTGGAGGGCTGGGGCTGGTGGGGGACGCACGCACCTGTGGCCTTGACGAGCAGCCTGCCAGGGTCCCCTCCTACTCTACTCGTCCAAGGCCTCCTTCCTCGCCACAACCCAACCCGGTCTGTGAATAGTACCCTTGTCTGGCGCCTCTCCCCTTTTTTCCTCTAGGCCTGGTCCCTGAGCAGCCCATTCCAGGGTTGCTTTATTTCTGGAACTAAAACACACACGCACCAGCTTTTCTGAGGACAGCGCTGGGCCGCCCCGTGCCCCGGCACTCTGGCAAGGAGAGGAAGCTGGGAGGAGGCAGAAACCAGACGCGACTCACCCAGGCCTGCGCGCGCCTTTCTTTCCCTCCCCGTTCCCCGCCCCTCCAGGAAGAAAGCAGTCAGAGATCCGATCTCTCGTTTCGGCCACTGTGCCAGCACCAACCGCTGCACCCGCCTTCCCTTTCCTTCCTTCCACCCGACTTCGCACAGGGCGCCCGCCTGCCCGCGAGCCCCGGGCAGGGCAGGTCCTGGCTAGCGCCGCAGGCTCGGCTCTCCCGGCTTCTCCGCCAATCACGTCGTTCCTGGGATTTCACGGTCGAGTGGTTCTTGCGTAACCCTACGCCCTGGTCTAAATTAATACTTTTTTTTTTTTAATACTAGACTTAATCCTTTAGGGAAAGGCGAATACTTCCGGTCACGGATCCGGTCGGCCGGGCAGTTAGAGGCAAAAGCACCCTGCAGTCTGGATTCCCCCATCCTCCAGGGCCCCGTTGTGCGTTCCACAAGGCCCAGGACTCGGGCTGAGCCCCGGGGTTCCTGGCACGCGGGGAAGGGGGCCTTGGAAAGGCCAGAGGGCCCAACCCAGACGTTTGTTTTCATCCACTTTGAGGCAGCTCGCTCGGGCCAAAGAACCGGGTCCTGCTTACTGTGGGGCTGAGTGTTACCAAAAAAGGCCTTTCTCTTGCTGGAGCGCTTGGCGGCGCGCGTTGCAGCCGGGTGACGAGAGGTTCAGCTCTGGCCTCCAGAGTCAGCTGGCTGCTGCGATCCCTGGCCAAGAGAACCCCCAACCCTGCGCTCTCTTTGCCCCCAAATGGTGGGGGCAGGGAAAGGCGGGAGGGAGACCGCAGGGAGCTTCGAAGGGCTCGGCCTCCGGGCGACTTGCTCACTCCTAAGGTCAGCCCGTGAAGTTCAGGAAAGGCCAAGTGGAAAGTGACCTTTTGCTTCATTTTAGAGAGGGATTCTCTGAGGATGCCAGCTCAGATGGCAAACTGGGGAGTCAGCCACAAAGGGAAAGAATTTTGGGTAGACGGCGCTGGCGTTTCCTCCCTGCGCCCTTGAGACTCCAACACCAGAGTACGGTGCGCCTGCGCACCTTGTGTTTTAGCTGGAGCCTCCCTACTCTCTCCTCCCAGGCTGAGGTCCTGCCCATGGAGATCATGGTACTGAGGCATGAGAAGAGGGAGGGGGAAAATTCATCTCCAAAACATTGCAGTTCTTGTCTCTCACAATCTCTGACACATCTCCAAACAGGGCCATCTCAGACAAGCAGTTAAGAAGCAATTTATCACCATAAACCACTGGTGATTCTTCAGGGGAGGGGATATGGAGAGAGCTGTGCTTTTTAAATAAAAGGATTATGAGACTGTAATGGAAGTCTGTTTAAATGCACGCTGATTCCCAACTCTCTCAAGACATACCAGCATGTGTATGTACGTGTGTGTGTATTATATATATATCTCCTTTAGTAACAGCGAAGACAGAGACAGAGAGATGGAGACATATGTGTGTGCATATCAAACATAACACTATGACACAGAATCCAACTTGCTTTTTCTAGCTGCCTGGCTGGAGGGTTGTGGCTAAGTTGCTATTTCTCCAGTATTTTTGGCTTAATAAAGGAAAAAGATGAACAAATAACGTAAAGAAATGGGTCAACCAGCCAAATCAAAGCTAAGGAGCCCTGGCTGGCAGGGATGTGAAGCCACCTCCCAGATCTGTGTTCTGACACTCTCCAGGGTTAGCTGTGGCGTGGGGAGGGCTGGAGGCTGGGAGGGTGAGGCAATGTTCTCAGCAGCTCTCTGCAGAGGAATCACTGCTCTGGGCCAGCAGGCCAGGCAAAGTTTATTATTGCTCTGGTGCGCACAGTGAGCTCACTGTTTTGCAAAAACAGAAATCTGGCTGCTCTGAGATGAAAGAGAGACTCCCTAAGGGCTCTTCCTCCCCTCCTTTTCCCTATCCTTAGAAACTCCTCTTTCCTTTGCAGTTGGGGCCTCAGAAGGAGTGAAGGATTGGGGTGCTGTGCAGTGCTGGATATGGAAATAGGCTCTAGAGATCAAATGTCAGATATTTCTTTGAATTGAACTTTATTATAATAGTAGTAATAGTACAATAAGAATAGTGATCCCTAAGTTTTATGCACTTTTACAATGTTTTATGCACTTTTACAAAGTACTTTTTACATTAGCCAGCAATAGTACCTATACTTGTATCAATACTAATAATAAGCAACACTTAGTGGCAGGTTCTGTGTGCCCAACACGGTGCTCTACATGCTGCATGGTGTATTTATGTTATAGTCTTCCACATACAGCTCCACAACTTTATATGAAAACTTCAGTGGCTCAGTCTAGAGGGGGGGAGGCTGAGGATTGGTTATGAAGACCATTTGCCCACCACTTTACGTGTAAGATTGTATGTAAGAAAAGAATGGAGGGCTAATGGAAATTTGAGCACCCCAAATCATCTCTGGGAGCCTAAGCTGATAAAAGCTACCTCTCAAATTAGATTTACTGGATTCAAGCTCCAACGGCTCTGGGCAAGTTATTTAACCTCTTTACTTTCCTAGTGTGTAAAACTGAGATAATAGAATCTACCTTGTAGCTAATAATAGGAACTTAATAATATAGATAATGCACCCTCAATAATACAGATACTGTGTAGATAAGGGCTTAATAATACAGATAATATATCCTCGATAATGTAGATACTAAAGATGATGCAAATAAACCACCTTGCAGTGTCTTGCCCATAGCAAGTCTCAGTATGTCATTAGTACTTTGGCAGGGAACTTGACCGTAGAACTTTGACAAGGAATGAACTGAAATCTGAAACAACCCTAACAAATTGGGAGCTGTCATTCCATTTTACAGAAGGAAAACAGAGGTTAGGTAAATAACTACCTTAAGGTTTCAAAGCCAGTAAGTGAGAGCAAAGAAATCACAACTCTGGTGGCAGGTTGGCATAACCCAATCCCGTTACATTGCCTCCCCTCCTCCAGCCTTCACCAGCAGGGAATTACCTCAGTTTTCATGAAATTAAAAAAAAGAAAAAAAAAAAAAGCAGACCAAATAAAGAGAAGAATCATTTGAAATGCCCCACCAGAACAACGTATCTGTTCTTCAATGAGCAATAATGATAAACGGTGATCTTATAAGGGAAAAGAAATCACGGCTTCCTGCTGCTTTCCGGGGCAGTATTGAACGAAATCAAGGCATGTGAGAAAGAACTTTGAAAACTGTGGCTTTGCTGTATAAAAAGCTACCAGTGTTATTAAACGCTGCCCCACCTTCTTTTATCAAACCCAGAATAACCACTCACCTGTTTGGCCTCACCAGCACCTCCCCCTCCCGCCAGCAACTGCAGCTGTGCGCAGCCAGTTGACTGTTTTCCTTAAAGGCCTCCGGGTGCTCGTAGCTGCTTTAGACTTTCAGCCAAAATTTTTAGAGTTCGGCTGGGGGAGGGGTAGCTCACCCTGAATTCATTTAGCGCCATCGTTGAAGCTCGAGTTCCCAGACTAGGGCACAAAAACATATCCGAAAGGCAGTTTCTGGAACCCTGGAAAACAGTTAATTTTGTAGGTGCCTGGGCATCAGTGGTGCCAAAGGAATGTAACATCCATAACGGGGGCGGAAGGGGGCTTGATCGCAGACGAAATGCATAATACTTTATACGAAAATCACAGCAAGAATCCTGGAACAGGACATTTAAATTCACTGCCTGGGATGGGCCGGGGTGGGGAACAGGGATCGGAAACGACGCTTGCGTTTTTTAAATGCGTCCTTACTTGAGAAAGCAGGGCAGGGAAAGGAAAGGTCATCGTCTGTTTGATTTCCACTCCCGGCCCTGGACTTCCAGCATTAGCTCGCCGGGCCTCAGCTGTTGTACACACACGGCGAGGGGGAGGGGAGGGCGGAGGCGCGGAGGAGGGGCCGCCTGGGAGGAATCTGGGCGTCCTGCCGCGCATGCGCCCTTCCCGAGCAACAAGTGGGCTCCACAGACAGAGGAAGTGTAAGGGGGGTGGGGGGACTGGTGCAGAGCATGGCGGTGACGTCAGCGCTCCGCCCGGGCGGCATCCCGCGCGGCCAAGCCGGGGACAGCGCGAGCCGCAGCCCGAGCAGGAGCGCCGAGACGCGCCTCCGGAACGTAGAGTAACAATCACAACCCCACATTCCGGGCAAGCGCGAGCGGGAAGGGATGCGACCCGGGCCGAGGCGCCACGCGAGCGCCCTGCAGCCAACGTGAGCGCCGCCAGCCTCGGCGGCCAGGGCGCCCGCCAGGCCAGGGGGCGCCAGGAGCCTGCGTGCGTGCGCTCCTCTCCTCTCGTGCGTCCTGGAAGCGGTGGCCGCGGCGGGTCCCTCCGGCGTGCATATCCAGCAGCCACCAGCGGAACGGCTGACCCTGCGGAGGGGAGAAGCTCCTCTCTTGGCTGCCACCCCCTCCCCAGGCCCTCCGGGGAAGCAGCGGCTTCAGCAAGATTGGACCTGGGCACCGGGTGGCACAGCCCTCGAGCCCTGGCCCCAGGGTGCCTGGCGGGGAGAGGACGCAGCTCGTAGGGGGCCCCCGGGGGAGAGGAAGAGACAGCCCCCCCCGCGCGTCCACGCACCAGCCGCTCCGGGGAGGGGGCCCAGAGGCAGCAGCGGCGGCCGGCACCGGACACCCTCGCCCCCTCCCCCCGGGCCCGGTGCGTCCAGCCCTGACCCGCGGCACCAGGAAGAAGGCGCCTGAGCTCCTCTCCCGACGCGACAGCCGCAGTAGGAGGTGGGGGCGAGGAGCGCGCAGAGTCCGTAGCCGCCCGGGCGGTGGGGCCCCCGCGGAGAGGCGCTGCGCCCGCGGTGGAGACTCGCGCCCCCTCCAGCCCCTGGGGCAGAACTTTCTCGCCCCCCCTCCTCCCTCCCCCGCAGCCGGACTCCCTCCCCAGCCAGCCCGTCCTCCCGGAGGAGAAGGCGCCGCGGAGACAGCCCGGGCGGGGGCCTACCTTCCCCAGGGCTGGCATCATGTCGGCAGCGCAGGTGTCCTCGTCCCGAAGACAGTCTTGCTACCTGTGCGACCTGCCCCGCATGCCCTGGGCCATGATCTGGGACTTCTCGGAACCCGTGTGTCGCGGCTGCGTTAACTACGAGGGTGCCGATCGCATCGAGTTCGTGATCGAGACGGCGCGGCAGCTCAAGCGGGCGCACGGCTGCTTCCAGGACGGCCGCTCCCCGGGGCCACCGCCGCCCGTGGGGGTCAAGACGGTGGCCCTGTCGGCCAAGGAGGCGGCAGCGGCCGCAGCGGCGGCTGCAGCGGCCGCGGCGCAGCAGCAACAGCAGCAGCAACAACAGCAACAGCAGCAGCAACAGCAGCAACCGCAGCCTCCACAGCAACTTAACCACGTCGACGGCTCCACCAAGCCCGCGGTGCTCGCAGCGCCCGCCGGCCTGGAACGCTACGGCCTGAGCGCGGCCGCCGCAGCCGCAGCCGTCGCGGTGGAGCAGCGCGGCCGCTTCGAGTACCCACCGCCGCCGGTGAGCCTGGGAAGTGGCGGCCACGCCGCGCGGCTGCCCAACGGCCTGGGGGGCCCCAACGGCTTCCCCAAGCCGGCACCGGAGGAAGGGCCTCCGGAGTTGAACCGCCAAAGCCCCAACTCGTCGTCAGCGGCGGCGTCGGTGGCGTCTCGGCGTGGGACGCATGGGGGGCTGGTGACCGGGCTGCCCAACCCGGGGGGTGGCGGGGGACCCCAGCTCGCCGTGCCCCCCAACCTGCTGCCGCAGACGCTGCTTAACGGCCCTGCCAGCGCTGCGGTACTGCCCCCGCCCCACGGCCTGGGCACTCGTGGGCCCCCCACGCCCGCGCCACCGGGGGCTCCCGGGGGCCCTGCCTGTCTCGGGGGCGCCCCGGGCTCGTCGGCCGCGGCGTCGTCCACCGCGTCTTCCACCTCGTCATCGGTGGCGGAGGTGGGCGTGGGTGCCGGTGGCAAGAGGCCGGGTTCGGTGTCGAGCACGGACCAGGAGCGCGAGCTGAAGGAGAAGCAGCGCAACGCGGAGGCCCTGGCCGAGCTGAGCGAGAGCCTACGCAACCGCGCGGAGGAGTGGGCCAACAAGCCCAAGATGGTCCGCGACACGCTGCTCACGCTGGCGGGCTGCACGCCCTACGAGGTGCGCTTCAAGAAGGACCACTCGCTCCTGGGCCGCGTCTTCGCCTTCGACGCTGTCTCCAAGCCTGGCATGGACTACGAGCTGAAGCTCTTCATTGAATACCCCACCGGCTCAGGCAACGTGTACTCTAGCGCGTCCGGCGTGGCCAAGCAGATGTACCAGGACTGCATGAAGGACTTCGGCCGGGGCCTCTCCTCCGGCTTCAAGTACCTGGAGTACGAGAAGAAGCACGGCTCCGGGGACTGGCGCCTGCTTGGGGACCTACTGCCCGAGGCCGTGCGCTTCTTCAAGGAGGGCGTGCCCGGTGCAGACATGCTGCCCCAGCCCTACCTGGACGCCAGCTGCCCCATGCTGCCCACGGCGCTGGTGAGTCTCAGCCGCGCCCCTAGCGCACCTCCAGGAACAGGGGCTCTGCCGCCCGCCGCGCCTTCTGGCCGGGGCACAGCCTCCAGCTTGCGCAAGAGAAAAGCATCCCCCGAGCCCCCAGACTCTGCCGAGAGCGCCCTGAAGCTGGGCGAGGAACAGCAGAGGCAGCAGTGGATGGCAAACCAGAGCGAGGCACTGAAGCTCACCATGTCCGCGGGGGGCTTTGCGGCGCCGGGGCACGCGGCTGGGGGTCCGCCCCCGCCGCCCCCACCCCTGGGACCCCATTCCAACCGGACCACCCCTCCAGAGTCCGCCCCCCAGAACGGTCCGTCCCCCATGGCCGCCCTCATGTCGGTGGCAGACACTCTGGGCACGGCGCACTCGCCCAAGGACGGCAGTTCCGTGCACTCTACCACTGCGTCCGCGCGGCGCAACAGCAGCAGCCCGGTGTCGCCCGCCTCCGTGCCGGGGCAGCGCCGCTTGGCTTCACGTAACGGGGACCTGAATTTACAGGTGGCGCCCCCGCCGCCTAGCGCCCATCCGGGCATGGACCAAGTGCACCCCCAAAACATTCCGGATTCCCCCATGGCCAACAGCGGACCCCTCTGCTGTACCATTTGCCACGAACGTTTGGAGGACACGCATTTTGTTCAGTGCCCATCCGTCCCCAGCCATAAATTCTGCTTTCCTTGCTCTAGAGAGAGTATCAAGGCCCAGGGGGCCACCGGTGAGGTGTATTGCCCCAGCGGAGAGAAATGTCCCCTAGTTGGGTCGAATGTACCTTGGGCCTTCATGCAGGGCGAAATCGCGACTATCTTAGCTGGGGATGTTAAAGTGAAAAAGGAGAGAGACCCTTGAACCAACAGGGCAGCCACCTCCTTTGCCCTAGACCAGCTCCTCGCCAATCCAGAGGGCCCTTCCCCCACCCACCTCCACCTTCCCTACCCTCACCCCCAAGATGTAGAATTGTGAATATAACTGCAAAAAGTTAGTCTTATGTATAGACATTATTTTCGTCGTATGTTTCTATATTTTGAAACAAAGGTATGTAACTTCTTCATTTGAAGGATAAGCTGGTTTGTGTTAAGCAGTATAATATTGGTTGGGTCATTCGCATCATATTCGTTAGCATTTATTTGGTGGCAGAATGTTTGCCTAGGTACAAAATTAATACCCCTTAGCAACGACTGCTGCTGGTGTGTATTTTTGTAAATGTTATGCACTCTGAAAGGAAAAAAACAAAAGAAAAAGACTTTTTTTTTTTTGCCAAGGCCAGTGTTGCTGCCTAAAAAAAAAATAATAATGATGCTATAAAATGGTGAAAGCTTCTTTCTAAACAGCCCCAAGTGTTGAAGTCTTCACTTTATTTTCTGTTCTGTTTTGTTTTGTTTCCTTGTTTTGTTTGCAAAATGGTAAGGGGGGTGTTGGGGGGGAACGGGGTGTTTTTTGTTGCAAGTTTGTGAGGGGAAAATGTTTTGGTTTGTTTCTACTGACCTGAATGTGTTGGATCTTCACGTGTTGTTTTGTTTTTGCTTTATTGATGCACGGATGCTTTTGAACCGTAGAGCGAAATGCTAGACATGGAGAATCTGCTCTGTTTGTCCTTTATACATTTCTGTAGTTAACAGAACACTGTAATGTGCCTTGGAGCTTAGTAACTTGTAATAAATTCAATTGATATTAATTCTGCCCGGAGTCAGCAAGTTTGTCTTTCTAGGGCAAAGGGCACAGGACTGCATTGTAGGGGACACCTCCTCACCTCCAGCCTCGGGCAGGCAGGAGCGCTAGTCCCTTTGAAAACCCTCGAGCTTGGCAAGTGAGGGAGGCCGGGTGCTGCCTGGCTGCCCCTCCCCCTCCGTACCAGGCTATTTACATTCACCTCGTGGGAGGCGACAGTTGCTGACTAAGCGATTTCTGTTTACTCTTCGGCATCTCTATTTCCCCGGATATGGGGCCCAGCTGCAAATGGCATTGTCAGGAATGCTTTTCGGTGTCTCACCCTGTGGCCACAAGCCTATGCTGATGCTAATGCAGCTGTGATGTGACAAGTGGGGGGAGGTCCTAGAAAAAAGCTAGGGTGCTTTACTTCATAGATAATGGCAGCATTAACTGTTACTGCGCATTTAAAACAAGAATGTCACAGAGCTGGAAGCTGTCAGTAGGGACAGGAAGGGCTGTGGACAACTGGAAAGAAAATGCTACTCAGCCGGCAGGGTCCCAGTAGCTTCCAGCTGATGTGTTGGAAAAGCAGTTGTTACCACATTGGTTACATGTCCCCCTGCCTTTAATACGTATGATTTCTAAAGACAGGACACAGCTGATCAAAACAGGTTTAAGGGGATGCCAAAGAGTGGGGGAACCCACACCTGGCTTTTGAAGGAAAAGTTACAGTGTACCGAATAAAATCCATCCCTGCCTGTTAAGAAATGCAATTATTCATCCAATCAACTTTTTTTGGCTGCGTTTGTAAAGTGCCTAAGGGTGGGGAAGGGAACAAGAGAATTGTCGTGCCTTTTAGAGCTGAGATCTGAGACCAGACCTGAACCCTCCCAGAGCTAGGGGAAGTCAAACAAACAGTTTGAACCTTGTACTTTCCTGGAGGCAAATACAAGAAGAGCAGAAAACGGGAGGAAGCAAAACAAAACGCAGCGATCCTATCTGAAATTCACTCCTGGCCACACCCATGCCTGGGCGGGGCCAGCCAGGCTTGGGCTGCCCGGCCTAGACTGGAGGAACAGGTGAAGAAACTTGGTTCCCGCACCCCACTCCGTCGCACCAGGAGCAGGCTGGGAGAAAGGTATGGGCGCAGGCACGTTTGAAAACAATCACGGGTTAACCCAGAACAGCAGCGTGGAGGTTGGGTTGGTGTTGGGACTTGCTAGTAATAACACCCTTTTAGTTTCTGTTCCTGCTTTTGCCACCATTATTGAAATGGTCCAAAACCAAGATATTTGTGTGTGTGTGTGTGTGTGTGTGTGTGTGTGTGTGTGTGTGTGTGTGTTTGGAGTGGGTGTGGATACATGGCAGTATTGATGGATCTACTGCTGCCTCTTAGTCCTGATACATGGGATGTGCCCGTCTCACCTCTTTAAGAATCTCCCCACATATAAATAGACGTTCCTGTCAGCTTCCTGCACATGTGTCCTTGCATTTTTATCTGCTGCCAAGTGTTGTATTGGTGCTTATGAGTCATGAAACCTATTTTCATCCGCAGGGATAATTAACTTGGGGGTGATAATGCATAGCAGACTATAGGAAGAGTTAATTCTAAAACCCATCCTTGCCTAGCTACCAGACACACATTTCACTTAAAGGTCTGGGTTGGCTTTTCTCATAAGCTCATTAATAAAAATTGAACATGTTTCGCCTGGAAGATCCTTTAAGGTGCTCCCAACCCCCACTCTCAACGCACACACTCCTGAAATGGGTGAGGCTCAACATCCTGAGAATATGCAGTGTGTCTTGGGTGTAATTTAACCACTGCTGAAGGAAAGAGTGCACAGGAGCTTAGATGTGTGGATTACCTGTCTGGGTGTGGAACCTCTGAATAGTGTCTGGCAGCCCCAGTGCACACTCTGCCCTGTTATCTGTCTCCGGGTGCACATGCGCTCTTGCCTACCTGCAACTGTCTCTAGCTGTTTGGATACTAAATTCAGGAACTTGTAGGCTTACAAGACCCTTGATTACTAGTGCACATCGGTAGGCGAAAGGGCCTGTTATTAAAAGCTGAGAACAGTATAGTTTTCTCCCCCTTCTTGTTGCCAGGTGTTATTATTAGCAGGAGAAGCAGTAGCTGTAATAATAGGCATCCAGCAAAGGAGGCCAGTTTGATTTCACTGAGAAGGCAGCCTGACTGGATGAGACCTGGGGGAGTGGGGGAGGAGGGCACAGGAACGAGGTTGGGTGGAACACTTAGGCTGGAAGTGAATTACAATGGTGCAGTTAATTAAAGTTTACCATGGCCAGGGGCCATTTGCTAAATGGTGGCTCTTCCCTTTTTTTTGGAGACATGTGACCTGTCTCTTTCCTGGACTCATTCAGCTGTAGGTCTGGTTTCCTTAACCCGTCTTGATTAGATCTTCAGTGGGATTCCCCCTTCCCTGAAGGGTTCCGTGCTGGATACCTGAGAAGGATTTTCTCTCTCTGGAATGTCAGAGATGCAGACCCAGGTCTCTGCGCGAGCCTGGGTTCCAGTCATCTCCATGTCACTTGGGGTCTCCCTGCCCTCATTTCTCATCCTTCTCACGCCCTCCCCGCTCAGAGTCAAAGTGACCAACATTTAAAAATCTATACTGCGCCTATTTATAGAGATTTTACTTGCCTTCCTAACCCAAGTTGGACGTTTCTTTAAGTGGCATTGGGGGAGGGCGATGAGGACTAAAATCAACAGCTCTGAGAACTCATGGAGGTCAGTTCTTGGCTTTGATCTCCAAAGACAGCACCAGGGTCATCTACTGGGGCCCTAAGTGTTAACATTCGAGGTGCATTTTCATACATGTCCATCCTGGACTGCCTGATGTGATGAGTACTGAAATTCACTTTTGTTTTCTTCTCTTTTTTTGGGGGGGTGTTGTTTTTGTTTTTATTTTTGAGACAGGGTCTTGCCACGTAGCCTACTCCGCCTCAGCCTGCGGAGTGCTGGAATTACAGGCATGCACCACCACTCCCAGCTTAACTTCTGTTTCCTTGTAAACTTCACTGAGTAAAGAAAGCTAAGCTGGGACTGTCCCATCCCCTTTCTGGTACTGGAGATTGAACCCTGGACCTTTGCATGCTGAGCTATATCCCCACTCTTTTTTTTTTTTTTTTCTTTGAGCCAGGCTTTCACCAAGTTGCCAAGACTGGGCTTGAACTTATGATCTTTTTGCCTCAGGAGTTCTGGAATTATAGGCCTGCACTACTATGCCAGGCTTTCCAAATGACCCTTAATGTGATCTGGTAAAATATTTTCTAAACCTTTCTGGGATCAGAGGCACCTTAGAAAATTCTAGTACTATGAAAGTTATGAGAGACAGAGGTGGAAGAAGGAGAATCATGAGTTTGAGGCTAGCCTGGGCTACATAGCTAAATTCTGTCTCAAAACAAAGCAAACAAACAAAAAACAACAAAAAACCCAGGGGGTGGGAATTTAGCTCAAGTGGTACAGCACTTACCTAGCAAGCACAAGGCTGTGAGTTCAATCCCCAGCAACCCCTGCAAAAACAAAACAAAACAAAACAAAAAACTGGGCATAGCAGTCCATGCCTGTAATCCCAGTCCTTGGGAATCTGAGGCAGGAGGATCACCATGAGTTTGAAGCCAGCCTGAGCTACACAGTGAGACCCTGTCTCAAAAACAAACAAACAAACAAAAACCCAACCACACACACCACAAAAAACCCAGGCAGTCTGGTGGCACAGGCCTATAATTGCAGCACTTGGGAAGCTGAAGCAGGAGGATTGTTACAAGTTCAAGTTCAGCCTGAACTACCTAGTGAAACCTTGTCTCAAAAAAAAACAAAACAGGGGCTGGGGATTTAGCTCAGTTGTTACAGTGCTTGCCTCAAAAGTACAAGGCCCTGAGTTCGATCCCCAGCGCACACATACACACACACACACACACAAACACAAACCAAACCAAAACAGTGGGCTATGGTGTGCACACCTGTAATCTCAGCACTCAGGAGGGTGAGGCAGGGGGATTGCTGAGAGTTCGAGGCCAGCCTGAACTACATAGTGAGGCCCTGGCTCAAAACAAACAAACAAACAAAAAACCCAATGAGAACAAAACAAAATAAATAGGGATCTTCTGCAAGAAAAGAACAGGTGCCCATAGATTGCATACATATTCTTTGCTTTTTTTTTTTTTGAGACAGGGTCTCACTATGTAGTTCAGGCTGGTCTTGAACTTGTAGTGAGCCTCCTGCCTCAACCTCCCAAGTGCTGGGATATTCTTTGCTTTTAATGCACATTTTGTGTTTATTTTTGAGCAAGTAATATATTGGTTCGAAATTCAAGATATGGTTAGAGAGTTACCTCAAGTGGTAGAGCACTTGCCTAGCAAGCCCAAGGCCCTGAGTTCTATCCTCAGCAACCTCCTCTAAAAAAAGTAACAGTGAAATTCGAACTATGCAAAAGGGAATACAGTACAACTGTAACATCTGTATTTTACAACCGATCCCTCTGCCACTCAGTTCTCTTCTGAGGTGCAACCGGTGTTAATGGATTTATAAAGAGGTTCATGTGCATTTGAAAGATTGCAATTTCAAGCCCAGTCTGGGCAATTTAGCAATTCAGTGAGACCCTGTCTCAAAATTTAAAAAAAGAAAAATAAGTCTGGGAATGTAACTCAGCACAAAGACCCTGGGTTCGCTACCCAGCGGCAAATGACAACAGCAGCAGCAAGCTTATCCAGAGCCTTGTATAAGAAGGGGCACTGATGAGGCAGGCAAAAGGAGAGTGAGTACCTGGTGGGATGAGGGTGTAAAAGCATTTGTGCCATGGTCTCTTCTACAGCCATAACTTTTAGGGAAAGGGATGTTGGGAGAAGTTTCTAGGTTTCTGACTATAAAATATCAAGGGGCTGGAACTAGTAGAGTCTTTTCTTAACATTTGATCTGTGGACCTTCACCACCTCCCTCTCTGCTGACTGGAAACTTCCGAAGGTTTAAAGACAGATAAGCAGTTGACTTCAAAATCAACTGGGGATGACCATCCGGACACGGAAGGAAGGTGAGACACACCCAGGACTTCCACTCGTTCTCTTGAAGCTTCTCTGTTCTCTCCTTTTTTTATTTGTTGGTTTGGTTTGGTTTGTTTGTTTGTTTTGAGAGTTGAGACAGTCTCTCACTATGTAGTTCAGGCTGGTCTTGAACTCACTGGGTAGCCCAGGCTGGCCTTGAACTTGTACTGCTTTTCCTGTCTCAGCCTCCCAAGTGCTGGGATTCTGGGCGTGCATCACCACACCCGGTCACGCTCTCTCCTTTTGGCCCATCTCTGCGTGGCTGTCTTCTCCACCACCACAGAGGGAACTGAAGGAGGCTAATGACGTGCCACATGTTGCACGATGTGCCAGGTAGATGCACGCTACACCAGCCATGCTTTAGGCTAGACTGCAAGGAAGACATGATGACCTCTGTTTTCCATGTGTTACACGTGAGCTGGGAGATATTAAATACCGAAGCCTGGCAAGGTGGTGTGTGCTTATAATCCCAGCACTCAGGAGTGCCATCACTGGGCTAGGCTGTGGAGAAGTGTCCCAGCCTCCCACCAGTCTCCTGTTGACCCTGATCTCTACCCACTTCCAGCCGTGACTCTGCAGCAGTCAGTCCTTTCCCATCTGAGCACATCGTGCCCTTGCTTAGAAACCTTCCTCGGCTCCTTGTTGCCTGTAGAATACTGTCCAGATTCATTAGCACAGGAAGCAAACACTTCTACCACCTCTCCATCCCAGGAGGATTTTAAATTTTTTAAAAGTATTACATATGTGCTCACTTCGGCATCACATATACTAAAAAAAAAAAGTATTTACTTATACATGGTAAAAGAAAAAAAAAAAAAGCACCCAGTGAAAAGCAGGTTGGTTCCAGCTCTCCAGCTGTTTTTCTTCAGTGGAAGCAAGGTGCACAGTAATTTTGCAAATATTTTCAGCAGTGTTAGATACACAAAGAAGCTTAGATC
The DNA here is from genome assembly GCA_004026905.1 of Hystrix cristata. Classification (NCBI taxonomy): domain Eukaryota; kingdom Metazoa; phylum Chordata; class Mammalia; order Rodentia; family Hystricidae; genus Hystrix; species Hystrix cristata. Next base: position 58,915 of record PVJO010000632.1, on the reverse strand, counting down.
TACACTCTTGGATGCAGAGGCAGGAGGATCATAAATTCTAGACCAGTCTGGGCAACTTAGCAACTTAATGAGACCCTGTCTCAATATTAAAAAAAAAAAAAAAATGCTGGGGATGTAGCTCATTGTGAAGGCTCTGGATTCAGTCCCCACATGCACGCGTGCACACCCCCCAAAATAGGAGGAGGAGGTAAAGGAGGGGGAAGAAGAAGAAGGAGAAGAAGAGAAAAAAGAGGAGGAGGAAGAAGAGAAGAAGCAACTTAAATGTATGACATAGAGCCCCTGGAGTTAGATCTCAGAACAAGCCAGGGCCTGGTTTGGGGCAGAAAGAGCCTGAATCTAGGAATCTGGGTCCAGAGGTGCTAACTTGAAGGTCCCAAGTCCCAGATGTCCCCCTACCTCGATGTCCAAGGGTCAGCACTGTTGGGCAAAGAGTGTTTGTATGTCCCTGGCCCATGTCCAGTGTGCCTACACCATTGTGTACGTCAGCTCCCTAAGCTATCCCCTGCGTGGCTTGGGGTTCTCTGGGAAGAACTGGGGGAGTCTGGGGGCAGTGGCCATGGAGGTCAGGTAACCTTGCAGTGCTAGAACCTTTCTTCCCAACAGCCACATGTCTGCATCTCCCACCACCCACAAAGGCTTGGTGAAACAGTCTCACCAGAGGGGACCACCTGAGAAGATGCAAAAGAGAAATGGTTGACTGTAACCTTCACACCCAGCAGTGGGCTAGGCATTGTCATATACAGTTTCTCCACCCTTATGGCAAATCTTTGAGGCTGGTTGTGGCTGTTATTCTCCTTTGACAGGAAAATACCCATATTAGGTAATCTTATTACCTGTGCTTTATAGCTGAGGCAGCGCAGAGACTCTGAGTGGTAAATAACATCCCTGGCCTCTCTCCTCTCACAGCTGCAGGCCAAAAGCCCCTCACACTCTCCCCTAGCTCCACTCCGCAGCCTGTCTCCACCAGCACCAACTCTTCCTGGGGCCTTGGGAGGAGGAGTCATGGTCCCCACGGAAGCCTGGAGTCAGGGCCCTGGCTCTGGAATGGCTACAACCCCAGGAGGTCAGTACATCAGAGAACAGGTTTGGGTGGCTGGGGGCGCCTGACCAGGCCCACAGCCAGCCCCCTGGGGGAGCTGGCTCTGGAATGCGGGACCACGCGGACTCTGAGAAATCAACTCTGTGTCCCTGGGTCTTAGCCCAGGTGGTCATGTGACCACCTCCCCCTAACTCCCCCCACCCCTTGGCCCTCTTCTGCCCAGAGTCTGGCCCCAGGGGCTCTGATGGTCTTGGATCAGAGCTGGTGGCCACTGATCCCTGACCTGGGGATTTGCCAGCGTGCCCACTCTGGAGGAGCCTTCTGGAAGTAGGGGAGTTTCGAGGTGGGAGAGGGATGCAGCTGGGAGCTTCTGGAGGTAGATCAGAAAGGAAGGCACTAGGGAGCACAGAGTACAAAGGAGGAGTGGCCTTGAATCCCCTGCCTCGTCAGGGGTTAAAGTACCTGGCTAGGCTACTTACCAGGAAGCAGCCTGTCAGGCTCCCCGCCTGGTCCTGCTCCTTCTCCTGCAGGGCCTCAAGGTCACCTGGGTCAGTCTGGGACTGGCACCTGGAGAGAGGCAAGGCTGGGCGTAGGGCGGGAAGCCGGCACCTGCAGTCCTGGTCAGCCCCTAGCCCATGACTCCTATCTGACCTTGGCCTTGCCCCTCTCTGTGGAGGGGACGTGGGGTCTGCAGGTGTCTGCCAGCCACAGATGCTACTTCCAGCACCCTGCAGGCGAGGAAGGCTTCTCTGACAGCCTCCACTTCCCTTTTCTTGCTTCTGCATGGTCCAGGTCAAGACCTCCTCCGTAGGAGCTGCTGAGCCCGCGCCTGCAGCCTCCTGATCCCTTCAGCTTCTGTCCCACCTGCGGCCAGGAGTCTTTTCCTGGGCTGTCTCTCTCCACCCAGAGGCTGGGCCCTTGAGCAGGGCTCCTCTTCCCTCAGCATGGCAGAGGCTGCTGGTCTCTAGAGCAGGCTGTGGGTGGGCAAGCCCTTAGGCCAGGTGGCTGCTTCTGCCTGAATGCTGCTCCTTTTTCCTTTGGTCTTCCCTTCAATCCTCTCTTTCTCCTTCAAGATTCGTGAAGGGTTGATGGCTCCGTGAAAACTTGTATTCATCCAACCAGCATCTATTGATTGATGTTTGGGTTCAAATCCTGGTTCTACTATTAACTGTGGGTGTTTCGGTTTGTTTATTGTGTTTTGTTTTTTTGTGACAAGGTCTTACTTTGTAGTTCAGGCTGGCCTCAAACACACGGTGATCCTCCTGACTCAGCCTCCTAAGTGCTAAAATGACAGACATGTGTCACCATGGCTGGCTTTTGCTATTAACTTTGGACAATCTACTTGATGTGTTGGGGCCTCTGTGTCCCCCCTAGGAAATGGGAGTCCCCTCACACAAGGCTGTTGGGGGAATGAGACAGAAAGCGCATGTTTATTGTGGGCACAATCCAGGGAATGATAATATTCTCGTTCGCCTCCCTCTTGCTGGGCTCAGCCATCCTCTTCCATCGAGGTCAATTCTTAGAAAGACTGGTGATTAATACCAGGGCCACAGGGCCACAGAAACACAGGTGGGCCCTGAGAAAGACCTCTTCCTACAGCTGGAGGCCGCAGAGAAAGGAGAGAGGAGAGGAGTCCTGAGAGTGAAGGCGGAGGAGCGAGGCTGTCAGGAAGGCCAGAAAGTTGGCTTGGTTTGTCTGGGATGTGGGGAGCAGAGGGGCAGGGCTAGCAAGCAAGACCTTCTGAGCTAAATGAGGGGCTCAGAGTTAGCTGAAAGGGACACAGTCTGATTGCTATTTGAGAAGATACCTTGCAGCAGTGTGGGAACTGGACTGGAGGGAAGGAGAAGCAAGATTGGGAAACCAACTAGTAGGGGACTGTAGTCTCCAGGCCAGAGGTGATGATGCCAGCAAGGAGGGGACAACGGTGTCCAGGAGGCCACCTGCAGGGGCCACCCCAGGCTCAGAGACAGGGGTTCCCAGGGAACCCCACAAATGAGTAGGTTCTGGAAGAGACTGGCTCTGCTCTAAACACCAGGCCTGAAGAGCAGGAAAGGCAGATGACAGGTGAGCAGAGGGACACGCATCTGGCCTCTGCAGACCGGCCTGGAGCAGAGATGAGAGATGCCACCCTCTGTGGGTAGAAACTAGACATGCATGTTCTAGTTTCTGGTGAGGCCCAGAGGGAACGTAGGCAGACTGAGAAGGCAGCATGGGGTGCTGCCAGTACCTCCCTGGCCTTCTGGGAAAGGGAGTGGGAGGAGGGGACAGTCCCAGGAAGAAGTGTCCACTGCTGCCCATGGAGCCTGCAGACTAGACTAGGTCCTGATCAAGTCAGGCACAGGGCTGAGATGGACAAAGAGAAGGCCGGAAGGGTGCCCCTGGAACCCATAGCCAGGGAAGTATCTGCAGAATAGATGCAGGGCAGGAGGGATAGAGGGTGATGTGTGGGGTGGCAGAATGCCGAATGCCGGGCTTGTCCTGGTGTCCTGGCTGTGATGGGCAGGAGAGAGTCTGCCAGCCAGGGGCAGGTGGGAAGAGTTCCTCTGGTGCGAGTTGAGAGAGACATGGTAGTTTTCAGGAAAGGTGGTGGTAATTCATGGCATGACAGCCTCGAGGAAAAGAGGGGACATCAGGAAAGGCAGCAGAGGGTACTGGAAAGTCATAAATAATGTAAATAATCATATAAGATCAATAACCACCCTTTACACAGTGTCTACTATGTGCCAGGCAGCATTTTAAGTACTTTACGTGCACTAATCCACCCAGTCCACATGCAGCTCTGTAAGCATGATATGATTGAAAACTATGATGGATGTTCAAATTTTTAAAAATTTATTACAGCAAAAGACACACTGCTGCTGTTAATTGCCCTCAGAACACTCCACCTCACTTTGGACACACCTATCAAATTCTTTTTTTTTTTTTTTTTTTTTTTTTTTTTGGTTTTTTGAGACAGGATCTTGATATGTAGTTCAGGCTGGCCTTGAACTCACTGTGCAGGCCAGGCTGACCTCGAACTCCTGGTGATTCTCCTGTCTCAGCCCCCAAGTGCTGGGATTACAGGTGTGTGCCACCACACCTGGCCACTTGTAAATGTTCTGATCATACTTTGTATTTTGAAGGAACTGAAGTAGAGATGTTAAGTGGCTTGCCCAAGGCCACACAGCCAACATGCGGTGTTGGTGGCGTGCTGAGATTTGAACCCAGGCAAGGTGGGTTCCTCCAGAGACGTGTCATGGTTAACAGCAGGGACTCTGGGGCCAGACTGGGTTTCCACCCCAGTTTTCCCAGTTCTTTTCTCCACTGCTCTGGTCCTTCGGTTTCCCTTCAGGAGAATGAGCAATGAGCATGAGAACCACGCTGCTTTCTTGGTGATCTTGGGTGCCACAGGGCACTCAGAGCAGGGCTGGATGTGTGGAATCCCAGGCGAGGACGTGCCTGGTGTAGTTAGGTGCCCCTCTTGTGTGGGGAGCAGCCCAGTGTGGGGCAGTGGAGAGACTGCAGCAACTTCTCAGACCTTTTCCAGTTTTCACCCACTTATGGGCCCTCTCCTGGGTCAGTCAGAACCCCCGGAAGCAGGCAGAGGAGCAGTTTGCAGTAGAGGGGAAGAAGCTTCGGAGGCCAGAGTGGGCTCTTTACTCAGTGGTATAGCTGTGCAACTTTCTGCCCATTATTCTGGGAGCCCCAGAGGGCCAATGGTGCCCGCCTTACCAGGCAGTGGTGGGGATCGGATAAGATCACGGTATGAGCGGGTGTGCCCAGCTCAACGCCAAGCACCAGGTGATACTCGTCATGTGGCTACGGCAGCTACTTCTGCCACCTCTACTGATCTTGATGGGGTACCAGCAGGGCTGGTGTGACTGTGGGAACCATGGACAGTGTCTAGACACTGGGTCAAGGCTGGTCAGATGTGAGAGCTTCAATAGTTAGCAAAGGAAAGGAGGTTGGAGGCCCCTCCCCCCGGCTTTATCATCAGCTACAACAAGTGTCCCTGGGGCGCCTGCCTCACCCTGTCCAAGTCAACTGTGGGCCCGGCTTCCGTGATCCTGTGACCTGGAAGATGAAAAGTGAGGGTCACCGGCCCTAAGGGACAGTGGCGGGCCTCCTGCTCAGTAGAGGATTTGCTTCCCAAGCTGCAGTCTCAGGGCCCCGATACCAACCCCACTTGACGGGCTGTGTGATTTCCCAGGCGAGGGAGGAGTTTGTTCTGGGGACACTGTAGGTTCTGGGCAAGTCTGGCTTCATGGGTATGGCCCTCTGTGGTCACACTGGGGCCCACATTCAAAGGGGGTGATTTAATGTTCTGCCGCACCATCCTGCAATTCATAACAATTTAGAACAAAAGGTCCTGCATTTTTCATTTGGGCCCTCCAAATTGTGAAGCTGATGCTAGGGCCTGGGGTCCTTGTCTGTCTCCCCACCCACAGTGAATGTCAGAGGCTCCATACTTGTACCTGTCTAGCTAGAAGTAGAGAGGTTCGTGGCTGGCCAGGCCAGAGAGGGGAGAAGGGGGAAGGCTGATGGCTTTGTCCCTGCTGGGGCCCGGAGGAGGGTGACGGGTGGATTTGAGTAAAGCAAGCTGGGCAGTCAGACAACTGTGTATCCTGAGGCCGCTGCTAGCCAGCCTGTCTCTTCAGTGAGTCTTCTGCTCCTGTATAGAACGGGGCTGGTGGGAGGTTCGCATGGGGTACCGTGTGAAAGCACGAGGGCAAAGTGACTGCTGAGCATGTTTGCTGTTGTGTGCCCAGTTGTGGGCAGGAAGGCAGTGGGGTGGTGAGAAACATGTTCCAATGTCAGAGACTATGGGAGAAGGCGTCCAGTCTCTGCCCTGACCTCCAGGGGCCTTGGAGGATCCAGCACCATTGTTGGAACCAAGTTCCAGGAAATGAGCTGCCACTTCCCCCTCCAAAGTAACCACCCTCTTTGTCTGCCCTGCCATTTCTACAATGACCAAACTTAGCCCTGGCCCAGGGGTGGGGATTTTAGGTTGCCAGGCCTCTTGTTCTCCCCAGAATAACTCACAGGAAACCCTCTTCACACAGCACACCTGCCCTGCAGTGGGGCCAGGCCAGCCCTCTTCTTACAACATCCCAGTGCCCCCTTTTTCTAGAAATCCCCTTCCTCTGGGGGTAAAGCTGTGGACTGAGGCCGCCAGTTCAGCTGCCTCCTCCTCAACACCTCTTGTCCCCACCCCTTCCTGATCCTTGACTTAACCCTGAGCTGGATTAAATCCTTCAGCAGGCCCTCCTCCACCCCCATATACAAACTCAAACGAGAAAACACCCTGAACCTTAAAATAAATGTGAGGAAGTCCAACAAAGTTCTGACTTTTCCCAGGATGACTACTTCCTTGCTATTTTTGAAGTACCAAGTATTAGCCCTTAGAAAAGCAAAACCAAACCAAAACACTTGGTTGGTGCCCTTTTCCTGCCAGTGCCCTAAGGCTGTGTGTAATCTGCTGGTTGGGTAACCTGGCCTCGCCTGCCCCTTCCCTGGTGCCAGAGAAGGACAGAGGCCTGGCCGGCACTACCAGGGCATTGGGCCACTCTGCCCCAAGATTTCCCAGGGGACCGAGAAGCCCTGGGCCAATCAGCCTCAAAGGGGAGGGGACAGCAGAAAAGCCCAGAAGGTTCCACTGCTCCAACCCACTAGATCCACCAGGGCCAGCCCAGGCCCCCTTCCAGTCCTCCAGCTGGCCAAGGACAGCTGGGCTGCAAAGGTCCCCAGGCCAGCTGCCCTTCACCCACACCTATCTTGCAGGTCCCCCTGCCTAGCCAGGGACTCGCCAGGCTACTCGCCCTCCATGGAGGAGCTGGGGAGCCGCAGGAAGGAGCTTCCTCTGTAAACTGGCTTTTCCAGATCCTGCTTATAAACTCTGGTTAAAAATAAAACCACACGTCTGGGAAGGAGAGGATAAGGTAGGAGACGTAGAAGATGGCAGGAGGCTAGGGACAAGCAGGAAGTACAGGCTGTGGGCTTCACAGCATAGTCATGGAACGCCTAAGAGAAAGAGACAGGCTGGGGGAGAATCCAGGAAAAGGGGGGTTCCTTCCAGAGCACTTCACCATGAGGAGAGAAACCAGGCCCAGTAGGGGTGGCCGGGTCCCAGCACACAGACAAGGATGGATGGAGCCCTCTTGGCCTTGTTCTTGCTTCTGCCTTTTCCCACCGGGATCCCCAACTCTTCCCCTGAGCTCTTCCCATCACCATCTGGTCAGGATGCCCCAAGCCAGTCCCTGCCCACTCTCCCAGGCTGCTCATTGCCCTCCTAAAGCCCTGCCCAGGTGGTCTTCCTGTATCTCTCCAGGGGAATGGACATTTATGGAGGGTCCAGCACGGTGCATACTAAGCACCTGTCTCCTTTTTCTGCTGTACTGGGGTTTGGACCCAGGCGCTCACACACACTAGGCAAGCATTCTAGTGCTGCATTCTCTCCCAAGCCCTCTATTTTGAGACAAAGTCTCACTAAGTTTCCTAGACTGACCTTGAATTTGCCATCCTCCTGCCTCAGCCTCTCAGGCAGCTGGGATTACAGAAGTGTTCTACAAATCTGGCTCATCTATATCTCTTGGTCATAAACAAAAGCCAGAGCCACATCTTCCGGTGCATCCCTGTGGATCCCAGCACTCTGGGAGGCTGAGGCAGGAAGATGGCAAATTAGAGCTTAGCCTGGGCAAGTAAGGGACTTAGTGAGAACCTGACTCAAAATGAAAAATTAAAAAAGGGCTGGGGGGAAAAAAAAGGGCTGGGAGGTAGCTCAGTGTGAAGGCCCTGAGTTCAACCCCTAGTATCGCAAAAATAATAAAAATTTTAAAAATAAATGAACCAAAGCCAGAAGTTTGGATGTTTTCTGTAGGAAGCATCACATCTCAGAGAAGAGGAGGGACGGGACTGGTGGGTGCTGGGCACCTTCCCCATGCTGACTGTGTCTCCAGCAAGATTCCAAGCCCCAGCACGGCCCCAGGGAGCACGGTGAACATTGGCATCCCTGATGCCAGCCTGGAGCCCAAGATCCTGTAGGGGTTGGCGTGGCCTCCATGCAGCAGAGCTGGGCAGGGGGCACCTCTGTCTTCCAGCCCAGCCTTCAGCATCTGGCAGGCCCGGAGTGAGCACGGCCTGGGCATGAGCACAATGTCATTTCATCTTCGTGGTAACCTAGCGCTCCCCCTTTCACAGGGAGGAATGAGGCACAGGCCAGTGAAAAGACTTTGGCTCCCCTCCCTCCTTCATGCCCTGAGCTACACCCCCAGCCCAGAGCCGGAACTTGAGCCCAGCGCTTTCTGCCGAGAGCCCATGCTCTTGACCTGTGCATGGACCCCCAGGTTCCCATCGCCAAGGCCCTGTTGGACCGACTGCCTCTTCTGTTCAGCCTTCTCTGTTGCTGTCCCTTCGGCCTGCAGCCTTGGACAGTGCGGGGAGGCCAGCCGGCCTGGTGTCTCCCCGGGGTGGCCAGGACCTGTGGGTTCTCAGGGAGCTCAGCGTAGTTGCTGACTGACAGGAGCTGGGGGCGGGGGAGCAGAGAGGGAAGGAGGGTGTGGGCCAAGAGCAGACCTTAGGGTTCCTGTCTCTTCTGTCTCGCTTAGCTTTGTCTCCATCACTCTGAGGCGTTAAACAAGGGCTCTCAGAAAGGGGACATGGAGTGTCTGGAGAGTCCATTCAGGCTTTGGGTCTGTCCAGTGACCTTGGCAAGTTCCCTCCGGCCCTGCAGGGGGAAGAGTGTCTCCCTCAAGGCACCCGAAGGGGATGGAATGTGACAGTGGTGCACTGTGAACCGGGCCACAGCTGGCCACCCTGACGCTCAGGTGCAGTTCGCTATCTTCCGCAGGAAAGAGGCGGGTGGCGGGTGAGTGATGGGAGTCGGAGGCGCCCAAGGCAGGGACGCTGCCTGCACGGTGAATGTTGTCCTGAGCCCTGAGACTGCTGAGCCACCACATGGGGGCTTCGTAAGCTCCATCGCCTGGGGGAGGGGCTCCCTCAGTCCTCCCGACTGCAGGGCCGCAGGGTGGCGGCCAGACAGGGGCAGTGACATTCTCATCCCAGTGTCCCCAGAGGAGTAGGGGATCCCTGACCAGGGGCTCCACAGCATGGGAGGCTTCAGGGAGATCAGTGGCTGGGGAAGACATAAGGAATCTCTGCCTAAAAGCAGCCAGGTGTCCTTGCCACCGGAGGAGGTGTGCCGTAGGCTGTTGGTCTCCTGGGGTTAGGTGCCCGTCCTTTCATCCTCAGCAGTGGTGGCCGATGACTTGGAGGAGATAGCAGTCTGGCCGAACAGGAACATCCTGCCTCCCCTGCCCAAGCCAGCAGACACCTGGGTAACGGGGAGGAGTGAGGAGATACGATCGCGTCTCAGAGTTAGCAGCATCCAGTGTCCTTGCTCTGTTGGGTCATTTGATCAGTGTCACCTATTTAGAGTTGGGAATGTGGCCATAAATAAGCCAAAAGCTTTGTTGAACACTGGAGTGGGGTAGAGGTCTAGAAACACACAACTTGGTAACAGGGGGGCAATCTGGGTTTCGAAAAGTGGATGTGAGTCCACCGAATAGGGTCAGGAAAATTTCAGGCTTCACTTATCTGCTGGCCGAAGATAAGAAAGTGTCCCTGCACAGAAGTCATGGGCGGTGAGAGGTGATGTGAGGTGACAGGAGAGCATGATGCAGGAATGAGGCCATTCCGGGTCTGATGGCAAATCTCCCTGATGCAGTAATTTTGGCTTCTGCCCCACCAGTTGGGCCTCCGGCTCTTCCCCAGGCTTGGCTGGAAGAACACTTGGCCACACTTCATTTCTCAGTCTGCTGGAGCCGTCCGGCACCCTGTTAGCTGAGAGCATCGTGGTGGAGGGTGGATCGTGGTCCACACACAGACTGGACCCCGGCACCACACGGGTGGCCTCGTCTCTGCCTGGCAGTGCCATCTGCTCCGTGACTGCCTTCCTGCTGCTCTGAGCATGGCATTGGGCATGCTTGCACCTTCCTGGTGCTGAACCCCCTGAGGAGGCCCCGACTGGCCTTTTCTGGGCCTCCTGGAGGCCACCTCTGTCGTTCCCTTGGCCCTGTGCAGACATTGTGCAAACAGCCTAAGTGACTGCAGTGCCATGGGGACTCTCAGGCCATGATCAGGCCAGCTGTGTGCCCAAGGCCGTCGCCCATCTTCCCAGGACCATGCGGACCCACTGAGAGGCAGGCCCGGGAGGGGCACCTTGCTCACTTGAGCACCAGGAATGCAGAGTCCTGGGTGGATTCGGTCTCAGCTGAGCTGCTCCGCGTGAACCTTCAGAAGCACCAAACGCATGTCGGATCATGATGCGATGTCCCTTTTCCTGCCAGCTTCCCCAGGTGGGGAGAGGGACGTGGTCCCTTGTTTCACTGCAGGGACACTGAAGGCACTCAAGAGTGATCTGTGGGTGGGTTTCCTGGTCCCCTATGGCGCACCTAGAACTGCCAGGTGCTATTCCAGGCTGGGGGATTTGGCAGGAGGCGAAACCAGGGCCTGCCCTCCGGGAGCCTCCACTGAGCAGAGACAGACATCTGCAACAGCTAAGCTCAGTGAAGCTAGCCGCTGACACAGGCCAGGGAGAGTGACAAGTGGGATGGGGACTGTTGTTACCTTACACAGATGGTCCCAGTCAGCCCTGCAGTGAAGTGGCATCAGAGGAGAGGCCTGATATATACATGACCCAAGAGTGTTCCCCACCAATGCAAAGGCCCTGAGGCAGGACTGTGCCTGGTGTTTCTTTTCTGGGGTTTTTTTCTTGGCACTGGGGATCGAACTCAGGGCCTTGCACTCGCTAGGCAAGCGCTCTACCACTGAACTAAATCCCCAATCCTGAGTACCTGGAGAGGATAAGGGTGGAGACGGAATGGCTGGTCCATAGAGAGATGGGGTCCTGATACCAGCTGTCCTGCTTCTGTGCCCCCGCATCCCTGCTGGGGAGAATGGGCAGCATGCCTCTCACGGCCGGCGTCCAGAGGCCAGACCATTGTCCTAGTCACACTGCACTGCACCAGCCTCTTTCATCTTCTGCCTGCCCTGCTCCCCACAGCCAGGGAGCGACTCTTCCGACGGTTCTGAGTGTGGTCTGCACAAGGTCTTGTGTGACCTGAGGCTCCCTGCAGGAGCTGGGCCTGGAGTGGAGGGAATGTTTGTTGACTGACCACAGCGCAGACTGAGTACTGAGAAGAGGCCTGCAGCTGGGGGCGGGGCATGGGGTGGGTGCTGAGGCCCATCTTAGGAGCAAGGCAGGACAGAGCTCTGAATGCAGGTTCCTGGAGTCGACCTTGTGGCTTTGTTTTGGTCTTTTACAGAAAACCACTTCTCAGTTTCTCTACCGGATCAGCTGCTGTTGTAAGGACACGTTAACTGCTGGTGTTGCAGGGCTATCATCTTCCTCGTTTTACAGGTCAAGGTTGTGAAGCACAGAGAGGTCAAATGGTTTTGCCGGGGTCACACAGCTAGTAAATGGCAGAGGCAGGATGCAAACCCAATCGTCCTTGTTCTTGTTCTTCTCCCTGTATTCTTACCCCAGAGCCTGGTCCCCAAGATGAAATCTTTAACTGGAGTGTTTGTGTGCTCAAAATCCCTGGGCTGAGCCAAAGGTTTTTGCTTTTTTTGTTTTATTTTGAGACAGAGTCTCACCACATAGTTCAGGCTGCCTTGAGCTTATTATGTAGCCCAGGCTGGCCTCCAACTCCCCATGATCCTCCTGCCTCAGCCTCCTGGGATTACAGGAATGTGCCACCATGTCTGGCTCAAGCCAAAAGGCTTTTGAGACTAAACTTTTAAGCAGATTTGAAAAAAAAAAAAAAAGTAAGTATTTAATCATAGGAGTCAGCATGGTGGCATATGCCTGTAATCACAGCTCTTCAGAGGCTGAGGCAGGAGGATTGCTGTGAGTGCCTGGCCAGCCAGAGCTACATGGTAAGTTCAAAGACAGCCTGAACTACGTGGTGAGACTCTGTCTCAAAAAAATAAATAAATAAAAACTAAATAATTACAAGAAACTGAAGATGATTGACAAATATAGTGAATGATACCAATAGCTAAGTGGATGTTTAATATATGAAAGGATTCCAGAACCTGGGAGGCTGAGGCAGGAGAATCACAAGGAGTTTGAGGCCAGCCTGGGCTACATAGTGAGTTCAAGTTCTGCCTGAATGACACAGCAAGAGCCTGTCTCAGAAAAAAAGGAAACAAAATGAGAGATACTTCCAAGCATTGCCACCCTGAGGGTGGATTACAGGGTCTCTGTCTCCAGATTCGACCCCCCTAACCCCCATCCCAAGGGAAACTGTCATACATGATTTCCCCTCATCCCAGCACACGCACACGCACACGCACACGCACACTGGCTGTCTAGATGGAAGTGAGTTATGATCTATATCACGGTCAGAAGTATCCCCCTTTGCACTATTTGGGATTGAGCCCAGCCCTTTTTATGGTTATTTATTTTTAGGTTATTAGGGTTTGTTTGTTTAGTACTGAGGATTGAACCTAGGGCCTTCACACTGAGCCATATCCCCAGCCCTTTTTTACTTTTCATTTAATTTAATTAATTTATTTATTTATTTTTGGTTTTTTTTTGAGACAGTCTCACTATGTAGCCCAGGCAGGCCTCAAACTCTCAGAGATCCTCCTGCTTCAGCCTCCCAAGTGCTGGGATTACAGGTGTGCACCACCACCCGGGCTTACTTTTTATTTTGAGACGGGGTCTTGCTAAGCCACTAAGTTGCTGGCACTGGGCTCCACAGAGGGCTGGGGTCACAGGCATGCACTACCCTGTCTGGGCGAAAGTGCCCCTTTCTGATGATGGCTTCTGTAGGCCTGGAGTCAAGGGCCAGGTTCCAGGGGAACTCGGTAGGGTACAGAGGTCCTGGCACCTGTGACTCTGTGAGACAGTCGGGCAGGGGACAGGGGACCTCCGCCCTGCTCACCCTCACATGCCCCCACCCGCGGGCAAGAGGCGAATCTGCAGCCTGTGTTGTCTGTGTCTGGGGATGTCAGGCCAAGAATGCATGTTTTCACCACCCTGTGCCGCACCGTGGGTCCCCCGGGGAGGTGATGCTTGGGGATGCTTGAAGGGGGTGGGGAATGAATGTAAGCCAACACTTCCCCACGACTGACTGGGAGCCTCGAAGCCAGGCCTGGTAATTAATGTGCCAGCGGCACATTGACAAAGCAGAAAAGCAAACTTGGGCAAGGGGTGAGTCACACAAGGAGCAGGCAGGGGGAGGGAGAGCGCAGGGGTATGGGGCGCATCTGTGGGCCAGGCGGGCAAGCATAGACACAGCACAGCAGCAGGGCAGAGCAGGCTGAATCAGAGAGAGCATGCAGGTGAGCAAGACAGCATGCGAGCAACGGGGTGGGCAGGGGACGGGGCTTCTCTTCTGTCCCCACTCAGCCACCAGGGCTTCTGAAAAGCCTTGTGGTGTGGAGTGAGGGCCGCGCAGGAGAGGTGTGATTTCATTACCTTTCCCTTTGTGTGATATTTTCGTGTTAGAAATGTAAGACTGGAGCTATAAATAATCCAGTCACAGCTGCAGCGTCCTGGAGATGGATGTGTGTGCCGATGCCAGCGCTCACTCGCTTGCTCGGGAGGGGAGGGGGGCAGCTGTGCTTTACAAAGCTGAAATGAAAGCTGCCTCCCCCAACATGGACTCCTACCCCAGCTGCCCAGATCCCCCAGGTCTCCTCCTGACCCACAGACCCCAGGGGGCGCTCAGTGATGCCCAGACCCCTCCCCTGTCCTGGGCAGCTTGGGCAGGTGTAGGGGAGTCCAGGGCAGAAGAAATGGGGTAGACAGAAGGTGCCCAGCTGCACCTGGTGGGCCGCAGGTGACTCGGAGAGAGACAGGCTCAGCTGTTGATGTCCCTGGCACACAGGGCAATGACAGCCCCATTCCCATTCTTCCTCTGGGCTGGGACCCTGTTCCATGCCCCATCATGCTGAGCGCCACGCAAGATTCTATGTGGGCCAGAAGTGGTGCACACTTGTAGTCCCAGCACTGTGGGAGGAGGAGGCGGGAGGATCAGGAGCTGGAGCCCACCCTGGAAAACTTTACGAGACCTTGTCTCAAAATAAGACAAAAGCTGAGGCTGAAAGCCCACTGAAAGTTCAAGTCCAGTCTGAACTACATAGACCCTGTCTCAAAAAACGAAATATGACAAACAAAAAAATTTTAATCTGTGGGTGCTGGAGGAAGAGAAGGAGGGTAGGATTCTCAGCCAGTTGCATGGGCTCTATACCCAGCGGCCTGCCCGTGCTTCCTGCATTTTCTCAGCTGAGCGCTTACCCATGTCTGTCCCCACCAGCTCTGCACTCCTGAGGGCAGGGGATGCATATGGGCTTCGCCCTCACTGCAACTCTCTGCCTGTAGCCTCCCAGCATATGTCACTCTGCACCCGTTTCGGCAGATCCCACAGCCCCTGTGCTCTGTGCAGAGGTGGGGCAGGACTGGCTGGGCCTCTGCACCAGTCTGGCTCCCTCCTGCCGGTCCTCAGGCTGCCCTTGGGGCTGCAGATCTCTGGACCCCCTGCCTGCCCCCCACCCTGCCAGGGGGCCACCCACCACCACGTGCTTCAGCTCTGGGTCCTGGGTGGTTACACCAGCAAGGTTCTCACTGGAATCAGCAGAAGTGCAATCTGATTTTCCGAAGCAGAGAAAAGATTTCCTGAAAGATCCGAGGATGCTCACGGCACTGACAGGCCAACCGGAGACCCAGCTTGAAAAATGGACAGCCAGTACACCCAGGGCAGTCCGATTAGGATGGCTTTGCTGGCCCCACCCCTGCCATCCATGGTCCCCCCCAGCAGAGTGTCTGGGCCACTCGTTGGCATTGTGAGGCCCCATAGGAATTTTCAATTGGCTGAGTCTAGGTCCTTTGCTCCATCCTGGCTGCCAGTAGGTAGGGGGAGATGGAATCCCCAGTTTTGATTTCTTTTTTTCCTTCTTTTCTCTCCCTCCCACCCTCTCTCTCCCCTCTCTTTCTCTCTCTGTTTAAATCTCCCCGTTACTGGGAATTGAGCCCAGGGCCTTTGCACTGAGCTATGTCCCTACCCTTTTTAATTTTTTAAAAGTTCGAGATAGGTTTTTGCTAAGTCACTAAGTTGCCCAGGCTGGGCTAGAACTGGTGCTATTCCTGCCACAGCCTACCAGAGTGCTGGAATTACAGGCATGCTCCACCACTCCAGGTGCCCAGCTTGGATTTCTGTAATGAAAAACGCTTCCGCTTCTGTAAACACTCCCGGGAGAGGGAGCCAGCACCCCCTGCACAACAGCAGCAGAGCATTCCGGATGGCCCTCTTCGTGGGTTCTGCAGCCCCCAGCCTTCTTCCTGTCCCTCTCCAAGGTCCAGGAGGTGACCCACAAGGTGCCTTCTGGCTGCTGCTCCTGTTTGTCTGAGGCGGGAGAAGGCGAGCCACCCCTGGAGGAGAATGGAGTGGGAAGGAGGGAGGTCGGAGTCTGTGATGCTCTTCCGGCTCCTTCTCAAAAGGCTTCAGAAATTCCCGTTTCCCGCGGGGACTCAAATGATACAGGGTGGCTGAAGACTGGGAGATGACGGACAGGTGCCCAGCTGAAGCAGGCAGCAGGGGGAAGTGGCTAGAGAAGAATTTGGAGCTGGCTTTCACAGGTCTCGCACTCAGCTGTGAGGACCTGGTCAGGTTCCTCAGCCAAGCTTAATACTGAGATCTGCCATGAGAGGAGATCGATTTATTAATTAAGCACTTGGCACGCAGAAAACTAGTTTCGGCGTGGGCCATTTGTCAGGAGCGGCTCCTTGGAGCACTGCGCCGAGAATTCTGACACCACTTCTGGTCTGGAGGAGCCGGGTGCCTTTGCAACGTGTTGGCAACACCTGTCCTATTGTGACCTGGGAAATGGTAGCCATCGGTTTTCTGTCCTTTGCCTTGGGAGAGGGAAGTCAGATTCTGGAGTCACAAAGGCCAGGATCCTGTCTGTCCAGTGTCCATGGCCACCAGCACTGCCCAGGTCCTGAGTCGTCAGGTCAGCCCAGACCTCTTCGCGGTGCAGGTGCCTGGCCAGCCCTTGCTTTCAGTCAGCAAGCTGCTGCGGGCCTAGCGAGGGTGTTTAAGGTCCGCTTGCTTCTGGGACCTTCCTGACACTTTCAACCCCTAACTGCCCAGCGTCATGCTCCCCATATGCACACGTATACGCACATGCACAACACACACACACACACACACACCCTGCATTTACTGCCCTCTCCCCAGAGTAGGCGATAGGGGAGTACGTACACCAACTTGAACTTCTGCATTCCATGTTAGCCCAGTCCCCATCCTCCCCCATTCCTCCCGTCCCAGGGGAGGACATTCTTCAGCAACACACGCCAAACTGGTTCAAAGTACAAGAGGAAGAAGAGAAATCATGCCACAAACACCCTGTGATGGATGGTGGAGGTTTAGTGATCTCCAGCTGGTCCCTGAGGTGACCAAGAAGATGAGAGAGCGTAAGGGATCCTTTCCAAAAGTAATCTCCTTTCTAGTTTCACTTGCATAGAAGAGCGGCCTTCATTTCTTCATTTATGCAAGAAATATCTATTAAGCATTTGCTGTGTGCCTAGCAGCAGGGCGCAGAATAGAAGACACACCTGCTGCGCTGAAGGGAGGCAGGCATTCAGAGCCCACAGGGACTGGGCAGTGCAGTGGTGAGCACAGGAGGGCTAATTAGGGTGGCATGGTGGGAGAATCGTGGAACATTTCCAGAAGGAGGTGGTTACTAAATCTAGAAGGATTGGGAAGCTGTTCCAGGTGGGTGCCGGAAGCAGCATACACACAGATCTAGAGGTGTGTGTTCAGATAGCTGCTGATGGCTGGCAGGTCACTGTGGCGAGGCTCAGAACTGGGGGGGAGGTCACAGGGGGAGCTACTGGGGATGGGGAGCTGAAGTCCAGTGGGACCTTGCAAAAGCCTTTGGGAGGGATTGAACTTTTCCCAGCCTATCTCCAGCCTGTGCTCTGCCTGTTGCGGCGGCATTGGTGGGAGTAGGAGAGAGCTGGCACCACTAGTGGGCTAGTGGCAGGTGGGCAGCAGTGGCTGAGGGAGGAGGAATTGCAGAGCCCCCAGCCCCACCCCTGACCTGCTGAATGAAGACTGTAATGCAGCCTCCCTGGGAGCTGCTGCCAACCCTCAGGTGTGATTTGCGGTAAAACAGACTTTGGAGTTTTCTTTCTCTGAGACTAAGTAGGTTTGCAACTGCCTTCTGCTCTCATAAACCTCTAACCTCTTTGGCCCAGCCAATCCCTTCCCAAAGCTGCTGTGGAAAAGGCAAATGATGTCAGCATTGAGAAGCATGGCTCTCTGTGTTTGTGTACAGCTGTGTGTGCATGCATGAAATCATCCACACGCGTGAGGAGTGTGTAGAG
Source organism: Hystrix cristata (assembly GCA_004026905.1). NCBI lineage: Eukaryota > Metazoa > Chordata > Mammalia > Rodentia > Hystricidae > Hystrix > Hystrix cristata. Next base: position 41,501 of record PVJO010000632.1, on the reverse strand, counting down.
GCGGCTGTGTGTTCTTACCTGTGCATGGAAATAGCTCTGCTGTACAGTGTGTGGGAGCAAACATGCCTGAGACCTGCATGGCCATCTGAGGATGCACCTGGAGAACACTGATGTGCAGGAGATGGTGGAGGTGTTTAGGTGTGCAGGGGTGTAAGGCGCATGAGTGTGTGTGTGTGTGATGTGTGAGTGATATGAGTGTGCATGCAACTCTGCACCTGTAGCCCAGTGTCTGTCTTGCAGGAGAGAACTTGCAGGGCTGGGATATTTATATTCATCAAAGCAATAAAGCACCGAATGGGTCCTGCTGCCTCTCCTCTTGCTCTTTTTTAATCCATTCTGCACCAGGCAGACAGTGTGAGCTTTTAAAAATGCAAATCAGATCATGTCACTCCTAGGCTGGAAACCCTCTGTGGCTTCCCACTGCATTCAGAATAAATCAAACTTGTGACTGTGGCCTACAGCATGTGCCCCCATTTCAATCTTCCAGTCTTTGTGGCCTCACCGCCCTCCCTTCTTGGACACACCCTGCCTCAACCACACAGCCAACCGCCTTCAAGCCATGTCTGTTCTGTCAGTCCCCTCTGCTGCCAGGCGCTGTCCTGGGCCCAGGTTTCAGCCCAGTGTGAGGACCTTCTCAGTGGGGCACCCCCAGCCCCTCTCCACGCCATCCTTCCACCTGAGCTCCCAGCGCTAGGTCAGCTGATCCTAAGCCAAGGCCAAACGGTTCGGATTGAATGGGGCTTGCTGGGGAAAACCCGTGAAAAGAATAGGGAGGAGTCCCAGTTGGGTGGGTGAACCGGTGGACCATGGCACACATCAGACAGGGTCTCTGCCAGACAAGCAAAGTCTGCCTGTGAAATGATACAGGAGAGTGGGCGTGGCAAAATCGGCCGGAAAAGTGGGTAGGACCTGTCAATTACAAGATCCCAGGGCAACCAGAGGACTCCATACACAGGTCTTCTTGAGAGCTCCCACAAGATGTGGACGGCGTAAAGGAAGACAGGGACCACACGCCTGTCATCCCAGCACTCTGGAGGCTGAGGCAGGAGAATTGTCTTGAGTTCAAGGCCTGCCTGGGCCACATACTGAGTTCAAGTCCAGCCTAAACTACATAGTGACAACTTGTCTCAAAAAAACCAACAACATGGGGCTGGGGATTTAGCTCAGCGGTAGAGAGCTTACCTAGCAAGTGCGAGGTTGTTGAGTTTGATCCCCAGCACCAAAAAACAAACAAACAAACAACAATAAAAAAGAAAGAAAGAATATGAACAACCAGATTAAAAAATGAGCAAAAGACTCAACAGACACCTCACCAAAGGAGATATATACTTGAAAATAGCAAGTAAATATCTGAAAAGCTGTTCAACATCTTGTCACCATGGAACTGCAAATTAAAACAGCACCGAAGGACTGGGATGTAGGTCAGCGCTACAGAATGTGCCTAGTGTGTGCGAGGTTCTGGGTTCAATCCCCAGTACCACTCTGGAAGACAGTTTGGTGGTTTCTTCCAAAACTAAAATACTCTCAAAAAAAAAAAAAACCCCTAAAATACTCAAAATACTCTCCTTGGTATTTGTCCAGATTGAAAACTGAAATCCCTACAAAAACCTGCACATAGATGTTTATAGCAGCTTTATTCATAATTGACAAAACTTGGAAGCAACCAAAATGTCCTTCAGTAAGTGGATGGACAAATAAACTGTAGTACAGCCAGACAATGGAATATTCTTCAGTGCCAAAAAGAAATGAGCTATCAAGTTATGAAAAGACATGCAGGAAACTTAAAGCATATTAGTAAGTGAAAGAAGCCAAACTGTTACATGCTGTATAATTCCAACTATATAATATTCTGGAAGAGGTAAAACTACGGAGACAGGAAAATGATCAATGGTTGCTGAGCACACAGGAACTTTAGGGCAATGAAACCATTCTTTTTTTGGTGGGGGGTGCTGGGGATTGAACTCAGGGCCTTAGTGCTTGCTAGGCAGGCCCTCTACCACTTGAGCTAAACCCCTAAGCTTTCAGTGGAACCATTCCGCGGATATTACAGTGGTGGATACATGTCATTATACATTTGTCCAGATCCACAGAACAGACAATGCCAAGAGCGAATTCTTATGTACACTGTGGACTTTGAGTATCAGTGGACAGTGTATCAGTATAAGTTTATTGATTGTACCACTCTGGGATGGGATGTTGATAATAGGGCAGGTGACGCATGTGAGGGGATGGGGGGATGTGGGAAATCTTTGTACCTTCTATGCCATTTTGCTGTGAACCTAAACTGCTTGCAGTTCATTTAGGAAAAGGAAGGAAGGAAGGAAGTAGGGAAGGAAGGGAGGGAGGGAGGGAGGAAAGAAGGAAGGGGCAGGGAAGTTGGGAAGGAAAGAGAGAGGAAGGAAGGGAAGAAAAGGAGGGTTTGGACATTCTATCTGGGTTCCTCTGCCTCTCTCCCCATCTTCATTCTTTCCTTCTGCTGCCCAAGCAGTCTGGCTTCCCAGCAGGGGCATCTGTTTACTGGCCTGTCTGCTTGCTTTCCCTTTCTTCTTGGTTTGCTGGATACTTTGCTAAAGATTTTCCAGTTTAGGGGCCAGCCCGGCTGGAAGCTTCAGGGTCTCTTGTTCTTTTTCCAACCTTGTACCACCTCCCCCCACGCCCCCAGCTTCTTGCCAGCCCTTGATCTTCCAGAAAGAATCTCACAAGCAAATGACAGCTACGATATGTTCTGCAAGCCCTGTACTGGTATAAATATGTACCCTGACACCCAGCAGAGGAAAAAGAAATTCAAGATTGGAGAGCGAAGAAAATCCTGGATAACTCATTAACACCACCTCCAACCAGGCTTAATCTGGCCTCCTTTGGAGTCAGACAGAAGCAGAGGAAAAACATCTTCCCTCCCCACACTCTGGGGACGAAGCTGTCATGCGAAACAGACTTGAGGGGCGCCCATCGACTGTGCACCCCACTTCCATTTCCCGGGCCTTGATTAAGACTTTTAGAAGCATTAAGCTCTAAATAGATTGGGCATCCCCCCACCACCACCCATGGTGCAAAATAAAATCAATACTAAGCCACGAGTAGGTGTGAAGAAGTCCTTCAGTGCTTTGAATTACTCCATGATGACCACTTTGAAGTCTTATTTTCTGAAATATCCAATACAAAATACTGAGATGATTTTCTCCTTCTTTTCAGGTGCCCTTTATATGGGTTTGGTCCATACCCTGCTTTTCTCTATTCCCAGCTTTCACCCCCAGCTGGTCTTCCTGCTCTTTACTGGGGCTGTCGAAGGGTGTTCTAGGGCTGGCCTTGAGGACCTAAAGGGCCAGTCCATGAAAACAGGGTCAGAGTCAAGTTATTTCTCACCAAGCATTGTGGGCTTGCTTCATACTGCAGGAGCACCAGCTGACCAGGGAGTAGGGAGGGCAGAGTCTTGCCTGGGCTTTGGGAAAGGGCCTTGGCTAGGGTTAGTCCAGCTTGGAAAGTAAGACTTGAATGAAATAAATTGCTACTGGGACCCATGTTGTAAACAGAATACGAGTTGGCTGGAGTGGCAGGCCAACACTGGGGTCTTGTCATCTGGTGGTCTTGGGCGCTCCTGATCTGGGAGTGGCCCAGGCAGTGGACCAGAATAGTCCAGCGTCCACTTGCTGCTGGTCACCCGTTCAGGAGCATTACATCCTGTAAGTGTCAGAGGGTCACTGCCACACTACAGATAGGCAAACCAAGGCCAAGGCCGATGGCGAGAGCGCAGGGATGGGGTTGCTGGAAATGCTCACTGGGTTAGCATTGAGATCAGGCTCACAGTGAGCCTGGGGGAGTTGGGGCGCCTCAGTCCTGTTTTATCCCTTGGCTCTCTGAGGCTAGAGGGGAAGGTGAGACACCTACGGTCACGGATGTCACAGCTGCATATTTAGTTCTGCTGTGTGCTGGGCAGTCAGGTGAATGCTCCAAACATGTCATCTCATCCACACAGCATCCTTGGGAGGCGTGGGCATTTTTGGTCCCATCTTACAGATAAGCTCTGAAAGGGAGAGAGATTGCCCGAGGTGCAGACGCCATAGGGACTTCCAGGCCGCCCAGAAGTGAAGCTCCATGAGTGCAGAGCCCGTCTGACTCGCCACTCTAACCTGGGTCCCAGCAACTGGTGCAGTACAACTGCGCTGGCAGCAAGCAACGCCTATCTGGTGAGTGAAGGATGATGGATTGATTCCTTCTGACCCCAGATCTTCACTCCCTCTTGGTTTTTGCCTAGTCCAGGTTCCTGTGGGCTGAGAGCAAGAGCCCTGGGCCTTCCGGGTAGAAAAGGCTTCCTGGGCTGAGCTTGTGGGAGCCCCTGGGTGAGGCCTCTTGGTCTTTGCCCATTCAGGAAACCCTGCCTGCGCCCCTGCTAGCACAGCTCCTCCTGAAGGCCACGTGCTGTCCCGGAAGCTGGGAGGCTGTTGCCGCAGAATAAACATATGGGCTGTGCATCCATCCACTGATTCAGAAGATCCCGCTGTGCTGGCTTCCCTGTCCCCAAACCTTGCTGTTGCTATGGTAACCGGCCTTCTGCCAAACCAGAGCTTGCTGAGGGCATCCCAATTAACCCCTTCCTGCACAGTGGGGCCCTCAGTTCGCCTGTGTACCTAGTGCCTGGGCATCAGCCCTGTGAGCACCCAGAGATCCAAGAGACAGTGGCAGAGAGGTCACCAGAGAGAGGCAGGGTAACACAGAGAGAAGCAGTTCAGGCTGTGGGGTCAAAGGTCGGGGTCAAAACTGGGCTTGGTGGTGTAATCCCAGCACTCAGGAGGCTGAGGCAGGAGAATTGCCTTGAGTCAAGTCCAGCCTCGGCTATACAGTGAGTTCAAGGCCAGCATGAACTCCATAGCAAGACCCCGCCTCAGAAACACAAAACAAATAAACAAATAAAGGTCTGGGTTGAATCCCAGGGCCAGCTGTGTGAACTTGGATACTCCAGGAAACCTTTCAAGCCTCAGTTTTCTCTCCTGCAATACAGACATAATAGCATGCCCCCTCACAGGGCTGCTGTGAGGATGGCCTAGGGAATGCCTGGTAACACCTCAGGAACGCTTGGCACACAGCTAGCACCAGTCACTTGGGACTGAGTTCATGACGTTACAATGGAGGTGCTGGGTGACACGTTGTGTGTACAGATCTGGTCCACTCCTGTTAAGCAGGGTGCGTCGGGGGAGGGCCCACCTGCCACTGACACAGAGCTCTGATTTGTCGGGAAGAAAGGGAGCCCACAGCCACTCAGACCGTACCCCTGGAGCTTGACCCTGGAGGCCCCTGTCAAACAGCCCATTCATGCTCTCCAGACTCAGGCCTCTCCAGGCTGAAGGAGAGGAAGGAGAGCCGGCGAATGTGAATAGGTCCAAGTGGGGAAGCAGGAGAAGATGGCACTGGGCCTGGATTTTCTGGAGTTACCTGGCAACCAGTGTATACTGGGCTGCCTCCGTCACCTCCAACCACTGCCATCCAGTCAAGCAAAAGGACCCCAGGGGAAGTGACAGGAGAGGCAACCAGTCTAGGCAGCAGTAAGGGCTTCATTTTACTGAAGGTCTCAATGAAGGTAAATAAGGCCACATTCCAGATCCACAGTGTCTAGGGCTTTGATGGCTTCCCCGTGTTGTGGCTCACCATCCCCACCCCACACCCCACCCCGTCCCAGCCTCTGCACCTCTCAGCTCACTTTGCATGCCTGTGCCCCAGCCACTTGGTCTTTCTTTCTTGTTGTTTTCCAGATGACTTGCTCTTCCTCCAGCCCAAGGCTTCTGTGCACACGGGACCAGTGCCTCTACTTGAAATATTCATCCTCTCTTGGACCAGCTATTACTGTGGCTCATCAGTTGTAAAATTCACACTTATAAAAAAAAAACAAACTTTGAGGCTGGGGATTTAGTTCAGTGGTTAGAGTGCTTGCCTAGCAAGCTCGAGGCCCCGAGTTCAATCCCCAGCACCAAAAAAACCAAAACTTTCAATTTGAAATAATCTCAAACGATATCAAAGTTTCCAACCTCCTCCCCCCAAAAACTGTGCAGAGAATCTGCATATTCCCTTTACTCAGTTCCCCTAAATGTTAGCTTTTGTCTATGCTTACATTCGTACTGGTGCCCCAGATCCTAGAGCTGCCTGTCTGCATTTCTTCTCAACTCCCTCTTCCGAGACTGCGTGTGTTAGCTTGAAACTGGCCACAGATGAGGGTATTTATGCCACAGATGAGGGTATTTATGCCACAGACATCACTATCAGGGCATTTTCCCTTGAGAGTTGGTGGCTAAAGATAAAATAGCATAACACAATTTTATCAATCTTCCTTTTAAACCAACATCTCTATATGTGTAGAGGTGAGTGTGTACTCTCATTTTTTTCCCTGAACTATTTGAAGAGTATGTGACAAATATGCCTAAATAACTCTTTATCCCTAAATAACCCCTCCATATTCCTCAAAAACAAGGACATTCTTGAGCTGGGGGTATGGTAGCACACTTGCCTAGTGTGCGCGAGGCCCTGGGTTCCATACCATCACCACAAAAACAACAACAAAATGACATTCTCCTATATAATAACTGCCATGTATTTATCAAAATCAGAAAATTAGCATGGTTACAGGTTCTACTGTCTGATGCATAGACTTATTCAAATGTCTCCAATTCCCTACTCATATCCTTTATAGCAAAAGAAGAAAAATTTTCTGGTCCAGGACCCAAACAGTATTACACACTGTGTTTAGTTGCCAATGTCCTTGGTCTCCTTTATTCTAATACTATTTATTCTTCCTTTGTCTCCATGACCTTGACATTTTTGTAGAGGGCAGACCACTGATTTTGTGCAATGCACTTTTGTCCAACGTTCCCTCATGATTAGATTCAGGGTGTGCAGTTTCAGGAGTAGCAATGGCGCAGCAGTGTTTTTGTGGCCTTCTCCGTGCACTCTGCCAGGAGGTGCCCGATGCTCATTTATTTGTCCCATAATCAGTTTTGAACTTGAACCGATGATGTTTTCTAGCTACATTCATTTTTCTCCACTTTGTAGCTAGCAAGTTTTTTTTTTTGTGATGAGATATTTTGAGACTATGAAAATATCTTGTTTCCTAAAACCAACTATAGGTTGTGTATCCTTTATTCAAATGCTTGGGACCAGAAATGTTTTAGATTTTAGGGTTTTTAGATTTTGGAGCATTTGTGTAGACTTTACCAATTGAGCATCTCTAAACTGAAAATAAAAAATCTGAAATGCTCTAAAATCCAAAACTTTTTATTTTTTAATGTGGTATTAGAGATTGAACCCTGGGCCTTCGCACTGAGCTATATCCTCAGCCCTCTATTGTTGTTTTTTTAATTTTTATTTTAAGACTGAGTCTTGCTAAATTGCCCAGGCTGGGCTTTAACTTGTCCTCAGTCTCCCAGAGCTCTGGGATTGCAGGTTTGTGCCACCACACTCAGCTAAAATCTAAAACTTTGAACACTGATATGACACTCAAACCTGTTCAGGTAACCAAGATGCATCACGTACAGGTACAAAATAAATGTGATGAATGTGATCATTATATGTACAATGTACCAATGCATGTTCTTGGTTAAAAAAAAAAAACAAAAAAAACTGTTCAGGTCTTGGACAGAGCATTTCAGATTTTGGATTTTCAGAGTGGGGATGGTTAGTGGTAGATGTAGCATCTATTGATGAATTTTGTGAGATGACCACCTATTATGGTAGCAGTCAAATGATTTTTAAAATTCCATTATTCTGCATTTTTTCTTTAGAGTTCTGTGATAAGAAATAGTGGTGTTTTCTCCCCCCATCCTCTGTGTGTGTGTGTGTGTGTGTGTGTGTTTGCTGTGCTGGGGATCAGGGCTTTGCACATGTCAGGCAAGTGCTCTACCACTGACCTGCATCCCCAACCTCTTGGTCATTGTTTATTCATTCTTTTGTTTACATCAGGAGAGACTTGTGTATTTTTATTTCACTCTTTGGGTTATAATCTGTTTTTCCTATTATTTATTTCAATGCTCAAATATGTCCAACTTTGACCATTGAAAACTGCTTTGAACTGGCTCCCATTCCTATTGATAATTGTTTTTGTTTTGTTTTGTTTTGTTTTCGTTTCCTTTTGGAGGGGTGCTGGGGATCGAACTCATAGCCTTGCACTTGGTAGGCAAGTGCTGTATCACTTGAGCTAAATCCCCAACCCCTGGTTTTTTGTTTTTTTGTTTTGAGACAAGGTCTCATTCTGTAATTCAGGCTGGCCTCGAACTCTCAGAAATCCTCCTGCCACACCCTCCGGAGTGCTGGGATCACAGGTGTATGCCACCACCCCAGCTTCCCATTGGTTTTATCCTTTTTTTTTTGCACCCTCACTTTCTGGCATTTGTTTCCAGGCTCCTCTTATACTTTCCCTGAGCAAAGCTCTGCAATTAGCTGTTTTCCAAAGTACCCTGGTTTCTTTTAGGGGAGAATAGTATTTACAAACCAAGATTTGGAGTTAGGGATGCTTGCTTTCTGCTCCTAGATAACACATACCTTTAAAATTTCTGACACAGGATGCATTTTACAGAAACTGGTGCCTAACCAGCCTTAGTTTGGCATTTGGCTCTTCTGGTCATCCTTCTACTCAATCAGGAGCTGAGCCCAGCAGTGATGCCCTGACCAGGGCTCGCCCTCTCTCCGTGCTGGTTCACATGGCCCTTTGGTCCTGTCGCCCTTTACACTGAGCCAGCACTTGGGACCTACCAGCCAGAAACTCAGGAATTTTATACCAGCCAAGTTTGTGCAGGCCGAGGTGGTGTGTGTGTGTGTGTGTGTGTGTGTGTGTGTGTGTGTTTCAGTGCTGGGGATTAAACCCTGGGCCTCCCACATACAAGAAGCTAGACAAGCACCCGACTACTAAGCTATAGCCCCAGCTTTTTCTCTTGGATTTCACTGTATTCTCGCCACTGCCATTACAGGTCCTACTTTGTCTTAAGAAGGAAACTCCTTTGGGGCAGAAGAAAGTCTGAACAAGCTCTTCCAGTCAGCCCAAAATAACATTTTGACAGGTAAGAAGGTGCCATCTCACAGTTAACACAGTTAATGGACTGAGTTTTTCTTTCTCGGTGTTATCTAAAATACTAGTGTGGACAATCAATAACATTTTAGATTCGATGAAATAGTTATCCTTCAAAACTGAGCTGAATGGAGCTAGTATGTACACCGGGTTCAATACCCAGCACCACAAAAAAGATTAAATGAATTAAACAGACAGATTGAGCTCACATCACTGCCTCATGAGTACTTTTCCTCTGTAACACTAAATATAATTGCTTATATAGACTGGGGGTCACTGTTGGTTCCCCTCTGCCTCAATGCCAGTGAGCACATACCCCTGTTTCCCCACCTTGAATTCTAGCTGTGTGCTCCACGCCTCTTGTAGGTAGGTGATCCATAAAGGTAGTGCAATAAATGACTGAAATAACTCAGCCTTCACAACATGCCTGCAAGCAGAGGTGACTCGCCTTGCTCTACAGATGAGGAAACGGAGGCTCCCCAAGTCAGGGTTTGCTCAATATAACTTCACCAGGAAGAGATGGAATCCGATTCAAACTCAGATCACCAGATTCCAACAACTGTGGGGGCCATTTCAGTGGAGGAAATGGTTTAAGTGGAGACTTGAACTGCGTTTTTAGTCCCCCAAGGAGCATCTACATCCCGGGAAACCGGGACAGCACAAATGCAACGCAAGAGAGGTCCAGGAATAGGGCCGAGGTTGCAAAACCAGCCTCCAGGCAGGGCAGCCGCTCAGCTGGTTCTTTGCCACCCTCGGGTGGGGGCGTCGCCTGGTTCGCCCTGCCTGCCATCCCAGGGCCAGGCAGAAGCCAGGCAGAGGTCGGGGGCAAGAAGCTTGGCCTGGCCCCTGCCCAGCCCCGGGCTTGGCTGGCCCCTGCTCTGCCTGCCTGGTCCCGGGTGCCCTGCAATGGTTCCTTCTATGACAGGGGCACACTTCTCTCCAGGCTTCCGCATCTCGCCTCACTGCCTCCTGCATTGTCCCCCACTTCTGCTCGGTGGATAGGGAAACCTAGTCTGAGAGGGCTTAAATGCTTACCAGAAGGTAAGACCCTCCATTTCCCCATCTGCCCAAAGTGAGGATTGGAAGTGGCATGGATTTCTCCGGCAGCTCCGGATGACCAGTGGCCTCCTCCTCCCTGTCCCCTGCCCCCCCTTAGGGCTTCCCAAGGGCACTTCCAGTTGCTTCCCACAGAACTGGCCCGGTTCAAACACAATCCTTGTTTACATTTCAAAGGCCCCGATCCTGTTGCCTGAATCCAGGCAGACCGGTTGTTCACCTGGCTGTGAAAGTCCAGTCTGGTCCAGGCAGAGGACTGGCCTTCCGTGAGATGAGGAAAGCACTTTTGGTGGCAACTTGAGGAGCTAAGAGTCTCTGCTACTCTAAACAGAAATACCGCTCATTCTACCCACTCACACTGACATTCACAGCCAAGGGCTGCAGCAATCTGGGAGGCGGGTGTGTGTGGTCATTTCCCCATTTTACAAGTGAGGACACAGACACAGCCACAGCGTCAAGCTCTGGAATGCGAATGTCAGTGCAGGTTCCTGACCACTGCACTACACTGCCTCAGATTCCTCCCTTAACAATCCATGTTCCCTCCCTCCTTTCTTCCGGTCCTTTCTTTCCTCCCTTTCTTCCCTTTCTCCCTCCTTTCCTTCTTTCTTTCCCTCCCAGTGTAAAATCTAAGAAAAAGAGGACAAAAAGATCCTTCTCTTCACACATCTCCCACCTGCCTGCCTGCTGCAGGGCCCTGTGCTAGGGGCACAGATGAGGGGATGCAGCCCTGCTGTGCGGGAGTGGCTGGGTAGGGTGGGACAGGCCACCTTTCTGTGAGGCAGTGACCACACCCGCTTGGAAACGGGGCTCAGCCCGGCCCGGCTTGTCCCCAGGGGTGTACCAGGAGTCCGTTCTCTGAGAGGTGTGGTTGGAGGCTGGCCCTGTGACAAACAAAGGTTGGAAAGGCCTGAGGGACAGGGAGGGGACCCAGTAATGGCTCAGTAATGCCAGTCACCTGTCCTCACGCCCACATCTGCTCCTGGGGGAAGAGGTGTAGTAGCTGACAGGAGAGAGAGGGGTGTCTGGGGAGGGGCAGAACCTAACCCTGGCAGGATCCTCACCGCCCCAGGCCAGCCTGGAGCAGTCGGATCCTGCAGTTGAGAGGGGCTACAGCTGCCTCCAGGAACTCAGACACACCAGGGAAGAGAAAATGTCAAGGACAGTGCCCCACCTGCGCTCCCTTGGCGCCAAGGTCCTTGCTTCAGGGGTGTTGGGGTGTGGGCCCAAGTACCCAGGAAAGGAGAGGCCAATGTGCTTGTTAAAGACAGCTTTGAAAGTCAGAGGCTGGGGCAGGAGCATCGCAAGATCCAGCCCATGTTCCCTGCAACCTGATGTATATGCAGGTGAGTACTGCCTTCTCCCCCCGCCTGCCCCCCCACCCCCACCTGGTAGGTCTGCACCCTCCTGGTAAGGTCTGTACCCTCCTGTGTACACACACGCACACGCACACTCAGAGACACATGTGCACAAGCACAGAGTCCACCACCAAATAGGTGATGGGGAAAGCATACTGTGGTCTGAATATTTATGTTCCATAAAATGTTGAAATCTAGCCTGGGGATGATGATCATGGAGGCGGGGCCTTGGAAGGTGGTTAAGTCAGGGAGGTGCAGCCTTAAAGAGTGGGATCTGTTCTCTTATAAAGGAGGCCTGAGAATCCCAGCCTGGAGGCTGAGGCTGGAAGACTGCAAATTCAAGGTCAGCCTGGGCCACTTAGCAACTTAGTGAGAGCCTGTCTCAAAAATGCAAAGGCCCTAGGTATAATCCTCAGTCCCACAAAAATTGAATAAAGCCCAAGAAATCACCATCTGGGGATGTCGCAAATAAGCACCATCTATGAATCTGAAAGTTGGCCCTCACCAGCCACTGAGTCTGCAGGCTTCTGATCTTGGACTTCCCAGCCTGTAAATTGGTGATCAGATTCTGTTGTCCGTAAGCCGCCCTTCTGGGCTGCAGCAGTTTGAATGGACCTAGAAAGCTCATTGTCACTGCCCAGCCATCTCCTGCTGGGGTGGAGACACCGCAGAGACAGGCCTGTGCTACTCCAAAGGAGAGCCCCGTGCTTTGCGTCTTCCTCACGTCCTCCCCTCCCATCCCCGGCGCCACCCTGCAAGTCACTCCTTTGGAGCTGTGTGGCCTGCAGAGGCGATGACGGGTATGGGGCAGAGCAGGCTCTTAGGGGGAAGAGCTAACTGAGTTGGGTCTGAATCCCCAAGGCCAGAGTGTGGCCAGCCGAGGCAGCTGGACCACCCAGGACAAAGCCCAAGGCTGTGACAGCGGTCATGGGTTTGCCTGGGAAAGCCTCCTCCAGAGGGAACAGCCCACACATGGCCGCATCCCAAGGAAAGGAGGTAGAAGAGAGAGAGGAGGGGTGGGCTGGGTGGGGGTGAGGGGTGCAGGGAAGGCTCGACGCAGCACCAGTGGAATCTGGGCTCAGCCTTTAGGCAGGACGGTGGAGTCACCAGTGACTAAGGGTCAGATTAGAACTCAGGCCCCAGCCCTATCTGTCCCCTCCAAACACCACTCAGAACCCAGGACTCCTTGTGTCTGAGGCATTTTGCTGGGGACCTCTTTAAGGAATTTATGAAGGCTGTGGCCCACGACAGCAGACGCCTACACACATTTTCGATGCTATAGCCCAGACCCCCTCTCCCCTGCCCCGGGATTCTGCATTAGGGACTTTAGAGTGAGCAGTAAAGGACGCCGGCAAAAGCTCCCGGTCTCTGGAGAGAAGATGGAGGGGTGCTGAGTGACCTTGTGGCTACTTTGCCAGCCTCCCTGGTTCTCCTGGACAGACCACGCGCCTGCCAGTCTGCCGCGGCCACTCATTCTCCCAGCTCACCCCTCTGCCCTGCAGCTCTTCTTCCAATCCCACTCCCCTCCTCTTCCTCCACTTTCCCTCCACCAGCCTCCAGACTGGGAAGGGCAGCTGTGGGCAGCTGGCTGTAACACTCTTAACCTCTGACATCCAGATTCCAAAATCCTAAAGAAGCAGAGTTGGTGGGAGGAAGGAAGAGGGAACACAAACCACGCAGCTTCTTCCCCCATCCCAGAGTCCCCTCAGCACCCCTCTTTTACCCTGTTCTGTCAAGAAACCTCTGAGCTGAGAAACCATAACCATGGCGAGTGAGGAAAGGGCTGGCACTGTGAGCTCACTCTGTCCTTTCATTCAACAGGTATTTCCTGAGCACCTACTATGCAGCAGGTGCTGGAGACACAACAGTGAACAAATGCAACAGTGTTTGCTCTGATGGAGGTACCAACTGTAGAACACAGGGGGTCCTCTGTGGGGACCTTGTGTGTCTTCTTGCCATGGTCAGTGGGGAACAGGTGTCCTGATCCGGGCCCGAACATGGGGCACACAGCAGAATTCAGCTGGTGCTGTTGGACATTTTGTTCTCCACAGTGCCTCTTCTTGCCTGGGCCTGCCGCCTCGGCTGTCATTCCCTCCTCCCATCCTTCGTGCCCACCTTCTCCCCTGCCCGACACTGGCCAGTGGCACCCCATCCTGACTGGCACGCACAACCCTGGAAGAACTCTCACACGGGGCAGGCACTGGGATGGGCCGATCCTGGAGGGAGCAGGTAGGGGCTGGAGTCTGGGTATTTTTAAGGCTCTCCAAGTCTTTCTGCAACAGTGCCAGGCAGATAGCTTGGCCTTGAGGGCCTCAGGGAAAGGCCCGAGGACATTCGCCTCTGCTGTGTTCAGGAGCTGGATGTACAGAGGGTGGACGGGGACTTCTGACGAAGGCTGGGGACCTCGAAGGCCTGTTAGAGGAGACAGGTTTGGGGGCTGCTTGGCTGTGGGGCTGACACTCAGGGACCCGCCCTGCCCCTTCCTGGACCTCCCCCAGATCCCTCTGAGGACAAGGCCCTGCTCCCTGAGTTCAAGGAGGAAAAGGTAGAGGAAATAGGCCTGGGGCGCTCTAGCTTCCCTGACTGCTCAGATCAAAACCAAGTCATCAGTTCCTCCCCGGACTTCCACAAGGTACTTCCTTTTGATTCACTTTGTGTGCCTGACTCAACAAATCCAGTTGGAAACGACCTTGAGACTGGCTGACTCATTCTGCTGCAGGCAGGCCTCCATCCACACAGCTTGCATGTGCGTACCTTGTCCTCAGGCCAGAACCCCAGTGTCTGGGGCCACCCGAAGGTGGCCTGAGTTTCCTGGAGGAAGAGGGGTTGCGGGGACCCTCTGACCGCCCTGTGCTAGGACCCTGGCCACTGAGGGCATTCACCTAAAAGAGCCAGGGGATGGGTCACCCACCTCACTGTCAGAATCTCCTCGAAACCTTGCAGCAAGATTCTGGATGTGCAGGGCGCAGGGCACATTAGGCTTGTGGGGCCCCTTCCTCCTGGGTGCAGCGTGAGAAAGATCACATCAAAAAGTCAGCCCAGGGATGACGCCGAGTTTCCCCAAGATGAACGTTGTTAGTGTCGTGCTCTGCTGTGTGTGCTCCTCTGTGTCCTGGGAAGCCCAGTTCTGCCTCTGTGTGAGAACAGGTCCCTGCACTGGGCTGCCGTGTGTACAGCACGCACCCCCGATCCTGCCCAGGGGGTCTTCACAGGGCTACACACACAACCTCAGCACTCGGGTGGCATCCTGGTTAACAGAAACCCAGGAGTCAGTCTTTGGGCCATGTGCCCCGTGATCCAGTGTGCTCTCCAGGCCAGGAACCCTGCCTGACACAGCGGAATTCCTTTATTAGCAGATAGCAAAAGCTGGACTAAAGCAGAAATTGTGAAGGGACAGTGGCGCCTGGATGGAGGCTCTCACCTGCAAAGTGAGGCCCCTGGACAAGACCAGCTCCGCAGTCCACCCGACTCAGGAAGCTCTCACTGCAGTGAGTGAGCGTGCAGGAGGGAGAGAGGAGCACTCGGCCAGGCCAGCTGGCTCCAGAGGCTGCCGTGCGCTGGAGTCGTGAGCGGCGCAGCTGCTTCTGTTTAAGGATGGGCAAAAGCAAGGGCGCGCCCGCCCGTCTGCTGCCTCCTTCCGTGTGAGTCGGGGAGCAAGATTAGGGAGGGATTAGTGGGTGTGGTTCTGAGGGGCTCTGGACTCTGGCATCCAGCTCCAGGTCAGAGGCCCAAACATAACAAAGGGAGGAAGGAGCAGGCAGGACTGGATGGAGGGAGTGGGGGAGACAGGGACAAGGGACACTGGGCTTGGATCCTGTGAAGTTCATTTAGCAACTACTAATTTCTTAAACATTCACTTTTTTGTTTGTTTGTTTTTGTTTTTTGACAGGCGGGGATAGTCACCATTATACTAATGAGGATTGTTTTTGTTTTTTGAGACAGGGTCTTGCTCCATAGTTCGAGGCTGGCTTCGAACTCACGGTGATCCTCCTGCCTCAGCTTCCTGAGTGCTGGGATTACAGGTGTGTGCCACCACATCTGGCTAAAGTTTACTTTTAAAAGGTATCCTCCCAAAGAGCTACAGTCATCATACTACAGCACTACTTGTATAACAATGTTTATAGCAGCACAATTTTTTTTTTTTTTTGGTGCTGGGGATTGAACTCGGGGCCTTGTGCTTACTGGGCAAGCGCTCTACCACTTGAGCTAAATCCTCAGCTCTATTTGTAATAGCTAAATCCTGGAAGCAGCCTGTATACCCATCAACAGATGGTTGGATAAATAAAACATGCTATTTATGTATAATGGAATACTACTTGGCAATGAAGAATGACAAATCTGAGGCATTTGTAGGAAAATGGATGGACCTAGAAAACATAATGTTGAGTGAATTTAATCAGACCTACAAGTTTGAATTCTGTATGGTATCCTTTATTTAGTGAGGCAAAATACAAACAAAGAAAATGATAAAAGATGGATGGAAAGGGACAAGGGGACAAATTTTGTACAATAGGGAAATGGTCCAAGGGATCAAGGAGAAGGGTAAGGGGATGGAAAGGGGAGATGAGAAGAATAAATATGTGTCAGGTATAGGAACCTAATAACCCTAATCACTGCAATCATTATAAACCATAATATGTGCTAAGACAGATAGTATCAACAGGTATGAAAAAGGTGATTGGGGAACAAGAAGAGGATGGGGAGGGGGTAGGGGAGGGAAGGAGATTAGGAAAAAAAAGCTGTAATGTGTACACATAACTGCTCCCCAAAATGATTGTAAACTGCATGAATTACAAACATGTACTAATAAAATAAAATAAGATAAAATAAAATAGGGTAAAAAGGTATACTCTTTTTTTCTTTTTCTTTCATTCTTTCTTTTTTTCTTTTTGGTGCCGGGGGTTAAACCCAGAGGCTTGCACGTACGTACAAAGCACACGCTGTACTGCTCTACCACTGAGCTATACCCCACTCCTACAAGGTATTCTTGTAGTAAACTTGTGGACAATATTCAAGTTTACAGATGAAAAATGAAGCTTTCTCTCTCTTCCTATTTCTTCCTTGACTCTGCTTCCCATAGAGCATTTTGGTGGATACACTTTTAGGCTGTTTTCTGTGTACATATGCGTGTACATCGTTCTTACTGTTTTAAAGACCGTGGCTCGGGTGTAGCTCAGTGGTAGAGCATTTGGTTAGCGTGTGTGAGGCCCTGGGTTTACTAAGCCCAGCACTGCAAAAATAAAATTTAAAAACCGGCCAAATGCAACTTATCCTCTGTGCCCACCACTGCATGTGTGAGTCCGGGCTACTTTATTTCCTGTGACGTGACACTGAATTCCACATACAGGTGAGCTGCGGTCTTTATACTGGTCCTGGCGTTTCTGCAGGATGCCTCCCTGAAAGCGGGGTGCTTAGTTCCTCCATGGAATGGATTTCACCCCACTGTCCCCCAAATGCCTCAGAACCTCCTCCTCAGCAGGTAACCCTGACCCTTCACACCTCCCCCATCGATAATGCCACTGCGGCGTGTAAACAGAGTTTAAAGAAAGTGTAAACAGTGCTTAAACAGCTTAAACAAAACGCAGTCCTCTGAGACTGAGGCCTCCAGTTTCCTGTTTTCCCAGAGGAGATACACCAGGGAGTCAATGTGCAAACAGAGAAAAAGTGTGGGGGGGAGGGGGACCCCCGGCAGGGGCCGGAAGGGGTTTATTCAGTGCAGCCCAGCCCAGGCAGGGAGCCAAGGAGGAGGGATAGCGGGCACGGGAGAGGACAAAGACAAGGATGAGGACCTTGCCACCTGAAAGGGAGCAGCCCCGACGTGAACCCCAGCCCAGCACTTGCCAGTTGAGTGATTCTGAGCAGGTTGTTTGGCCCCTGCAAGCGTCTGTCCCTCCGCTCCCAGGAAGGCGTCAGAAGCGATCTTCCTCAGGTCCTAGGCTAAGGATGAATGCACAGATCCCTGCTGAGCAGCTGGGCACGGTGGAACAGGTCTGTAATTCCAACACACAGAAGGCTGAGGCAGAAGGAGCTCCAAGAGTTCAAGGCCAGCCTGAACTGCATAGCAAACCCCATCCCACCCCCCAAAAAAGAAAGAACGGTGCTGAGTACTAAATGATGACCTGGGGGAGTTTCCAGTCGGCAAAATCACCCTCACCCACAGACCCACACAATCGTCCTCCCCTCCCTTGGAGTAACCATTATGAGAGCTGGGTGTGCACTACTCCAGACTTTTGGGAGCACCTAAACACATGGACTTGTTGGTGCATGTAGTGTACGCTGCATGCACAATACCTGCATGACAGTTCAAACCTTCCTTAAACAAAATGGAGTCAAAGGCCGAATAACCACCTAAGTCTTGCTTTACTGCCAACTTGGATTATCCTGACCCAGCCACTTGATGCACCCAGAGAGCTGGTTCTCGCCTCTGTTCTGTCTTGTGATGTGTGCAATTTTTCTCTGGATTATACACAATACCTGTTGCCCTCTCCCTCCATTTTAAGCTCTTTCCTCATGGGAAAAAAAGGCTGCCACCGCTCTAGACCTCCATTCTCAAACCCTGTCATGCCAGGGAAAGGAATCCTCTATACCTTGGAAGGTTCTGTGGCTCTACTTGCCCATCTGCCAGCTCTATGGCCTTGACTGTGCTCAGCTTCTTTGTAAACTTAGGACATTGAACTAGAAGATCTAAATGGCCGCAGGTTCTTTTCCAGCCTCATACATAGTTTTCTAACTGAGAGTAGTGTGGTCAGGGGAGAGGCAGCGTTAGCGGCCAATGACATCTAGAAACAGGGAAGGGATGACCCCTCCCGATACTCCAGCAGAACACACAGAGATGGAAGGTATTCAGACCTGGGCACCTGTCTAAGACCCAACTAACTGGACTGTGATCAGAAGACAACCGAAGCAGAAACAGGCCTGAGAATGGAAGAAGAAGAATGGAAAGGAGCCAGGTGCTCAGTCATATACCTGTAATCCCAGCTACTTGGGAGGCTGAGGCAGGAAGATCACAAGTTCGAGGCCAGCCTAGGCCACTTAGCCAAATCTGTCTGGTGTGTGTGTGGGGGGGTGCTGCTAGTCGCCCCTAGACTGGCTCTCCCACAGGATGGAGGGAGGACTGGACCTGCTCAGTGTAGCCCTGGGGCAGTGGAGGAACAGGGGCTGAAATGGACAGGTTAGCAGTGGGGACAAAAAAGACAGATTCCTTTAAAAACATTAAATACATTTAAACAGCGCTTTCCTGGAAGGCAAAGAGCTAGCAGAAGGGGACATCTGGGCACTGGGCTGCACCCCGCCCGCCCCTCCCTGCCTCAGTACCAAACTGCTTTCCCTCACCCCCTCTGCTGCCCCAGAACTGCTCTTGCCTCTGCCTCCCTTTTGTTCATCTTCAGGAAGCTTTCCTGTCCCCACCTGCCTGCCAACACCCTCCTCCCCAAAGCCCCGGTGCCCACCCCGGCCCCTCCCTTTTGGCACCCTCCACCAGTCCATTCTAGCCTAGCTGGCTCATGTTCTCACATCTTCATGGCTCACTGCACTTGGCATCCAGTTTGCACCCCCCACACGCATAGATGGCTGCTGTCCAGGGCCCAGACCATCACAGCCTGTGAGTCGCCTTGGATCCCACAGAGCTCAGCTTGTCCCAGAGGGACTTGTCTACCCCTTTCTTCCTTTCTCTCTCCTGCCCTCTCTGTCTTTCCACCTCTGCGTTTCCTCCTGTAGGGAACAGAGGGGACCCCCATTCACACAGAACCTAGTGGTCACACGTGCCTTCTTCCTTTTCCTGTGTTCTGATTGGCTCTCCCATCCATCCACATCTTCCCACTGCAACCACTGGCCTCCCTCCCGGCTGGCTTAGCAGCTTTCAAGCCCACCCTCATAATTAAATTTTTAATGACGGAAACAAAATACATCCAGAATTGAAACTTCTGCAAGAACCACTTGTTCCTGCCCATCTTGTATCGCTTCTCAAACTTGACCCTGGTCTCCGGTGGGCCTTGCACTTGAGAGCGGGGTCTCTACAGAGACGTCTTTGTTGACCACAGTTTTTTCCGAAGAGATGCCCACAGAGTACCTTGTGGGCATGAGGTGATTATAGTCATAAAATTTCACGAAAGACTTGATCTTTGACCTCTTGGCCATTTTCTTCTTGCCCATGATGACTGTCACTTTGGGGGAACAGTGGTCAATTCCAGCCACCGTGGCATGGATATAGGGGCAGTCTGATTGATTTTCTTCACGATTTTCAACGTTCTTCACACTTTGCATCTGGGGTGGTGTCGGGCCAGGACTAGTACCACTTTCCCTGGTTTCATGAACTTGTCCATTTTGACAGCACTGAGTGGAGCCTACAGCAGGAAGCTCCAGGTCCTTCAGCCCTTTGCGGACTCCTTAGGCTACCTTCCCTCACTGGCCCCGGACTCTCAGGCCCCAGCTACCTCACCAAAATGACACCACTCACAGCTGTGCCCTTAGCATGGAAAGCTCTTCCTTTCTTTGCTTGGCTAAGGGCCGTCTCCATGCCATCCTCCAAGCCTCCCTCCAGCTTCGCTCCCTCCGAGGGACCCTCTGGCACCTCAAAGCTGGCTGGGCTGGCCAGGCACCATGCACAGGCACCCGTGTGCTTCTCTAGCACTGGGCCTTAAACTGCTGTGTTTAATGGCTTGATGGCATCTCGGTGTCCCGGGCTTCTAGAAGTTCTGCTTGTGCAAGAAGCTGGCCTATCTTGCTACCATGGTGTACCTAGACCCTGGAACAGAAAGTGCTTGATGCCATTTGTTGCCTATCATTGAATCTAGACCTGATTTTGAGGTACAGCCCAGGGCTTCGCCAATGGCCCCACATTGGGAAACAGCCACAGCGCTGATCTCCAGGGTGAGAGCTGGTGGAGAAAAAAGAGTGACTAGAAAGTGAAAGGAAAGCTGAACTGGAGGAAAGAACCCAAGTGAGGTTGGGGGAGGAGGAGGAAGAAGAGGAGGAGGAGGAGGGCCGGGCCAAGAGTTCATTCAACCCCGTCTAGCAGACTCTTGAGCGGCGGCGGGTGCTGGGGTAGGCGGAGGGTGTCGTGGGCGGGGAAGCGAGCCTGGTGGAAAAGAGAGAAAATGTGTTTTGTAATTAGTCATTGCCCCCTGGGGTTAGGCTGGGAGTTTTCACCAGAGGTGGGTTGAAGAGATTTGCAAATCGACAGCAGGGGCTAACCGCGGGCTGGGGCCACAGCGGGGTTTCCGGGCCCTGGTGATAGAAATCGAGCTTTCTAGTTTTTTGTGTCTTGTCCCACTAATTCAAGGTTCTGCCATGTAGCAGAACCCAGGAGGAGAAAGCCCAGCTGGATTTCCTGGCTACTGCTCCTTTCCTCGCCTCTCCATGTTGTCTCACGACAGCCAGGAATGGCTGCAGGGTGGTATTTGCCATTTGGAAGGTTCAGTTCAGTGATTTTTGACCAACTCATCCCATGGAGGTTCTTGGGAAACAGGAAGACATTCCAGAGATGGGGATTCTGGGCAAAAGCTACCATCTCTCCCATGGCTAATGCAAGAGGCGAAAGGGATCCGAGCACTTTAAGGCCCGAGGGGGCCAGGAAGGGGCGGTCACAGATCATTGGCTGCCCCCCACAAACATGATGTTCCTGTGGGTGTTGGGGTCCAGTGTCAAGACAGAGGCCACCCCCCCAAACACAGACAAAGGACACACTTCGGTCTTCACGCCTCTATTTTCTAGAGCAGTGGCTTTCAAAGTTTAAAAATCGTTGGGAAAAAAAAAAATAAATAAATAAAAAAAATAAAAATCGTTGGGCTGGGGATTTAGCTCAGCGGTTAAAGGGCTTGCCTTACAAGCCCAAGACCCTGAGTTCGAGCCCCAGCACAAAAAAAAAAAAAAAAAAATCGTGACTCACACTAAGAAATGCATCTCACATCTCAACTCGTGACTCAGCCGAGCACCTGCGTTCACACATGGAAGTGGACTTTGCAAAACCATAGGTTCCTTTTTACCCCGCGTAACTACACTTACACTATTCCATTCTCTTCTAGTTTACTTTCTTGGTGCTGGGGACTGAACCAAAAGCGTGCACAAGACAAGCACAGACTCAGCCACTGAGCTACACCCCTGTCAAGCCTCCCGCCCCTATTTAAATTCTGGGTGCAATCCCCTGAATTGATTTCATGACCCACTCATGGGTCTTGACCCAAAGTTGGACAAAACGCTGCCCTGAAGATGCTGACTGCACACAGCTGGGCCTTGGGGCCACAATTTTCCTGGTGGGTTCCCCCCTCTGTGTTCTCCTCACTAGGACACCCCACACCAAAGCTATATCCTCAAAGTCAACACCTGCTTCAGGCCACCTCTCTTGTTCCCAGCAGACTTCATCCGTTTCCCCTAGACCCTTTAGAACCTTCAGGGGAAGTTTCTGGAGACTGTTTCTGGCAGGCTAAGCTTAGGTGACAGTCCCAAGAAGCCACCATGTTCATATCTCATGAGTGCTTTGGCTGCAAGAAGGAAATAATTGAAGAAATTTAAACAATAAGGCAGTTGGGCTGGGGATTTAGCTCAGTGATTAGAGTGCTTGCCTTGTAAGCACAAGGGCCTGAGTTTGATCCCCGGCACCACCAAAAACAAAACAAAACAAAAAAAAAACAATAAGGCAGTGGGCAAGGGGTGCAGCTCAGTGGTAGAGCACTTGCCTAGCATGCACAAGGCCTGGGTTGCACCCCCAACACAGCAAAAACAAACCCAAACAATAAGGGTAAATGGGATCACACACTAGAAGTCCAGAGGTAGGTGACTGCAGAGTTGGTGAGTGAAGTGATCACTCACTGCCAACCTTTGGAAAAGTCTCCATACCTTAGTCTTGGTGTGACCAGAGCGTTATGCCAGGGCCTTTGCGGGTGGCAGGGGCGGGAAGAGCGGCCAGGGATTCAGCCAGCTGGGTATGCGGATGAGTCACTGAGAGGCTGGCCCCTTAGTGCCATGTAAGGAAAGGCTGTAGCCGCCCACTGCTGCCCCAGCTGAGTCTGGACAGAAATGGGCATGTCTGCCCTGCAGGCAGCCCCACCCATGGCGGGACAACCCAGTGAATCAGGGAGGCCAGAGATGCCACGTCCCTTTCTCTCCACCAGTCACAGGCCTTGAAACTGGAGATGACCTCAGGCCTCACCTGTGACTCCAGGCCAGCACTGAGCAGAGGAGCCATGTGGGATTCCTGGGAATGGGAAGGGACAAAAGCGGGAATGAAGAAGCTCTTTGGTGCTGCCTTCTACTTCGGGATCCTTCTAAATTCCTTCTCTAAGGCCCAAGACCCCTCGTGCTGGTTCCTTCTGCCCATGTGCACCTCTGTCTGCTCATTTTCCCAGGAGGGGTGGGGAGGAGGTGATGGTGGGAAGTCATCCCTGAGGTCCAGATCAATGGTAGCACCTGAGGGCACAGACCTAGCCCTGTTCTAGGTCTAGTAGCATCCAGGATGACGTAGGATCTGGAAGGAACCCCAGTGCAGCTCCCTCATTTTGCAGATGTGGAAACCCAGCCCCAGAGAAGGTTAGTGATGTGCCCGAGGCTGCAGGGCCTGTAGCAGCAGAGGCATGAACTGTGGTCTCCTGGACTTCAGGCCTCCACTCTGTCCATGTTCCCACCTGCCTGGATCCCCAGTTTGCCACATCATGGGTTCTACCCACCAAAGGCACCATCAGGGACCCGGATGAGAGCAGTACCCTGTCTCGAGCAGCCACCAAGCCCAGACAGCAACTCTGAAGCATGGGACTGGTGCCCAGCCTCCCTGCCCGCAGGGAAAGCCGTGTCCCCAGTCCAACCTGGTTCAGTTCCTCCTGCATAACAGTAAAAGGGTGGGAGTGAGGATCCACACTGCAGGCCCTGAGACGGCCAGAGCTAGTCCTTCTGAAGAAGCCACCTGTAGGGGGGCCTGACTGGCCTAGGGGAAGAGCTTGGTGTAGCCAGGAAGGGTGTGGCAGCATCCAGCGTGGTGGAGTTCTGCCCATGGCAGGGTGCACTAGGGAGAGCTATGCCTATGTGTGCACCCAGGAAGAGGGCAGGAAGTGTGGACATGCAGACAGTATCTCTGGCTGGTGGCTGGAATGCCAGGGTTTCTTCTGCCACACATTGGCCCTTGCAAACTCAGGATGTAACTGCTAGAGCCCCAGTTTCCCAAGCTGCAAAATGGAAATGCTAAGAATTTCCTTCACAGGGTTAAGAAGAGACAAACACTCTAGGAGGCTGAGGCAGGAGGATTGAGGATCACAGCAAGACCCTGTCTCAAAATAAAAAATAAAAAGTGCTGGGGATATAGCTCAATGCAAAGGCCCGGGGTCCAATACCCGATACTGGAAAAGAAATAGAAGGAGGAAGAGAAGAACAAACCAATGAATGTGAATGTTCTCTGAGGGACCCAGCACAGACTCAGAGGTGGGGACTGGGGGTGAGTTGAACTGCTCCCCTGGGCCTTGCTGCCACTGGGGTTGCAAGCCACACTGGGTCTGGGGTAGGAGAGGACAGGTCCCCAGCTCCTTGCCTGTGATTGCCTCACTTCCCTGGCTGCCTAAGGCAGCACTAAATCAGGTCACTACTCTTGGCTCCTTGCAGCAGCTGTCATGCGAACAGCTCTTGTCCAAGCTCCCAGTCCAGCCTCCATCTCCCACCATGCCAAAGCATCCCGGCTGCTCAGTGCCTTTGTTCTCCAGCAAGCACTGTCCGCAGGGGCTTGGCTGTGTGCCTGATGCCGGGTCAGAGTTTTAAGAAGGACTAGCAGGCACCCTTCGCCCTGTGCGCTGTGCCAGACCCGCTGCAAGATAACCTCTTTTAGAGATCCAATCACCTGTTTTTTTATGAGGAAACTGAGGCTTGGGAAAGGTAAGCCTCTCATTCAAGGTCACTGATGGCAAGTGCGGAGCCAGGGCTGGAACGGGGGTTCTCTGCCTCCAGAGATCTGGAGGCAGGGGGGCAGTGGCGGGGTGGTGTGGGGCAGGGGAGGGAAGTACTCAGCACCCTCAAGGGATCATAGGTCACTCGGGCCTCACAGTGAAGAGGACGCTGAGGCCGAGGGATAGAGGAGAGGAAGCCTGGAGGAGGAGTGCTCGCGCATCCGCACACGTCCACACGATGCCACACACAGGCCGCCCAAGCGTCAGACCAACAGGCACCCGTGGACACACACAAAGACCCAAGGGACAAGTATACACACAGTAAAAGACAGACAGGGAAACACTCACCTGTGCCTGACACCTATCAGACATACGGGCAGCCTCAGACACACACACACACACACACACACACACACACACACACACACACACACACGGAGGGGAAGAGTGGCTGCCTCATTTCCGAGCCTCCTCCCCTAAAGCGGAGGGAAAAGCCTTCCCCAGAAGTGCTGAGTCAGCGGCGGGTGACAAATGAGCCTTGGGCGCGGGGCACCGGCGGGAGCCCTTTGCATACGGAGCGCGTGCGCACAGCGCCGGGCGAGCCGGTGGCAGTCCGCCCGCCCCGGGGAGGCCCGCGGGAGGAAGTGACTCGCTTTGACTTTGCAAACGCCGGACTTTGCAGCCCAAGGTCACGCAGCAGGCATCGCCAGCCGGCTTCCTGCAGGGAGGCGGGGTGGGCTCCAGCCGGCTCCGGCTGCAGCGGGCCAGGCCTGGGAGGGGCCTGCGCAGGTCGGGGAGGTGAGCGGCGGGTGGCCCTCCTGGGACGGCCCGCCGGGAGGACAGTACAGTGTGAGGAGATGCCTGAGTGCTGAGCGTCTGCTCCTTGCGAACTGAGTCTCAGCGGGGGTTGAGGACCCTTGTGGTCCTTACTGAAAGCTGCCGCCCCTGGTGACTGGTTAGGGGGGGACATGGTGGCATGCCTGGCCTCCACACCTCCCTCCTGCCCTCTGTAGTTTATTCCCCTTGGAGCAGCAAGCAGATCTTTACAAATATCAATCACAATCACGTCATTTCCTCCTGTGGCTTCGCGTTGCTGTTAAGACAAATTCAGCCCCTCAGAGTGGTAATTTATCCTTGGCCCCTACTGACTTTGAAAAGAAGGGCTGTACAATAGGCAAAGGGTCCAAGAGAACAAGAAGAGGGCAGAAGGGGAGGGGAATGGGAAGCCGGAGGAATAATGATATCCTAAAAACAAGAACCTAACAACACAAATTGAAAACAGTAACACATACACTAGGTACTACAGTAACTTTATGTACTTGTGACTTAATGCTGCGTCTACGTGGTTGTTTACATTGCTCATTGTTATAAGCAAAAGGCACAATGTATTGTGATCTGTAAGCTTGTGTAGTGGCCTGTAAGGTTGTGTAATTTTGGATAAATTTTAATTAAAATCTATTAAGAAAGAAAAAAGAAAGGAAGGGCTATAAAAGCCCAACGCGGACTGCTCCAGCACAAGCCCTTCTAGCTTGTTCCCACCAAAGCACTTTTCCTGCTGCATGTGTCTGCCATGTTTGCATGGCCAGCTCAAGCCCCAGTGTCAGTGTCACCTCCTTGGAGAGACTTTCCTGGGCCATCACTCCCGAAGGGCCCACCTTCAGGCTATTGTTCTGCTTGCTTCCCTCATAGCATGGCCTGCTCTCTGAATTTATATTTTGTTTGCTTCTTTCTTGTCTTTCCACTCCTCTCCCCCAATAAAAGCTCTTGACAGCAAAGCCTTTTGTTATTTTGTTTGGCTCTGCAGTGTTGCCAGAGCCTAGAATTGCATCTGGGATATAGTGGGTGCCAAGCCACATTAAATACATGTGCAGGGAGGAGGGACAGACTGCAGGAGAACACAGCCTTGAGGACACACGGGTAAGGAGAGAGCCAGTGCTGCGTGTGTAGAGGGTATTTGTGGGCAGGTCCTGTGGATTGCAGCTGAAAACAGATCTGGGCTGACCACCCCAACACACGCACACACGGAAAGTTATTTACTAACTGGAGAAAGAATGGACAGAATTCTTAGATGTCACTTCCTCTGCAGGCCACGCCTCAGACACACCTGGGCCTGGCAGAGAGTCCGGGAGGGGAGACCTTCTTAAGGGGCACTTTAGACTGCGGTGGATTCCATAGAGCCCACTACATTTCTACTCCTGGTCCTGCCAGACATGCCTCAGTTTCCTTAGTTTGTTCCTTGGGCTCTGCTGCTCAGAGGCTGATCTCTGGGAACAGTGAAGGAATCTGCCAAAACTATGAAGTATTTGTGTCAGCTTTCTGGACTCAGAGCCTGGAGGGTTTTTTTTGTTGTTGTTGTTGTTTTTTGGGGTTTTTTTGCTTTTGTTTCTTAATTCCTGTCCTCTCTCTCCTGCAGTAAGATAATAATCATGAGGGTGCCATGGAATGTTCCTGGCTGGCGGAATGAAAGGGGTGTCTTCATTACCATCTCTGCTGAGCTTTCCCCACGTGGGCAGGGAGCTGGGCACCCAGGGGGTGAAGCCCTGTCTTCCCCACATCCAGGAGGCCCCCAGGCCCACCTCATGGCTGTGAGCGGAGGCCATAGCCCCTGACCTGGCTGATCCTGTTCCAGTGGAGAAAACAGAGAAGGAGGAGGCCCTGGGAGGAGGTAGTCTGGGCTATGGCCGGCCACCGCCCGGAGGGACCCCAGGGAAAATAGATCCTTGCCTGCAATCGCAGCTGTGAGCTGGTGCCCAGTCTGCCCTGTGCCTGGCCTCCTTCCTGCCACAGTGCTGGGCACAGCAGGCTGACTGGCCAGTGAGAAGGTGGCCTGAGGTCACACTGTTCCCAGATTTCTGTCCTGACTCAACCTCCCCGCGTGGGTGAGAACAGGGGAGGGAGTGCCTGGCAGCCCGGGGTTGTCCCCTGTGGGATGGGTCAGAAGCTGGAGTGGCCACTCTGGGTTAGGACGCTGCCTGTCCCTCTGCGGCTCCTACAGGGCTTCTGAATGGTGTCACTGGAGGCCCACGGGGTGAGTGTGGGCAGAGGAATGCGAAAAGGA
The DNA here is from genome assembly GCA_004026905.1 of Hystrix cristata. Taxonomy (NCBI): domain Eukaryota; kingdom Metazoa; phylum Chordata; class Mammalia; order Rodentia; family Hystricidae; genus Hystrix; species Hystrix cristata. The sequence continues at coordinate 14,129 of PVJO010000632.1, read as the reverse complement.
GGAGACAAAAGCACCAGCCAGTCTCTAGCACCCTCCACGGGCCAGGCCGTACGCTAGGCTGAAGCCACCTGGTAAGATGGGATCACAAGCCCATGATACTGGCCAGCCCCATTCACCTTCAGTCAACAAATATTTCCTGAGCCCATGGGTGCAGCAGGCTCTGCTCTAGACACCAGGAGTATGACCATGGAAACAGTTTACAAATCCCCATGCTCATGGAACTTACAGTCTGGTGGAGGGAAGACAGTCACCAACCAAAATAAAGGCCAGGACGTAGCTCAACTGTACAGTGCCTGCCTAGCAAGCGCGAGGCACTGAGCTCGATTCCTCATACCAAAAAAAAAAAAAAAGAAAAAGAAAAGAAAAAAAGACCAAAAATAAATGCCCCTAAAAAAAATAACCAAAATATTTGGTATATCAGGTAGCGATAGGTGCTATAGAGAAAAATAAGGAGAGGAAGGAGAGCGGGCTTCCTGGAGCAGGGACATCTCATCGGTGTAAGCAGAAAGGCTGGGGATAGCGCGCTGAGAAAGTAGCTTTGTTTCTAATTCATTAAGAATCACTCATCAGCACAAAGAGCCAAAGGTGCAGGTAAGATTATTAGCGTCCTCATTAAGGATGAGGAACCTGGGGCCCAAGTGCTGAGTCCAAGTTCAGAGGGGCGGAAGGAAGTAAAATTTGAACCAAATTGTCTGTGCTTTGTCACCACAGCATGATATTAGAAAGACAGAGAGAGAGAGAGAGAGAGAGGGAGGGAGAGGGAGAAAGAAATGGAAGGGAAAAGGAAAAAAAGGAAATAAGAGGGCGTATGGTGAGCCTTGCAGTGGTGACCATCTGTTTTCCAAACTGAGAATCGGGACATTGTCTGAAAGGGTTTTCCTACTGCTTGCAATGCCAGTGGCCGTCTGGGAGAGGCGGTTTGGATGCCGGCCTGCAGAGTGGTATTTCTGAGACATTCCAGTGGCTTGTGGGGCCCACGAGGCAGTCCAAGGGTAGGGCATTGCCATGGCAACCTCTGGCTGGCCGCTGGGCCAGGAGCCCGGTGCAGGGCCACATGGCTGAGCCGCTGGGCATGGGCCCCGGCCTCTGAGGGCCACATGGGCAGCATGAGCCACTAAGCGGCCAACAGGAGGAGCCACGGAAGAGGAGAAGGCTGGGTGCGGCCCACATTCTGGGCCAATCAATCAAAAGGGTGGTCTGGCAGGTTCCAGGAAGCCCCCTGGCAGGAGTCTTCAGGCCATGTGAGGAAAGAACCAGGCTTTCCCGTTAGCCAAGTCTGAGTTTGAATCATCCCTCATCCCTCGGCAACTTCCTGCTCTGGGGTCTGGGTAAGTCACACAGTTCCCGGGAGCTTGTTTGCGCATCTGCGCAGTGGGGCTAGCAGCTCACCTCGCGGGATGGTTGCAAAGATTTTCATGTTTGGGATAAGGCGGGAACAGTGTTTGGCATGTTGCAGACTCTCTAAGTGATTTTACAGTTTCCCTGCACCTGATAGGGCACTGGGGGCATGCCAAAACGGAGAGCCGGGGGAATGGGAAGAACGGTGGGGCTTGGGAAACACATGACCCAGTCACCCCAGGCAGAGGCAGGTTCCCAGCCAAGCCCTGCACGTGGGCTGGGGCTTCGTCAGCAACAACAGAACAATACCCTTCCCAAAGCCAGGGCAGCAGTGCCAGTGTGCCTCCCCCAGCTCCCACCCTCTGCGGCCCGGGGCCTGCTAGCTAAGCCCCCTGCAGTTCTCCTAGGCAGCAACAGGGCCGTCACTGCAGCGAGCAGCCAGGGTGCCTTAGCAGGTAGAAGCTCCCACTGGGTGGCTCCTTGTTTTCCACACAGCTGGCTGAGTCTTCTGGTAAACTCCACTGTGTCGCTTGCCCTTGGCTTCTGAAGACTGTACTCAAAGAAGAAACAGAGAACACAAAGGGACTTCAAAGGCTTTTGCATCCCCCACCCTCCCTGACTTCCACAGGCTGAGCCGCAAGTTCATCCCTCTGGCCATGGCCGCGGTACAGCCAAGGAGAACGGGGATCCAGCCCAGCTCTTACCAATAATTCACCATATGACTGTAAGCATCCTCTCTGGCCTCCTCGCCTTCATTTGTAAAGTGAGGGGTTCTGATCTCTGTTTAATCATGACCTCTGAACGATTGCATTCATTGATTTGTTCTTCTGGTTCATTCATACAATGCACTTATCACTTCCTGACATAGTATATTTTTTGTTTGTTTACTGTCTGCCTTACTCTACTCCAGCTCCCGGAAGGCAAGAGATTTTGCTTGTTTTGTTCACTGCCATATCCCTGCCATCTACAAAAAAAGACAATAGGAGCTTGTGTCTGTCTGTGTCCTAGAAGGAAACAAAGATTGCACACTCTAACAGGGCGATCAAGGAAACTTTGACAAAAGCATCATTTCTAAAGCAAGGTAAGGAGAACCAGCAGGAATGGAGAGCACCTGGGAGGCGATGAGCCTGAGGGAGGCCAGCCACCCTGGGACTCCCTGGCCCAGCAGACCAGAGCAGGACCTGCTCCTTTGGCAAAGGAGGGAAGCAGCTGCTGCCCACCACACCTCGGCCCGGCAGGGAGGCCAGCGGGGAATCAACGCCGGACCTCATTCACCAGGTGCCTCTGATCGCGTTAAGCCTCAGCCCTCTGGTGGGTGCGTTCCCACCTGGAGCCGAAGAACAAGACGTCTCTGAGATCTTAGAGGTCAGACTGCGGGGTGTAGAAAGGGTGGGTGAAGCGGGCTGTGATCTGGATAGAGAATGTACTCCTTCAGCTCCACACCTGATAAACATCTGTGAGCCCGGGCCCTGCGTCTGATGGTGCTGTAGACAGACCTGCAGCTTTACGAAGCCAGCCCTACCCCTCACTGCCCCGCCCTTTAGGCTGGGTGTTGAGGTCCCCCTGCCTCCATCTGGGCCTTTCCCATCTATATGCACTTTGCGGCAGCGAATCTGATTTGCAGAGTCTCACTGACTTTGGAAAGAGAGCACCATTGATAGGAGGCTCGAGGAGGAGGGGGGAGGGGGGTGTCTGGGTGGGAAACTGGCTGTGGAGCTTTGAACCAGCCCTCAGGAAGTGACCTTGAAGTTGTGGTGGAGGATCTAGAGTCTGAAAGATTCAAATTCCACTCCATCACTCATTTGCTGGGTGATCTTGGGCCTGTTCCTTGACATCTCTGATCCCCTGGGGTGGGGGGATAAATAGGCTGTAGGAGTTTGGTGAGGGTTTAATGAGCATCGCCGCAAAGGGCTCAGCACAGCGCCTGGGCACACTGCGAATCTCTATTATTATAATTGGAGGCCAAGGGCCACCCCACCCCCCTTCCTGTTTCTCACCCAACAGGGGATCTCCACCCCCTCTCCAGCTCCATTTAATTCCGAGTGTTTTAGGTCATTCTATGCCTGGCACTCTGCCAAGGCTCTGACAAAGACAGAAGTTTCTGCTCATTCATCCTAATGCAAGTTCCTGCGTTTATGATAATAGGGGAAAATGCTTGAAAGGGCTCGCTGCCTGCGGAGGGGAAATCGGCTTAGAATGGAAAATCTAGTCCGTCCTTGGCTCAGCTCTCCCCTCCTTGCGCTTTGGCAGCCTCCCGAAGGGAAGATAGCCGGGAAGAGAGGAGGGGGAGGCAGAGAGGCGAGGAAGAGGTGGCCAAAGGGGACCGAAGGGCAGCGAGGGGGCAGGGGCGAGGGCCCGGCGCACCTGGTGAACCTGGTGAATGAGTTTCGGGGTGACTGAGGAAGCCTGCCAAAAAGGCAGAGGGAAAAGGCCAGGCCCTGCGAGGGCCGCGAGGGTTTCCATGGCGACCCCAGCTGCTGCCTGGGCTCTGGCACTGACTGGCTCCTTCTCAGGGCCTCGCCCGCCACCGCATGGTTACCCAGTTCAGTACCAGTAGGGAGGAAGTATCCAACGGGTTGTCTTGGCTCAGGGTGCCGCCAGGCAGTGCCACTGTGTCCTGAGAGAGAGGGGTCAGGGATACCTCTCAGGACCTCTGGAAGCAGCACCTTGTGTGGTGGGGGAGGGAAGGGGTTCCCTGCTGGGGGCCAGACTGACTGGGGACAAGTTCTTGGAGGCCTGGGCCTTGGGTGTGAAATGGTGAGGCCGCTGTGCCCACCGAGGATCCACAGAGGATGGGAAAGGGTGGGTCAGGGAGGCCGGGGCAAGCCTGGCAGGAGGTGGAGGAGGTACAAGTGACCGGCTTCAGTGCTTGGTTGGAAGAGGGATGATGAGAACTCCCTTCTTCCCAGTTCTTCCCCATCCTGAGCCTACAGTGCTGGGGTACCAAGGCGGTTGACTGAGGGAAATGAGCAGAGATAAGAAAGTAGAAAACCAGCAGGGGATAGAGATGTGCTTGACCCAGGTATGCACATACCACTCCCCTATTACATACCACCACCTGGGGACATTCCTGCTGTGACCAAGACCCAGCAGCCTCTCCCATGTGCACACACTCCCACTGAATTTTGTCGCCTATATGTGTGATTTTTTGTTTGTTTCAGTGGTCATTTTAGCGCTTTTTTTTTTTTTTTTTTTTGCCGGGGGGAGTGCTGGGGATCGAACTCAAGGCCTTGTGCTTGCTAGACAAGCTCTCTACCACTTGAGCTAAATCCTCACCCCTGGTTATTTTTTTTTTTTCATTTTAGCTTTCAAATTGGTTTTTCACTTATCGATGGCAGTTCTATTTTGTTTTTTCTCCATGCAGCGCTCCCTTTCCCAAACCAGATCAGGGTGCAGCCCTTTCTCTTGAGCCTTAAAGCGGATCTGTCTGCCTGTGAGTGTGCAGGTGTGCTGGGCCCAGTGCAGAATTCACAGCGGGTGGTTACTTAACAGAGAGAGGCCTTGCGCTCCCAACGCGCCCTGCAGCCTCCCCAGATGTGCCCACCCCGGAGCTGCTCAGTGAACACAGATCTGCAAGGGGACACAACCACCTGTGCCATCTTTACGGGGAGCTGGCTGACAAGGCGACTTTATTGGGATCCTCCTACCTGCTCCTGTCTCCCTCGAGGATGCCCTTGCTGCTTGGTAATGAAACGGGAAGGTCTATGTGTATCCAGGCCTGCCCTGTGTCCCCTTCTCTTGGCCCTCCCCGCCCAGGCTCCTTTTTCCAGTGTACTCCCTCACTCAGACTCTCTCCACAAGGCCAGTTTTCACTTTGTAGCACCCTTATGCCTTCTGGTTTTTGTTTTTTGTTTTTTTCAATTTTGAGACAGGGTTGCCCTAACATGCTCCCAGGCGGGGCTCAAACTTGCACTCCTCCTGCCTCAGCCTCCCAGAGCGCTGGGACTATAGGCGTACACCACCATGCCTGGCTTGTAATTGTATTGTTATTTACTTGTTTATATCGAATGTTTTTTGCTTGAATAGAAGGTCTCAAAGCAGGAACTTTGTGAGCATTGCTTGCCACTGAAGTTTCAGTCCCTGGAACAGTTTCTAGCTCTCAGGATGTGCTCAGTTTTTACTGGAGAAATTAATAAAGCATGAGTGAACCAGTAAACCAGGAGAACTGACCAGTTATTATTTTTTTAATACGTTCTTCCTGTGATGGGGGTTCTGGGGGCCCTTGGACATTTTTATTTCCATCTGATTCCGAGAAGGGCTAGATTCTAAATCCCCCTGGAGCCTGGATGAGGGCAAGGGTGCTGGTTTTTATTTGTGTTTTGTTTTGCTTTGTTGAGACAGGATCATGCTACGTAGCTCAGGTTGTCCTTGAACTCTCTATGTAGGCCAGGCTGGCCTCGAACGCAGAATGTTACCAGGTTTTGGGATGGTAGAATCTCCTTCTAGAGATGGTTTCTAGGTTCTTCCTGTCCTGAGCAAAGAGCTGACCAAGACAAGCATAAAACATAGCAAGAGTTTTACATTTTTTGTTTTTGTTTTTTTTTGTGGTGCCAGGGATCGAACTCAGGGCCTTGTGCTTGCAAGGCAAGCACTCTAATCACTGAGCTAAATCCCCAGCCCAAGAGTTTTACATTTATTAAAGGCAGGAAATAGGGTTAAGGATTTAGCTCAGTGGTTAGAGTGTTAGCCTTGCAAGCACAAGGCCCTGAGTTCGATCCCTGGTACCAAAATCAAGACCAAAACCAAAACAAAATAAAGGCAGGAAAAGAAAAGAAACAGGGGCCAATTAAAAGCAGGAAAAGAAGAATATTCTACAGGGTAGCACCATGAGAGAGAGCGCACAGTGGCTCACAGCTCTGTGGTGGCCGTCTTTTGTGTCTCCCACTCCTCAGGCTGACATCCGGTCCAGGCTGTCCTATTGAAAACCTGCTGGAGTTCTCCCGAGAAGAACTGAGGCTAGCACTCACCGATTGGTTCCACGCGCAGGGCTCTGGGAACTGTTCTGTGCATGTTTCCTGGGACTTTGCAATGAACAGGTCACACTCGCTTCCCCAGCCAGTCTGCCATACCCTGATCTCCTACCTCAAGGACTCAGGAGGATTCTCCTTCGCCAGCCTTTTGAGTGCTGGGGTTATAGTCACGGGCCATGCAAGGGCCATACACCCATGTCTGGCAAGGGTGCTGTTTATCACCCAGCCAACCCTCCCTGCATGCCTACCAGTGGCCAGGCCCTGTGTGGGAAGCAGCAGGCCCAGCAGTATGAAGACAACAGGGTCCCTGATCTCATGTGCCTCATGTTTTAGTGAAGTAGACCCACAATAACATAAATGAGTGAGTGAGTAGATACATGCACTGTAAGCACTATTGATGAAATAAAAAGGCTTGTAACAGAGAATATATAGAAATCAAATTGAGATAGCAGTTAGAGGAGCTCTTTCTGAAAAGCTGACACTCTAGCTGAGACCTAAAAGTTAAGAATGAGCCACACAAGTACAGTGCTAACGGAATGATATGCCAAGGAGAGGGAGAAGCAGGTGCAAAGGCCCTAGGACAGGAAAGAACCAGGCATGATCTCGGAAGGCCAGGGCCTTAAAGTCCATAGGGTAGAATTTCATTTTTGTTTAAAGTGCATTGTGCAAACACTGTAAGGTTTGCAGAGGTGAATGACATAATGTGACTCTGCCTTCTAGGTAGGGAAAGAGTTGGGGGTGAGGAGGGCAGCAGGACGCATCTCAGGAAGGAGAGAGCCATTGGGAGATGCGAGGTGGGGGAGTTTAGACAGGTCCGGGTGGATGAAGAAAAGTGGGTAGAAATGAGACTTGGCTAGGGTGGGAGTGAGGCCGTGTCATAGGCTGGGGTGTGGTGAGAATAAGGTGAGTCTCAGGACTCTCAGGTTTCTGACCTGAGGAACCCAGAAAACCTGACAGACTTGTTAAAGAAAGACCCATGTTCACTGCACCTGCGAGAAGCTTCCCCCAGAGTCCCTGAGGACCAGGCAGAAAAGTCTCCCTCTCCTGTTAAAGAACAACGAGCATGCGCAGACCTCAGCTACAGGTTTTTGAGACACAGCGTCGGGAACAGAGCTTGGGTAGCAGTGATTATCAGCCAGTTCAGCACGGTTTCGAATTGCCTCATTCTATCCATGGCCGTCCCCAGTTCTGGTGTTTGAAAGCCTGCCCGAACCAAGCGCCTGAAAGTGCTCTGCTTTGAAAGGCCTTTCTGCAGAAAGAGGGGCAGCTCTTTGGTCCAGGTGGCAGAACTGGACAGTGGAAGGCACAGGGATGGCAATTCCAGCTCCACCGCACAAGGAAAGGATTGGTCATAATAGAGTTGCTCAGGATGAGCCTCATGGTCAGCGTACAGGCTGGAGGCACCAGGATGCTGGGCATCCCTAGCCCAGGAACCAGGTGACAGGAGGTGAGCTTCTGGCATTCTGAACACCCTTTCTTCTTGCTTTTCTGAAACTCAGGAGGACAGAAGCTGCCTCACCCCCTGGACAGAGACCCCTCGGCCTGAGAGAGCCATGAGGTTTCAGCTAAGCCCGGCCTGCTGGCTCCAGCTTTAACCACCCCAGGGTTTCAAGGCCTCCCCAATTTTCCAGAAACGGTGTCCTGTCTCTGGGGTCACAGAAGCTGTCATGGTCCTTGACACTCCTCTGCTCACCGGTTAGACTCCTGAAGACATATCCCAGGGTGTCACGGGCACCAGCAGTATCCCGTCCTCCATCCCAGCAACAGCTGCCTCGAGGTGGAGACAGTCCCGCCTGGGTGTCCTCAGGGGGACAGGCCCCATAGGCCAGGTCACAGTCTCCTAGTTCTAGCTGCTGGGGTGAGGCACAGCGGCTGCTTCTCTCAGCTCCAGCTCCTGCCTGGACTGCCTCTGAGGGTGTTGGTTCTTTTTGTTTGTTTGTTTTTTGGTGCTGGGGATTGAACTCGGGTCCTTGTGCTTGCAAGGCAAGCACTTTAATCACTGAGCTAAGTCCCCAGCCCGAGGGTTTTGGTTCTTTCTTTGCATCTCTGAGCTTCAGTTTCCACATCTGGAAAAAGGGGATAAAACAACCTTCTGTGAGAATGAAGTGAAAGATGGACAGGACCAGCCTAGCACAGCCTGGCACGCTGTGGGTGCTTGACAATGACTTTTCTCCCTCCTGGGACTTTCTTCTTTTCCCTCCATGCACTCATCTCCCCATCTACAGGTGCAGAATGTGTATGTGTGTACGTGTGTACGTGTGTGTGTGTGTGTGTGTGTGTGTGTGTGCTTGTAGGGAGACCAACATCCTCCTTGGTCTCAAGGCCCTTGCCTTTGATGATAGGACCATTTAAAAAAAAACAATAAGGCAGAGGAGAGGGTGAGCTGCTAAACTACAGGTTCCCTGGAGCTGCTCAGACTTTCCTGTGGGTACCATAGAGCAGATGGCCAGCTGGCATGGGCTGCCCACCTTTCCTTGGCTGTGGGTGAGCCTGGGAGGGGCTGCTGGCAGGTTCCCAACAGACTGGCATTCCAGACTTATAGATTGGGGGTCCAGTTGAGATCTGGTGAAGGGAGGGAGCCAGCTGGGCGCCCCAGGCGGATGGAGAAGGGCTGGAGGCCTCCGTCAGCCTCCCTGTTATTTTTAGCTCTGGAATGCTCCTCCCGAGCCCCCTTCACTTCTGTTTATCTTGCTTTTGAGGCCTGCTCCCCTCTGGCAGTTCTGCACAGAAGAGGGAGAGGGGATGGAGGGTGCCAGAAAGAAGGGGAGAGGCCGGCTGGGCTGGGCTCCTCCCTCCTCTCCCCGCCCTGTCCAGAGGCTGCCTTTTCCTGCTGTCTGCATATTGAGTGTGAAAATGGAGACTGTCTGGGTCTTACCAGGTTGTTTCTCTGTCCACCGCCATAAGTAGGCCGTCTGCCTTGGCACCCATCTCCTCACCTGGGGTCAGCTTCCCAGGGCAAGTGGGGCAGGAAGGGTCAGCGCTCCAGCCCCTGCCCCCCGGGTCCCATGCACTGTGGGTCCCCTGAAGGAGCAGCTGCACTGGGACAAAGTGGGTTTGCATCCTCTCTGCCCCAGGTGCTTGCTCTGTAAAATGGGGCACACCATAGTCGTCCTCTTGGAGGGAGCTGTGGGGGGTGCTGCAGGCCGTGCTGAAGAGAAAGAGCCAGGGCCAGCCAGCCGTGGTGGCACACTCCCATCATGCCAGCACTCCGGAGGCTGAGGCTGGAAGAAGGTTCAGTGCTGAGTTTGAGGCCAGCCTGGGGGACATAGTGAGTTCTAGGGAGGGCAGCCACGAGCGTTGGTCACATCCGGGATGCTGCCAGTGCTCTTGGGCAGGAGTCTCTTGCAGTCTTCTTAGGGGTGTTTGGAGGAAGCCACACCCCCACTCCGAGGCCTGCCCCAGCCACTGCCATGCTAGGTGAGGCTGTGGTCTGGGCTCTGGTTACAGGTGAGGGCCACTCACCGGTTTCTCCCCAATTCCCCGAGCTGTGGGGTGCAGGGGGACCAGGGACACCTTGGTGCAAGGTGACCACCTGCCAGTCTACCTCGCAGAGCCCGGACTGCAAGGTCAGCCCAACTGTCCAAGGGTGCTGTTGGACCAGCCACGCCTGGTGCAGGACAGCGGGAGGAGGGAAGCACAGCTCTGGATCCCCACAGTGACATCCTGCCAGGAGCCCATGCTGTCCCTTCTCGTCCTTTCCTTTAGCCTACTCACAGGAGAAGCCCATCTGCCCTAGTGAGGGCTTCGCATCACCTGGGCCAGAACCAGGGAAAGAGCCTGAGGCCATCAGCCTAGGCGAGCCTTGGCCCTCTTGGTGCTGTAGGGGCAGCGGGCTTACTCTGGCCACTGATGTGTCAATGTGTTAGTCAAAAGATGGTTACACTTTGGGCCCAAAGGTGGCCGAGGGAGGCCTTATGCCTGTGGGGTGAGCATGTCCTGGGTAAAGGCAGCAGATGGGGAACTCATCCGGGGCACCACCACCCCTGGGCACGGACTGATGCCACTTAGAGGTGGAAGAGAGGTGGCAGCTGCTCTATCCGGGAAGGACCTGACCTTCAGAGCAGGAGACAGAAATAGCCCGGCCAGGACATAGTCCTTGTGGCAGAGATGCCCAGGCTGGGCCGGGCAGGCCCAGACACGAGGAAGAGAGGGAGCCACATCAGCACCAGCAGTGCCAGGCCCCACGCTGGGCACATTGTGTGCCTTTTTCCCCTAGGTCCCACCTCCAGGCTGCAGGGTAGGCACTGTCTCCATTTTACAGGTGAGGACACTGAGGCTCAGAGGCATGACCAAGCTTTTAAGAGCAGAGTTGGGCCAGAGCCAGGTCCCGCTAGCCTGAGCACATACTTGGAAGTTGCCTGCAGCTCTGCCGCTGCTGTCCTGGGGTGTGGGGAGCGGTGGAGTCGCTCTGTCCCAGCGTCGGGCCTGAGCGGCTCACGAGGCCACCCTGGAGCCCTGGGGAGGCTGGCTCCAAGTGGTGCTGCTTATCAAGTGACCACAGGGCCCTTTGCTTGTGGCCCGTGACGGCCTTCCTCGTCTCCCTCGCGAAGAGGAGGACCAGCAGTCGTCCCTGGCTTTCCCTGACATCAGGCTCCTGGCTGGGCGGAGCCTGAAATCCCTCCCCCAGGACAAGGTGGAGGCCCCGGCCCCAGGCTTAGGTCTGGGAGGGCGAGAATAGGCTCAAAATAGCACACTGCCTCTGGCTGGCTCCTTCCTCCTCCCCCTGCAGCTTCCACGCCTCAGCAGCCCCAGCTGTTTCTCCTCATCTGCAGCCAGGGAGGCTGGTTGCCTGGATACCAGCGCTGCTGATTAGCAGTTGGGTCCTTCAGGGGCAGGCAGAGCCGCGCATCCCCAGCCAGTGGGGCGTGGCATCCCCAGGTCCCCAGCGCCAGCCAGTGCAGGCCCTTGGAAAGGGGGGGCTGGGGGGCAGGGTGGGGACACTCTGGGACAGAGACACCCCCTACCCTGTCGGCCAGGAATTGTCTCATGGGGATGCCTGGCAGCTGGGGACCCTGAGGCTTCCGTTTGTTTGCTGGCTGTGTGATCTTGGTCACGTTACCCTCTCTTGAGTGTCCTTTTCTTTTTTTTTTTTTGGTGCTGGGGATCGAACTCAGGTCCTTAGTGTCAGTTTCTTTTTTCAGGAAGAGGGGGATAAACTGCCCCCAACTCAAATAGCTGTTGGAAGTGTAATGATTAGATGACTGCACAGTGACTCAATGGTCATAACCACTCTGTCCCAACAAGCACAGGTGGGACTTTTCCAGAACCTTCCTTCCTTGGATCTGGCTGGGAAGCTGAGGCAGGTTGCTGGTGGGCCTCAGAGGAATTCCACTTCCTTGCTTCAGGGTGGGGTGGAGGGGAGGCGTGACACCCCCCCTGGGGCGTAGGGGTCATGCTGGGAAGGGGCTGGCAAGACAGGGCAAGACAGCAGGCCACAGGCTGCTCCCAGGGAGTGAACGGTGGGAGCTCCTGGCATCCAGTCGCCAGCCATGTCCTGGCCATGGCAAAGGGAGTGGTGTCTGGAGGGCAGGCGGAAGACTTGGGGATCAGGAGCAAACAACGTGGCACTGTGAGCTGCCCAAGTCTGTCTGTCACCATCTGTGGTGGGGACAGAAGTCAGCAGGCCAAGGGGACAGGAACATCTCCAGGAGGACATGCTTTTCCAGTGTGCTCAGACCTGGTGGTCCCTGTGAGATCGGCCTTGGACCTTGGACGAGAGCAGCAAATAATGACAGAGTCCCAGAGATCCCAAAAGGCATGTGGGCCATCCCGGACCCTCTTTGTAACCTCCTGACGTAAGAGAAGGGCAGAGAAAGAGGGTGGTGGGAGGGCAGCATTTCACCAGGACCTCTACTTGTCACCCTCTGAATGGGTGCGAGCTCAGCCTGTGCCTGCTGGGAGCAAAGAGAGGAGATCATGAATAATGCAGAGAGAAGCATGGCAGCGAGAAAATAGTTACTGCTTCATCGGAGCAGGGAACAGGCCTTGAATGTGGAATGGAGGGAGGCTGGGGCTGCAGCAGCTGAGAGCGCTCTGGGCTGCCCTGGGATGCTGGGCCCAGGGACTCGCTGTCTCTGCCGGATCCAGGTCTTGGCACCAGCCTCTGAATAGCACTGCAGTGGGGCAGCACTGGGGGCCTTGTCCCCGTGTGTGGCCATCCCCAGGCCGTAGCAGCAGTGCCCGCCCAGGACACCCTCCTGGAAGTACTGGCTCTGCAGACAGGGGCTGGAGGGGCAACTTCCTCAGGGAGACTGAGGGACTCCAGAGTCAGAGACGTCCAGGCTGGGGTGGGGACGTGGCCAGCATCCAGAGAGTTTGGGAATTAGGGAACGCTAAGGGGGTAGAGGATTGCTTGAGAGTCGAAAGAGGAAAGTTGAGGAGGGATTTGGTGTAGGCCTGGCTGGAAAAGCGTCCCTCCCTCTCACAGGCACAGCTGTCTCTCCCCCAGGAAGGAAGAGGGTGCCTGGTGACAAGGAGCCTCAAAGCTACCCAAGAGGGTGGTGGGAGGGCGGCTGGGATACATGTCTGAATGTATCGCCAAGTTTCATGGGAATCCACGGAAGGATTTAATAGGGGACAAAACCCGATCTGAGCCTGAGCAAACCGTGGAGCCTATTCTGTGTCGCCATGGGTGACCAGCAGAGCCTTGGCCTCTGTCTCCAGACTTGGTGGTCCCATTGCCATTTGAAAAGGGGGGTTCTGGGCAAATTAAGAGGCTGTCAGGGGCAGAGGGTACCAGAGACCTTCGTTAGGTAGGAGTGAATGACATTTCAAGAGTTGGGGGAAAAGTGGCATCAAAGGGGGCCCTCAGGTTTCTGGAGTGGGTAGCTGGTGTGAGTGGGCCCTGTGTGCTGATACAGGATGGGCCTGCCTTCCTCAGCCCCCAGGGAAGAAGGGGCCAGGTGAGGGATGTGGATTCTAGAAAGCCCTTCCAGCCGGGCCCTTGGCTATGGGGAATTGTCACCCCATGCAGCTTCTCTGCCAGGAGCGGACTCCCTCAGCCTTTCCTCCTGGGACCTAAGCCCAGGGCATCCTGAGGCCTTTCCTCCCTATACCTGCAGCTGGGCCTTTGAGCTGTCCCGGGGGATACTTTCCGATGGTGACATCCCGAGAAAAGCATCCTCCCCCCATTTCCTCCTCCTCTGCCAGCAGTGAATCCTGAGGGGTGGTGCCCCCAGCAAGCCCAGAGAAGTGCCCTGGGGTGTTACCCAGGTTGAGCACAAACTCTGAGGGGGGCACACACGCTTCCCCACAGTAGAGGGCTTACTGCTTTGTGCTGTCTCCCAGCCCTGGGACTGTTCCTGCTGGTACCTAACTCCCCCACCCCCGCCCCGCCACATGCACACTCTACGCTGAGAAGGTTTCACACAGATGCACCTCCAAACAGCGTGTGTGTGCACATAATCTGATCACAGAAGCAAACAGCAGCCTGGAAGAAAGACAGACCCTGTGAGCTTCCAAGCCGGGAGAGAAGGGAAACAATTGGAGGCTAGGGGCGAGAGCAGGAAGAGGCTGCTCCTGGAGACCAGGAAGGCAGGAAAAGGCTCAGAACAGTGAGGAGGCTCTGGGGTGGCAGGAGGGAGAGGGAGAGGGGCCGGGTGACGGTGGGTGTGCCAAGTCAGTGGGAAGTAGGAGATCAGGGTCAAAGGAGTGTTCGCAGTGCCCAGAAGATAGATACTTACTGACGGACATGTTGCCCCTTCCTCTGTCTTGGATGATCCGAGGATGTCCTGAGACACAGAGAAATGACCCAGAGTCTGGCCTCTGGCCCAGGCTGGAGGTTGGGCTGTGGACAGTGTCCTGCAGGTGGAGAGACCCTGC